>JAEUYN010001405.1:0-102967 GCA_018257835.1 Euura lappo | reverse complement strand
CATGCGCGATTACGACACCTCTCAACCGTCAAAGTATCTCATGTATTTCGACGTCAACAATCTTTACGGTTGGGCAATGTCGCAGCACCTACCGTTTCAAAATTTCGGCTGGGTGTCGGATCTGGATTTCGACGTGAATTCCGTGGCCGACGATGCGCAGTTCGGATACTTTTTGGAAGTGGATTTGGAATATCCGCAGAGCTTGCATGATCTGCACAAAGACTTACCATTTTGTCCGGTAAACGAAAAACCCCCCGGTTGCAAGGAATCTAAACTTTTGGCTACGGTACGGGACAAGGAACGTTACGTACTTCATTACAGGAATCTCAAACAGTGTCTGGCCCACGGATTGCGTCTGACGAAAATTCATCGCGTCTTGAAATTCGAACAAAAACGATGGCTGCACGAATACATCGAAATCAATACGAAATTGCGAGCGAATTCGCGCAACGACTTTGAGAAGAATCTATTTAAACTGATGAATAACGCCGTGTTCGGTAAAACAATGGAAAATGTGCGCAATCACGTGGATATTCGATTGGTAACCAAATGGGAAGGACGTTATGGTGCGAAAGTGTTAATTGCAAAACCTTCGTTTCATCGTCATACTATTTTCGATGAAAATTTCTTAGCCATTGAGTTGAAGAAGCTCAAAATCAAAATTAACAAACCGATTTACGTGGGAGCTAGTATTCTTGATGTGTCAAAAATTTGCCTCTACGATTTTCATCACAATTACATGGTAAAGGAGTTCGAAGATCGCGTAAAATTGATGTACACGGACACGGACAGTTTGGTGTACGAAATTCAGTGCGACGATGTCTACAATTTGTTGAAACGCGATGCGCATAAATTTGACACGAGCGATTACCCACCGGACAACGTTTACGGAATATCTCTGCTCAACAAAAAAATCCCGGGGCTCATGAAAGACGAGAACAATGGTGAAATAATGGAAGAGATCGTTGCCTTACGGTCGAAAATGTACGCGATCCGGCTCCCTACTTCGACGATAAAACGTATCAAAGGTGTGAAGAGATACGCTGTCGCTAGATACATAACATTTGATGATTACATGACATGCATACGCAAACCTGGCCAAAGTATTGTCGAGCAGAACTCTATACGTTCCAGTAAACATCTCGTTTATTCAATAACGCAGTCGAGAGTAGCCTTAAGCTCGTTCGATACGAAGCGATTTTTAATTCACGGTTCGACCGATACTTTACCATGGGGTCATTATAAAATACCTACGTTACCATAGATTATCTGATCAGAGACGAGTTTATAATTAAATTATCGGGGAAGGGATCAGAAAATACACATACATACAAACAAGTTACACGACATAGTTATATGTTTTATTGTAAGAATAAAGATATTAAATGGAAAGGTGAAAGGAAAATAAAAAGTTACAGTTTGTTTGTTTTATCGATCCACGAATTATGCGACGAATCCATCCCGTACCATTTCACGTACTCCTTATTTCCTTTTTTGCGTAAGACTTTCTCCACCAAGTAAACGTCAGGGTATTTCGCAATTTTCAATTCTTGTTCGTAGAATCCCCCGAGGATCGGAGATCCGCGACTGTCCTCGATGAGGTAGGTAGTCGGATTGGTGTTTTGAATTTTTTTTATTTTGAATATTTCAGTCGACCAATTAGGCGTGTACCCGCGATCGAACACCGCTTTATATTTATTTATTCTCACATTATCGCCCACGCGGTATTTCGCGGGCGGGGCCACTTTGATGTTGCTGTACACGGTGTTCAATAATTTTACCGCTACGGCCGGCGTCACCTTGTTCGGGGCCATTCCGATAGTTCGATGTTTTCGCGCGTTGTATCCCTCGACGAGCCTGGGCAACACGTTCAGCCATTTGTACGAACCCTCCAGAGAGAAGTGCCGCCACATCGCACCCTTCAGAGTTCTATTCCATCGTTCGACGACCGATGCCTTCATGACGCTCTGTGTCGAGTAATGATTGATGTTGCGTCTGGTCAGCATAGCCTTGAAATTCGAATTGTAAAACTCCTTTCCGTTGTCGGTCTGAAGGTTGGCAGGTTTCCGCCGACGCGTCACGATTTGTTCGAAGGCTTGAGTAACGTCCGGGGCACTTTTGCTTTTCAGCGGGACCGCCCATCCGTACTTGGATAACACATCGATGACCGTCAGTATGTATTTGAATCCCTTGTTGATTTTAGAATAGGGCTGCATGTCGACCAGATCAGCCTGCCAGAGATCGTCGAAGCCTCTCACTATTACTCTTCGACGAGGATAATGGCGGCGCGCCGGAGCGTGAAGTTCCCGAACGAGTTGTACTTTTTCTTTGCTCATTTTCAGTGTTTCAGTTCGATCCTCAGCTTGCGAATTTCGGCGTCAACGTAGCCTTTGTTAGCCGCGTCCGCGTCCACCGTGGGATACTTGAGATCCCGAATTGATTTCTGTTTCACGTGAAAATTTCCGTGCACGTCACGTGTCAAACTGTGCCGTTCGATGTATGATTTTGTAACGGCGTCTTGATCTTCTTCCGGATCGGCGATGTTGCACAACCGTTTATTGCGAAACGTTAAATTACCCTTCTTGTCTCGCCCGAAAGTGTCGACGTACGATTTTGTGGCCACGTCATCACCTTTGACGGGTCTACCAACCCGAGAGAGCCTCTCGGAGCGAAAATTCCAAGATCCGTCCGAATCTTGCACTAAATTCCTTCCCAACCTTTCACGGTTTGATATGACAACAGCACGAGACACGTCGCGATCTTCCTTCCGATCGATGACTTCGCTTCGGGTTTGATGAAAATTCAAATGTCGACCGAATTTATCCACAGACATTTGGGAGATAGAAAGAGAGAGTTTCGTTATTCAATTATTTCAGCTCTACGTAGCGCACTAGCGATCGCGATTATTTCATTGTTGTGACTCGTGTTTCCGGCCTCGCGTTCCGCAATTAACAATTCTAGTCGGTCGACGAGGGCATTCGGGTCACGCCAAGGTATGTAGTCAACCTCGTTATTTGTCACTATCATCGAAGTTGGAATACTCCCACCACTCTTTTTCTTTTTTTTCGCACCACCTCTCGATGGCCCCGTTGCCGCGTCGTTTTCACTTTCTTTGTCCGCGATATCGGTGAACAAATTTGAAATGATGTTCTTCCACTTCCACGACGAGCTACCTTTCATTTGACCGTCTTTCTTCCAAAGTCTTCGATGAGCGTTGCTGTAAATGAGAATTTTCTTGTAATCCTCCAAATCCTTTAACGTCTGCAACTCGCGATTCGGCCGTTTGTACATGATCAGATCCATCAGACCTGGTGTTATATTGAACGTCAAGCCCTCGTTGAGAGGGTCGTTGGGATCCGAAAGTTCGAATGTATCATCGTCGGAGATTTTCATCTCCTTATCGCCGATCATCCACTTCTTGTTGTTGTACAGGCGAACCCCGTAGACCGTGTCCACTTTATTTCTGTTCAGAACGAATGAGGAGAAAGCTTTTCGCGATATATTACCCATCTGGGTTTGGATTTTATTCAGAAGCGCTAATTGTATGTCGGGCGATGTGAGTTCAGGCCGGGGCGATTCGACGACGTCATTGTTGTCGACACCGTCATCGTCACCATCGTCATCGTCCTCGTCGCCATCGTCGTCGTCGTCGTCGTAGTCGATCACTCGACCCCTCGATTCCACAGGTTGACGCAAAGGTGTCGCGTCTTCGGTTCCGGACGGGCCGGGATGATTCACGATTTCGTCAACTTTGGCACGTTTTCGAGGTGGTGCGGAAGTTGAAGCTGCAGCTTTTGCGTACGCGATTTTTCGTTTCGCGGGCAAAAGCGACGAAGAAGGAGTCACTTGTTCCTTTTCGTCGACCGAGATGGGATCGTGTTGCGTCGTCTTTTCGTTTATCAACTGTCGGAGGGGTTCAACGATGGGAGCCAAATTTTTTTCCAACTGGGCATCTCGTTCCGATTGACCCGTTTTCAGAGCTTGATATTTTTTGCGAATGACCTCGCTCGAATAGGCAATGGCGCGTTTCAGCACGTCCTCGGGCGGCTGACGCTGTCGCCCGGCGTAATTTTTCTTTTTCTTTTTCTCAACACCTCGAACTTTGACCGTTTCCATGATTTTCACCGCGACTCGCACCTGTTCGGTCACTGACGCCTTGACCGGGTGACTCCGTAGACTGGAACGCGTTAGAGATCCCCGCCCACGCTTCTGTTATTAGTCGACCTCCTTCCCCCTCTTAACTCATGTTTCACGCGATGAAAGTGTGAAAACCTTGACTATAGGTTCGCGGGTGGCCGGGTACACACCGCGAATTCATTGAAGCCTCGGCGATAGCGCCCCTCCCACAGCGGACTGTCCTTGCAGATTACAACGAAGTTATAGCGTTTCTTCCAGGAGAGTTTGCACAGTTGGACAAACTCTTTCCAGCTCATATCCGGATCAACGTGATCGCTGTACACATGTCTCAGATTCAGTTGATCTTGTTTGAACAAAATGATCAAATTAGCGTTGTCTCTGATCAAATGCTTGGGAATTTTCGTATACGTTTGACAAAGATAAAAACAGTCTATTTTCGAGTGTCGACCCATTGAGAAGTATTCTCGAATGACCGCTTGTTTTTCACACGCCACGTCGTCGAAGACGAAAACGGAATTGGGTAAAGCTTCGCTCGGGGACATGACGTCGCAATTGTTCGAAAATGTAAAAAATCCGATTTCCTCCACATCCGCGAGAACGCTTTCCAGGTAGCGATATTTGGACTGGTCGAGAGACTTGGAGTAGAGATAAACGTTTTCGAAACTCAGCCCGTTTTTACTTTCCAGAAGGCTCACCAACACGTTGGTCTTGCCGCAATTGGACGGTCCGCAGATTATACCGCGAACCGTGTCCGGTAATAAAAGTCCGTGTTTTCCGCTAGAATCGGTCATGGTCGAACGATCCAAATTACTGACGCGTATGCGACACGGTTGTTTTACAAAATGCATGACACTCTCGCACCCGCGCTGGTGTCGTTACTCCCGCATGCACGCACACAAACTCGCGCGCGCGCACCTGCTCACACCCGAGTGAGGAGATAAGTCGATCGGTACGCTGGTGTGTCTGATCAGTGTAACACGTGATGCTTACACGCGTACGTGTTCGAACCCTACCCCGCCACTTCGGATGTCAATGTTAGAAACAACCGGTCGCGGATTATTAAACAAATTGATAGATCGACTACCGTTCGAGCTTCACATCCCCGGTTATCAGTTCTGCGGTCCCGGGACGCGGTTGGCGGAGCGTCTAGCGCGCGGAGAACGCGGAATAAACGCGCTGGACCGCGCGTGCCTGCGGCACGACCTCGCCTATTCGCGGGACGCGAATACCGCCGCGCGCCGAATCGCGGATACGCGACTCGCGGCCGAAGCGTTTTCCCGCGGGCGAGCCGCGGACGCGGGCCTGGGCGAGCGGATCGCGGGGTGGACGGTGGGCGGACTGATGACGGCTAAAACGAAGATGGGCATGGGGCGGAAGAGGAAAAAGCCCGCAGCAAAAAAGAACAAGAAGAAAAAGAGCCCTCGAACGCTGCAGACGGCGAAACGCGGTGGTTTTCTGCCGTTGCTGATCCCACTCCTGGCGGGCCTCGGTACCCTGGCCGGAGGTGCCGCCTCGATCGCAAATTCCGTAAATTCTGCAGCCGCGGCACGCAAACTTCTAGCGGAAAAACAACGCCACGACCGCGTTATGGAGGGTAAAGGGATGTATCTGACACCCTACAAAAAAGGCGCGGGGGCTAAGAAGAAGAAGAAAAAAAAAAACGTCAGAATCGAAAGTAATCGAAATCCCCGAGGGACCAACCAGCAACGTCGATCTCGTGCGGTACGCGCGTCGTCTGAAAATTCCAAATTTCAAGGGTGTCTTCATGCGTACGGATCTCAACTTTTTGCAGCCGTCGCGAGTCGAGAACGCGATTGTGAATCTGGATGACGCCCGAGGTCCCGGAACGCACTGGGTAGCCTACGTCAAATGCGGCAACAGCGCGAAATATTACGATAGTTTTGGGAATCTCAGGCCGCCGACGGAACTGATGACCTACTTCGGGCCGCAGGTGCGCGTCACCTACAATCATCGCAGGGACCAGCACTACGACTCAACCGTGTGCGGACAGTTGTGTCTCGAGTTTCTGCTGAGAAACGCGCAATGTCTTTAACCTTCACTCTGTCCGGCACCACCTCGGTTTTGAGCGCAAATTATTTCCCACCCATCGCCCTCAACCCGAGCGACGAAGTTTCCTACACCCTCGGTCTGGTCGATTTCGAAACGTTCAATTCCATACCCAACGTGGACGAAACCAACAACGTGTTCGCGTACGGTGAAGTGAGAAGCGTCACCTTGCCCCACAAAGTGTACACCATCGAAGAAATTTTTAGTTTCCTGAACCGCGCGGTTCAAACCGACTCGGCGTTCGAATTCCGCTGGAAAGTTCCTCAGTCCGGGGACAACGGGGGAAAGAAGAAGAAACAAAAAACGTCAACGTTGGAGGTGAAAAGCATCTTTACGATCGACTTTTCCGCGCCTAACGGGTTCGGTCTACTTTTAGGATTCGGTGCGAAACAATTAATTCCGAACGCGTGGCACGAATCGGACACCGAGGTCGATGCCCAGGAAGCGATAGCGGTAAACGCGTCCAACGACCTTCTGACGTACCGCGCGCCTCGAACGCTCTCGCTGCCGCACGGATCGTACGAGATCGACGATATAGCACGGTTCTTGAAAAATTCGGTGCCCGGTGGTACTTCTCGGGAGGTTCCGGCCATCGAACTCCGACCGAACAACAACACGCTGAAAAGTGAAATCAGAAGCGTTCACGAGATCGATTTCGGTACACCGAACAGCGTAGGCTCGCTTCTGGGCTTCGGGAAAACCCGATTGTCCCCGAACGTCTGGCACACATCCGACACTACGGTGAATATTCTGAGCGTGAACGCGCTACGAATCGAGTGCAACCTCGTGTCCGGAGCGTACAACAACGACAATCCCACCCACACCGTGCACGAATTCGCCCCCAAAGTTCCGCCCGGTTTCAAAATTTCCGAGGCACCATCCAACGTGATATATCTAGCGGTGAATCAACGCGTCATCGAGAACATTACCGTCCGGGTTCTGAATCAAAACGGTGACCCGGTTAATTTTCGCGGGGAGGTCATAACGATTCGCCTTCACCTAAAAAAAGGTCGATAACCCGTTTCACGTTCGGCGAGGGGGAGATAATGCTGGTCTACACGGATTCCCACCACCACTATTCCAGATATTCGCAGTTCGACGCACACACCTTCAGTGCACCTCCTTATCGCGATCGAGCGGTCGGCGCCTGCAACGAACCACCGCTGACGCTGAAAAACGTTCGATTTCTCGAGTCGTTGGGGTTTAAAGTGAAACGCCAACAATTGAGTTAAACCCGCGGGTGAATTGAAATAATGGCACAATTTTTGAACATCGACACCAGACCCACGTTCGACAACAGTCTAACGAGCGTTGAACTTCATACTCACACGCCGTACGCGAACGCTTCGTTTCAAAACAGCGACGAGATTCGGATTCCCATTCAGCAGCAGGATCTCTACACGCTTCCGTCCCAGAGTTTTCTCTACATCGAGGGAACCCTGCTGTTGAAAAAAGTCGACGACAACGGTGTCTACCAACCCGCGACTCAGGCATCCCTGGTGAATAATGCACCGGCGTTTCTTTTCGACGAAATCCGCTATGAGATGAATGGTGTGGAAATCGACAGATGTAAAAATGTGGGCATCACGAGCACGATTAAAACATACGTGTCGAAAACAGCACTTTCCCTGGGATCGTTGAAGAACGCCGGCTGGGGTGAGCTGGGCACGTTCCCTTCGCTGTCGAAAGGTCATTTCTCCTTTTGCGTTCCGTTGTCCAGTCTTTTGGGATTCGCCGAGGATTACAAGAAAATTGTGGCGAACGTGCGGCATGAACTGATACTGATTCGATCGCGAACCGACAATGACGCGGTCATTTCGTTGGTGGACACGAGCGTGCTGAAAATCACGAAAATTCATTGGAAGATGCACCACGTCAAGGTTGAAGATCTGAGAAAAATCGACCTCTTGCACCTGATGGAGGCCAACGAAACGATTCAAATGTGCTACCGTTCGTGGGAATTACTCGAGTATCCGACACTTCCGCAAACGACGTCTCACACCTGGGCGGTGAAAACTTCAACGCAGTTGGAGAAACCTCGCTACGTGATACTGGCCTTTCAAACCAACAAAAAGAATGTGCTCGCGGAGGATCCCTCCACCTTTCAACCCTTGACCCTGCGAAATGTGAAATTGTTCTTGAATTCCGAAACGTATCCGTACGACAATATGGACGTGGATTTTTCGATCGACAGATACGGACTGCTCTACGACATGCTGTGTAAATTTCAAAGTTCTTACTACGCCAGATCCGCTCTCACGGAACCGTTGATCGATTTAGCCCATTTCAAATCTCTCGCAACACTCGTGGTTATCGACTGTTCGCGTCAAAACGAATCCATTAAAAGTGCCCCCGTAGACGTGCGTCTGGAGTTTCAGTTTCGAGAAAATGTTCCGGCAGGCACAACGGCGTACTGCTTGATTTTGCACGATCGTGTCACGGAATACAATCCGCTCACCAATATCGTTCGAAAAATTGTATAATTTTTTACGTAAAATAATAAAGATTTTTCTATGTAAAAATAATAAATGTTTGGTAGAGGTAATAAATAATAACAACGTCAGCTTTTTCTTTTATCCATCACCATATTTATTTCTTTTGTTTTATGCATTCCCACAACCAGTCTAACAATATACACACACACACACACACAGATACGTATACATATTTCTAATCCTAATAATCCGCCAGTAGATGTGACAGTCCGTAAACAATTTGAACTCGAGCAGGTGCATGAATAAAGATTCGAATGAAAATTAAAAAGCAAGAAAAAGAAACTGCTCGACTATTTAAGTTCAAAATGCATTCTGGAAACAGCGTGCGTATCGTTTTTTTTCTTCCACGTCATGAAGATACTGTTGCATGTCCGACATTAGTTGACTCTTCTCGTGGATACGCTTTTGCAGTCTTTCGATTACCTTATTGGCCTCGTTACAGGTTTGTATCAAACAGGAGGCTCGGAATTCGTCTTCATGCACCTCGCGTTTCAAACAGACGATTTTTTGAGCTAATTCAGCAGTGGGCAAATTAATGTACGATGCGTTGTCGCGAGATAACGGTGGAGGTCTCGCTCTCCTCGATGTTGATGATGTTGGTGTGGAACTTCCTTGTTGTTCTTGTTGTTGTTGTTGTTCACCAGCTGCGTCAGCTTCGATGAGATCAAGCCTCAACAACCCTGGCATCTTACGCATGGATGATGTTTCGTCCATCGATCTGCTGGTGTATGACAAAGAAAAGATAAATTTATAAATAATCTCAAATTAGAGTAGCGTGAAAAATGTGTAATGTACTTTTTCTCCTCTGGTGAAGATTGTGACTGTAGATTCATGAGTGTATGTGTGTGTGTGTGTGTGTGTGTGTGTGTTTCAAGTCGCCTCCTCGAGAATATGCATGCATCGCGCGACTATTTCCACATCGATAATAGAAGTCGCGTCGTATTCGGAATCAAGCAGCAGTAGCTCTTGTTTTTCAGGTGTACTCAAGTTCTGATTTTCCTGAATGACGAACAGACGTTTCGCGAAATACGTTACTTTGTATGTCACATCGGTCATCAGAGCATGTAGACGAAGAAGCGACAGTTTTAGAAGTGGGGACAATTTGTGCAACGTCTCAAAAGTCGGGAGCATCATCGTTATCCCAGTTGGCGTGTCAACTGATGAAATTTTTAAAGCAACCGCATCCAGAAAAATAACACGGCTAACTCGGAACGATCTAGGAGGCGAGAACTGTTCACACGCGTAAGCGTGCGTCTTATCGTCGGGTGCGGAGTTCAACCATGCTCGGTAGTAGCGCGCTTTGCCCATGAAATCCGCCCAATCCACCGAATCGAAATATATGGTCGTTCTTCTGCCATTTTTGCTCGTATCTGTTATGTATATCACCGCTTCCGAAGCTTGAATCGCGGACTTCAAGATAACCGCCGCGCCAATTTGTTTCGTTTCACTTTTTGTTAACGGGAACACGGATTTCAGAATCACTTCGGAGGTTGTGGAGTGCGCGGGTGAGACGTGTGTCTGTGGCGTGTTGTCGGGTACATCGGACGGAAATCCGTCGTAATCTACTAATTCGGTGTTCTGAAACTTGTGTATATAATAAATTGTTAATAATGTGATAATAGGATAAATATGTGTACAGATATATTACAATTAATCATTTTATGTCACTAGAATAAATGTGTACGGATGTACCACAATTTTTAATCGTTTTTATGTTATTGGAATAAATATATGGGTATACTACCATTTTTTCACCAACCACTTTTACACTCGCACCTCGTAGTCGGACGATATCCCGTTGCATAAACCATACCGGCGTTACATTGTGCGGACCCTCGTGTTGCAATCGACAACAGTTAACGATTTGTCATTGGTCAAATTCAAATCATTTCCTCGCTTACATACTTGCATGCATGCATGCATGCAATCGCACTTCGCACCACGCGTGATACATTATCATTTCAATCCTCAAGGCTTGCAAGCTCATTCGCGCGTCGACCTTTGCACTGCAACGATCAACACAATGGACGAGAAAAAAAGAAAAGTCTGGGGGTATATCAAGAAATGCTGCTGCTCCGCGGTCACAGTCTACGCCATGGTTTGCACGATTCTCTGCACCGTTGTGCTCTGCATTTTGTCGGTTGTGATCAGTGGAATCGCGGCTCCGCTGAAGTCCGACAACATTACAGTTGGAAATCCTGCGGCGCCAGGGTACGCCGAGAGCACGATTGAAAATGTCATATACAAGCTGACGATTTTCGATAAAGTTCCAACACAGAATCAGTCAACCGTTCAAACCGTTGTCGACCGGAATCTGATGTTGTTGCGAAATGCCACAGCCATATTAACCGAATATCGCGATACTTTAATCTTGAATCGGGTGAATACCTCAGAAATATTCCGCCGTTCATCGCGTGACATCAAATCTCCGGGGGGATCCTCACCCGAGGGCAGTATTACCATGTCATTCTTCAACGGGCGCGGATTAGCGTCCAAATTTGAGTACGTCAAGTATTCCGACGTTGACGAGCTGAGTAAGTACTTCGTCGACTGATTTTGGAATTTCGAAAATCTGAAATTTAGCTTATCGATTTCCTTCATTAAATTCTGTTTTTCATCCGCAGTTCCCGAAGCTGCTGACACCGCCACCACCACAACTACAGCGTCACCACCACCACCAATGTCCAGCCTACCACAAAGCTCGATGTTTGCGGGTAACCCAACCATCAGGAAAAACCCAAGTCTAGTCGAGGGCACACTTCCGAGAAGTGTATTACCGATGCAAGAATCTGAACCCGAACCTAAAGCTGTCATGCTTGTGTCCGACGGGGAATCTCGTAAGCATTCTAATTTTCACTCTTTCATGTACTTTGAGTCTAGAAGTCGTATTTCTGTTTCGGATTCAGATAAACTTTCAGTCAGAAGTGATAATCGGATTCCTCTCCGCGATCTGAAAAATCTCAATGTCAGTTTAATCATAGCGCGTGTGGATTTGTACGTGCATCATATCAAAAACAATGACGATGATCCCGGAGATCGTTCGGGGGGGAGGAAATAATTCCGCGTAAGCACTCATTTCACTCACTCACACTCTTGATCCGAATTCCCCCGCATCAATATATTGTTAAACGTACGCATGAAGCATCCGTTAGTTTAAACTGCAAAACATTTGACTAATTATGTTCGTTCTAAATTCTGTTACAGCTGGTGAAATATAACAGGTCAACGATTCGAGCTCAGCCTACCACTATTCCAATCGATCGACTACACTATTAATGGATAAAGAAAATAACCAATAAAACTTTCGTTTGAAAAAATGAATTTGTACCCAAATCGTATTCGATAATTTGTTAACTCTAACCTCCTCACAATCCTTATTCCCTGGTACTCTAAATAATTATATCACAATTAACTTCACGGTATTGTACACCTGGTTGCAAAATGGCCGCCAAAGTCGCAGGGTATAATGTGGAAGTTTAAATTTTGCCGCCAACGTTATGTGATTTCAAATGGTTGACGTCATCGCTTAAATATTACAGTTTAAATTTTACCATCAACATCAAGTGATTTCAAAATGGTTGACATCACGGTTCAAATTTTACTGCCAGAGGTCGCTCAATCGCAAAATGGCTGACATCACAGTTTGAACAGTTTGAATTTTACCGCCAACGTCACATGATTTCAAATTTCACTATGGTTGACATAACGGTTCAAATTTTACCGCCAGAGGTCGCTCAATCGCAAAATGGCTGACATCACAGTTTGAATTTGCCGCCAAAAGCATGTGATTTCAAATTTGAATTTGCCGCCAACGTTATGCGAACGGCGCATGATTTCAAAATGGTTGACATCACGGTTCAAATTTTACCGCCAGAGGTCGCTCAATCGCAAAATGGTTGACATCACAGTTTGAATTTGCCGTCAAAGTCATGTGATTTCAAATTTGAATTTGCCGCCAACGTTACGTGAACGGCACGTGATTTCAAAATGGTTGACATCACGGTTCAAATTTTACCACCAGAGGCGCTCAATCGCAAAATGGTTGACATCACAGTTTGAATTTGCCGTCAAAGTCATGTGATTTCAAATTTGAATTTGCCGCCAACGTTATGTGAACGGCACGTGATTTCAAAATGGTTGACATCACGGTTCAAATTTTACCACCAGAGGCGCTCAATTGCAAACTGCCGTACCGATAAAGTAAAACTACATTACCAACAAAATAGGGTAATACTAGCATACCAATCTTTGAGTGTGTGTGTCGGTGTACCCGTATGTGAGACTCAATTTTTTCCTAGACTGAGGCTCATGAATATTTAGTATATCCAGGACGCTCATAGTCTCTCTACTACTGGGATCAGCATCTGCCAGAGTTCCGCTTCGCGATGAACTCCGCGGTTCACAGCTCGACCAAAGTCACCCCCGCGTTCCTCAACTTCGGTCGCGAACTGTACCCTCCGAACACAGTTCGACGACAGGAAAAAGGAACCCCGGAAATTGTACCGCTCTCCACCGAAGAGTGGGAGAATCGCGTTCGACGTCTCGATGCTCTCCGTGACTTCGTAAGCGAAAATCTCGAAGACGCTCACCAGCGTCAGGCTAAATATTATAACCGCGGAAGGCGCGATATTCAATTTTCGAGAGGAGATTTAGTCTTACGTCGTCAACGGGTACTGTCCTCCGCTCCGAACTACTTTGCCGCGAAGCTAGCCGCGAAGTACGTAGGACCGTTCGTGATCAAGCGGAGGAGGAGCCCCACCGTTTACACCTTGGAAGACCTGGACGGAAATTCCGCCGGTAAAAGCCACATAAACGACCTTAAGCCCTACTACGCGCCCCCCGGTACCGCCGCGAACCCCGTGAACCCCGCGAGTACCGACGCGAGTGAGGATGAAGGTGAGAGTGAGAGTGTGAATGACAACGAGAGTGTGCATGAGACCCCGAACCCCCCCGATCCTCCAGCCCTTTCCCTTCAAACCAATCATGGAGAGCTAGTACTAATGCCCGTCAACTTCCAGGAGGTGCAGCATGAGGCACCCGAAGGGCCCTCGCAGACGAGGGTACCGACCACCACAACTACGCCCCGGCGCCCCCGGAATGGGCTTAGAGCCACGGAACCTGAGGATCCGACGGCCCCGGAGCTACCCGTGATCGACCCCCAAGCCCCCTCCGAGAGCTCAGACACCGAGGGTTCCGACAGCGAAGGTGCCGACGAAGGAGCACCTCGAGACCCACAGGATTCCCGAGACGAAGCTCCTCACTGGGACGCCCACGACAGAGCGTCGGACCCCCTGTCAGACATCGGACCATCCCGAGGACGAGGACGAGGACGAGGAAGAGGTCAACGAGGGCGCGGCGGACCGCCGGGTCGCGTAATCGACCGTACACGCGCGATTTCTTCCGCGTCATCCTCCGCGAGTTCCCGCGACCGTGAGCCGCCCCCGGTACCGTCATCCCCTGATCCCGTTCGTGTCCCCGCTTCGCGAGTAACAACCGCGGCCCGCGCAAGGACCGTGGGTCGACCCCGTGGCCGACACCGTGGCCGTGGCCGTGGTAGACGTCCACCCGCGGCAGCTACCCGCGAGCGAACCCCCTCTGACCGCGATGAAACCGGACAACCGCGGTATGACCTTCGACGACGAGGACCCCCGCCGCCGTCCTAGATCGCGACCTCCGTCAATTTCTATTGTATTCTTGTTTTCGTTGTTTTTTTTTTGTTGGTACGCGTTCCTCGCGACCCCTTAATATACGAAACGCGCTACTCGCGACCTAGTTTTAAGACACGCGCTACTCGCGACCTAGTGGTAAGATACGCGAACTCGCGAACCCCCCCTGCGTCGCTCCTCACCACGGGTAGAGTGAGAACCAGGCCGTAGGATTAAGGTACCGTCTCCCCAGCTCCCCCCCGCCCCCCTCGCGAGCCGAGGGTTACGCGAGGAATCCCTGGTGTTAAAGTAACTTCAACGTGGACGCAGACCCCCTGCGACGATCACCAAACAGCATGCCATATTCTAGTCAGTCCTTCTTGTCGTTTTTCTCTTTTTCCCTCTTTCCTCTTTTTCGTACATGGTGATCGGCGTAGACGGATGCTGCGGAAGCGTACGCCTTCTGCGAAGCCGTACCTTCCGTTTGGCGGGGGGGTGTTGTAACGTGGCAAATGAGTTGCCCGTTGTGGCATCCCTCAACGCCGCGGAAGGCTTGCAAATATCCTCGCGCGACTCTCGGTAACGCGCATAGAATTAAGAAACTGTACCGAAGGGTCACGTGGTTCGCGGGAGCAAGGAGCGACCTCACCCCGCTTCCCCGCCGGCCTACGAGCTGACGCGGGGAAGACGAGTCTAGCCATCTTTGCCAAATTCTATCGAGTCAGCTTCCATATTGGTTTTCGAGCTAGTAACAGCCACCGGTTACGCCGTGCTACAGAATCCCAGTTTTTAAGTATTCCTTAGAGTCTTCCGAGCCCTAATAACCTCGCGATTGAACCCCGCGGATATCTGGTGCTACCAGTGCCACTGAATTGTGCCTTGCTGCTGACCCGTGAACCCGTGAACCCCGAAAAACGAGACCGCCGGACTGCAGGCACGTGGCCGCGACCGGCAACCCGTGCCCTCCGATTCCCCCAAGTGTGTTCGTGTGCCCCCCCAGAGACATTGCCACGCCACTTGGAATACCAGAGTACCGTCGATCCAAGGTAGGGTCTTTTCCGTCCATATTCTCGCCCCCTGCGCTGCGAGCCACCTGTAATCACTTCGTCTAGGTGGAATCGACCACTGCCGAAACCGTGGGAGCCTGAGACGAGGACCTCATCGATACGGAAAGTGCCCTAGATCCGCTAGGATCGTTTTTGCCTGCTTTCTGTTTCTCGCCTTGCTTGTATTTTCAGCCTTTCGACCCCCTGGTACCGGAATCCCGACCCCACGCGCCTCCGCGAACGGTCGAGTCCCGATACCGCCTTTTTACCGTTGTTTTCCCCCTTTGCTATTTGAATTTTGCTCGTGTGTGTCCATGTGTGCGTGTCCGTGTGATTCGCGCCTGTAGAGGTGGTCCCCGTTGAGACTCACGCTCTACGTAGGGTGCGCAGAATCACCACGCACGCCGCTTTACTTCAACCGTCGCCGAGCTACGGTTAGCCGTACGCTGCGGTTTGAAACCTTACTCTTTCTTGTCCGTCCGATAATATCCCGCTCTACCGTACCGACCGTGAATTTCGATCGGGTGAGTTGAGCGCGATCCAGTGCGGTAGCCGTCGTCCCCGTCGAGACGAGTGCGCTACGTGGTCTGCGCAGGGATCGCGCGCACTCACCGCTGCGAGTCAGCTGCCGAGGATCCACAGACCGCTGTGCGATCCGGCTGACGCCCGGTACCGTTCCCCCCGTTCCCCTCGCCCTCCTCCTGGCCCGTGCCCAGTCGAGTCGAGCGGCTAGCTTGTACATAGCGTATCATATTCTGTATTGGCTCTTCTAGCCCGATCTGATTTCTACCCTCGAGATCGCCTAGTATCTCGAAGGGATTGTTCACTTCCGATTTCATTGAATAAATACGTCTTATACTTGTTCACCAACTTACACAGGGTCTACTATCTTCGCCCCCACGTTCCCCTCTACCAAACACTGTCTAGCCGGCCTCCCGTCTCCTTCAACCCCATTTCCTTCCCTCATCCCCGCGGAAACGCGGCGATTAGTTCCCGTAAGGAACTTGGCGCCCAAATCTTCATTATTTCTTTTGTTTAGTTTTAGTCCCGTCATCCACGTTGGGTTTCGGCTGCTTTTGCTAGCATTGTGGACGGGCTTGGTTTCCAAACAACCCCGAAAGCGTGTTACAGTGTATAGATTTTTCGATCCAAATAATATTACCGAAACTTGATACATACGTACCTGAGGGAGTACATGGCCAAATACCGTATGATGTATAAGACTACCACGAAAAAAATACAAAATTTACAATCAGGGATTTATTGTAGTAATAACAATATCGTACAATAATAATATGATCATAACTACATAATATTAAATACTACTACTACTACACTCCCGACAAAAATTAACGGGCCACCCCTTTTTTCTCGAAATATTGCCTTTTTTCAAAGTTCTATAACTTCGCGAAAAATGTGACTAGCCGGACGTTTCAAAACGCATTTTGAAGCTTGAAATGTCAGCTTCAAAATGCGGTTTTGACATTGTGTCTACGGATGACCAGACCGAAGTTATGTCAGTTTAAAGCAACCAGTGACGAATTCGTAAACCGAACTCCAACTTTCAGATGCTGTACCGGACGGGAGAATTTTTTTTTCGAATTTCTAAAATGAACGATTTCAAGGTTTGGATTTCCCCTTCAAATTCCGTTTTTAACTTTTGCTCTACGATTTTTCTCCGTCGAGTTACAAGGCATTGAACGAAAAAGCGTCCGTAAAATTTGACCTAACGTAACAGGCGAACGAATTATCGTAGGAGGATTGTTAAAAAGCCATTTTGAAGCTTAAAACGTCCTCTTTCCACATCAATACTGTGACATTGCATGTAATGTCTTTTCGTGGATCAGCTTTTACACGAAGATGACCCTGTAAATCCATAAATGAAAATTTGAAGTTCAACTGCACACAGGCAGCCTGAAAATGGCAACCTGGGTGGCCCCTGTTACCATTTCGAAGATGAAAGTATCCTCTTCAAATTCCGTTTTTGACATTTGCTCTACGATCATTTTTCGCCGAGATATTCGATTTCAAAGACAATCAAGCGTTCACCAAGTCTACCTCCGGCATCAGCATTACCCAAGATGTACCACGAGGAGGTTGCACGGTAGGATTTACATCTCGAGTCCGTTTGTGGATTGATTGATATGATTATGAAAAGCAAATAAGAAATCAATTTTTTTAGAACATTCTGCAACTGATTCGATTTCAAGTTGAATACTTTCACACGTGTACCGCCGACCCTATTAAACCTAATTTATGCCATTCTTTTTTTAATGCTCTCCGACAATGCGTTCTTCTTGCCCATTTTATTTCGTTTTTCACGTCGCTCGCCCTGTGCCGGTTCACATTTGTTTTCCTCCGCGGTCTATGTCGATTTTCATCTGTTCTTCATCGCGCTCAACGCCGATTCGCATTTGTTTTCCTCCGCGGCCTATGTCGATTTTCATCTGTTCTTCATCGCGCTCAACGCCGATTCGCATTTGTTTTCCTCCGCGGCGTATGTCGATTTTCATCTGTTCTTCATCGCGCTCTACGCCGATTCGCATTTGTTTTCCTCCGCGGCCTATGTAGATTTTCGTCTGTTTTTCATCGCGCTCTATGCCGACTTTCTTCTGTTTGTACTGGACGCTTGGTTATTCAAATAAAGTACGCTAGAACCTTTTGTTGTACAATATCTTGACGCCATGCCGCGGCAATACCTAACAGAGATGCAAGTTATGCGTATCGTAACTCTCCTCGAGGAAGGAAGATCTCAGCGTTCCGTAGCTACCGAAATGGGAGTGAGCCGATCAGTAATTCAAAGAGCTTGGAGCCGCTATCTCCTAACTGGTGAATTCGGCAGACTACGTGGCCAAGGTCGACCACGGATAACAACTGCTAGACAGGACAGGGCTATCGTGAGAAACGTTTTGAACCGGCGATTTATGACAGCAGGAGAAGCTCGAGATGAACTCCCGCGGCACAACGACCGACGGATTTCTGTGTCAACTGTCAAAAACAGATTGAAGGAAGTTGGATTGCGAGCGAGCAGACCTGTCCGAGCACCTTTTCTTACCAATCAACATCGCCGTGCTCGCTTAGAATATGCTCGGAGATACGTGACGTGGCGTCAACGGCAATGGAATCGGGTATGTTTCACCGACGAATCGCGATTTTGCTTATACGGAAATGATGGGCGCAGACGTGTATGGCGTCGAAGGGGAGAACGATATCTCCAAGATTGTTTCAATCCCGTCCATCCGTACGGCGGCGGATCAGTAATGGTTTGGGGTGGCATTTCGATGACTGGCCGCACTGAACTCGTCGTAATTCCACCACCGGGAATGAACGCACAGCGATACATCGACGAGGTTCTAACACCTCATATTCTGCCGCTACGTGACCACCAAGGAAGAAGTTTTGTAATGATGCAAGATAACGCGAGACCGCACACTGCGAGGATCACCCAGCAGTTCTTCCAGCAAAACAACATCCAGCTTCTAAAACACCCAGCTGTGAGCCCAGATCTCAACCCAATTGAACATGTATGGGACATGGTTGGACGAAGGCTACGAAGGCGTCGTATCCAGCCTTCAAACCTGGCTGAACTACGCACCGCACTCCGAGAAATTTGGTGGGAAATACCACAGGAGTTGATAAGAAAATGCATCAATATGCGAAGACGATGCCGCGAGGTATTGATGCAAAGAGGGGGCAACACGCGCTATTAATCTGCGTCGAGATCACTACAGTGTGAAGAGGGTTTGGAGTCACTTACATACCACGGAAGTGACGAGCCGTGGGGTCCTAATCTTCACCTGTAAACATTATCTACAGTACAGGCACACATGCACACACATCCATTCAGCAATTCATACACAGACACACGAGATGTAAATCCTACCGTGCAACCTCCTCGTGGTACATCTTGGGTAATGCTGATGCCGGAGGTAGACTTGGTGAACGCTTGATTGTCTTTGAAATCGAATATCTCGGCGAAAAATGATCGTAGAGCAAATGTTAAAAACGGAATTTGAAGAGGACACTTTCATCTTCGAGATGGTAACAGGGGCCACCCGGATTGCCATTATTAGGCTGCCTGTGTGAAGTTGAACTTCAAATTTTTATTTATGGATTTACAGGGTCATCTTCGTGTAGGAGCTGGACTTCAAAAAGACATTACATGCAATGTCGCAGTATTGATGTGGAAAGAGGACGTTTTAAGCTTCAAAATGGCTTTTTAACAATCCTCCTACGATAATTCGTTCGCCTGTTACGTTAGGTCAAACTTTTACGGACGCTTTTTCGTTCAATGCCTTGTAACTCGACGGAGAAAAATCGTAGAGCAAAAGTTAAAAACGGAATTTGAAGAGGAAATCCAAACCTTGAAATCGTTCATTTTAGAAATTCGAAAAAAAAATTCTCCCGTCCGGTACAGCATCTGAAAGTTGGAGTTTGATTTACGAATTCGTCACTGGTTGCTTCAAACTGACATAACTTCGGTCTGGTCATCCGTAGACACAATGTCAAAACCGCATTTTGAAGCTGACATTTCAAGCTTCAAAATGCGTTTTGAAACGTCCGTCTAGTCACATTTTTCGCGAAGTTATAGAACTTTGAAAAAAGGCAATATTTCGAGAAAAAAGGGGTGGCCCGTTAATTTTTGTCGGGAGTGTATATCTATAAAAAATATAATATAATAGTATAAAATCTACAGATCTTGCATGCAACGCAAGCAGCTGATGCATTGAAAATGTCCTTCGTTATCTTAGTTTCCGTGCATTTTTTCATCTGAATCTCTGAATTTACATGCTGCGCTATTATTATTGCCATCTATGATTACAGTACGAATCATCATTTGCACCGTGAAATCTACATTACCGAAATGTCCCTCGTTCTATTGTTTTTGTTCTTTTATTATTTATTTCTTCAACTTTTCATTACGCACTTCCGTTGCATTGCTTCCATTGCATCGCTTCCGTTGCATCATTTCAAGATTTGATCCCACAGATCTCACTACTGACCCGAAAACGGAAGCATTTTCAATGCTAATAATAAGATAATGATAAAATCTACAGACCTTGTGTGTAATGCAAGCCTCTGAAGGCATTGAAAATGTCACCTGTTCTCTCGTTCTTAGTGCATTTTGTTTTGATATATTTGTATCTGTCGCATTTTGATTTGAATTCACTTAAAATAAAGTTTAAACAAAATCTAATCCTGACAGATCGATGATCGGTAATAATCTGATAGATTAACCATACATTTGCATCGGTCACAATCTGACACATCGATCATCCATAATCTTTTTCCATTTTTCTTCTTTTTTCATCTTTTGTCTTTTGCAAACTTTTTTCATCCGCATTGTTGTTACTTTCGTCTTGCACGCATTTCTGTCCCGTTCACATTTTTGTTGCATTTTAACATTTGATCCCCTATACCTCACTGTATACCATACCACGAAAATAGAAGCATACTCAACAATATTATTATACGATATTGTTATTACTACAATAAATCCCTGATTTTTAATTTTGTATTTTTTTCGTGATAGTCTTTATTAGCAGATCAATATTCGGTCTACGATGTTATACATCATACGGCATTTGGTCATTTACTCCCTCAGGTACGTATGTATCAAGTTTTAGTGATATTGATTGGATCGAAAAATCTGTACACATCTCAAAGAAACCCACAAAGTCGACACCAGCACAGGAATTGACGAATTTCGGTGACGCACGAAATATTTTTTCTCGATATGAAGCAGTGTTTTAGCATCGATGAAACTTCGAGGATATATCCGTCATATCACCCCACATATTGTGTGAAATTTTTGAGAAAATAAAAAAATCACTTTTCGAGAAAATCGGGTTTCCCTAATTTTCAAAAAATGCACGTCATTCCGTCAATTTTCAAAAATCCTCAAATTTTTCTTCGAATTCCAGAAGAGTGCGAAAAACCCTACAAAATGAGACCAAGATGAAGTATTTGCGATGATCCGTTCCGCAGATATAGCGTTATTAAGAAAAAAAGTGTTCCGCTTTCAAGAACTTTGGTAGCGCACGATTAAATGTTCAAATAGCCGTAACTTCGTAGCAAGATTTTTTTTCCGAAACAAAAAAATACGGGTCGCTTTTTTTTCATCAAACAACAACATATTTCAATTTGAAAAAATTCCGTGACATCACGATTTCCAGCCTGCCCGATTTGAAATGGATTCGGTCAAATCTAAAGCTGATGGTGAGGAGTCTGAAGCAGATGTTGACGGTAAGATTTCAGGAACTCAAAATCAAAATCTATTAGATATTAAGTGCATGTGGTATCAAGCAGCAATGCCTCTATCAGCAGACAAGTAATACCCATGAATATGTAGTGTTCTTTAAACTGTAGCTGAGAAGTAATAGTAGGAGAGCCGACGACAAAAAACCGAGTAGAATTTTCTCCCAGATGAAATACATATAATCGGTCACGTCATACATGGGGGAACACGAAATGGCCCTGCTGCCATGTCTGGGACTTGCCAAGGCCCAAAAAAAAAAATCCAAAAAAAAAAAAAAACGGTTTTGGGTATTTGATTTCTCCCGAATTTTTTTTGTTCCTCGAGGCAGGGGAGGGGTAGGGCTATACGAAAAGTCAGTGCTGCCAGCCCCCCTGATAGGCCGTATCAGTGGCAGCAGCGAGATAAGCGACGCCTCGCGACCAGGTATCAGGTATTTCATTTCTCCCACAAAAATCAAAGCGCATCTGAAAGATTATCAAATTCTGCGCAAGAAAAACCACTGCTGCCTTTTCCAAACAGTGGCGAACACGGCTGCTGCCGCGTTTGAAAGTCGCCCTCCTAGTCCAGTCATTATGCACTTTTGACTTTGCAAAAATCAAGTCTCAAGGTTTTCTTTTCGTCTCACGCCCTCGGAGGGATCAGTCTTCGTTTAAATCCAGAATGACGACCAAATCCAGCGATTGCGTAGGTCCAAAATTTTTTATTTTTTTTTGAAAAAAATGGTTTTTATCAACTAACTTGGCCATTTCAAAATTTGGTGCAAAAATCGTTGGAACAAAAGTTGTAGGAAATTCAATTTTCTACAAGTTTGGTTCCCACAGTTTTTCTTCCAAGATTTATCATTTTCAAAATAAACCCGAAAAAAAACGGCCAATTCGAAATATTGCATTAACTCGTTTATTTTCGAATTTACGGCATAAATGAATATAGTCAAACTTAAAGAAAATCAAATTTCCTACAACTTTGGTCTCTACGATTTTTCTTCTACGACCGATATTTTTCTTGCTAGTGACAAATAATGCGTTGAAATAACGTGTCAATGGCTCGTGAACTGAAGTAACGAGGGATGAATGCAATAACGTAGTAGAAAGTAAGATGGAATGTCATTTGAAATTTGGATGTGGGCTGTAACGGACTGACAGACGGACAAACCACATAGAAATAATAATCATTTTCAGTAAAGTAGTTATTAGAACATTTAATGTTTTTCTTTTTAATAAGTTTTTCTTTTTTTTGTTTCCATTTTCTTCCTTTGTTGAAATGCACGTAGAGTAAAATTTTTTTTATTTGATACGTTTTTTTTTTGTTTGTTCGCACTTAGTGCTAATTTTTGTTTTTGATAGTGAGATCCAAATTACCATTTTTCTACATTTCAAATAGAGCACGACGATTTCAAGAGCGTTAGAAACTTTTAGTAAATATCGAATTCTATCACAATAAATGTAACACACATGTATAACAGCCCTCACTGATAACCACTACAATAAACGGGGATTAGCCGGATAAACTGAATGTAGAAAAACAGCGACCAATAGCCACACAGAGTAATATTTCGAATATTCGAGAACAATCCCCACCACATCGCGAAATACCGTGGGAATCCGCCCTTCAAGGAGGAGATATAAGGACATGACGAGCGAGAACTCGTCACGTCGCTTTCGAGCAGTCGAGATTGAAACTTCGGTGAAATTGAGACAAGTTGTATACACAAATAATCACACTACTCCATACAGATTTATATTCAGATTGCCTGAATATCGAGTGTTCACATTTTTCAGTTTTTTTTTGCTTTGCTTTTCTTTTTGATTATTTATTTTGTTTAATTGGGCTTTCCGTTGGCTGCTTATTTTCTACAAGCAGTAAGTTTCTTTGTGTGCTCTCCTCACTATCAAAATAACCATTGCTGTTCACTGTGCTTTATTTCGAAACCTCATTCCGATTCCTTTAACCCGTAGATAGCTACAGGGGAGTCTTCGGATCCTTCCTTCGGCAGTAGTGCAACGACTTATTCGTCAGAATAAGCCCACGCAGTCATTAAGCGTTGTAATAACTCCCTTAACACCCATAAACCTACAGATTCTAGTATCAACTCGTGACATTAAGAACGGTGACCGTCCAGCCTTCGGGTGCGACACGAAACCCGCCTGAGTGTCGATGATAAGTGCTAGAATCACTTGGGTATCCTGCCTGCATGGTAATTTAATTCATCGATTTATGGTACCGAGACCCCTGAGGGAGGATCGTTTGCCGAACAGAATAGATCGCGACGATTCGAGGTATCAATCAAGATCCGCGAGTCCGCAGCAATAGCATATTTCAGATAACCAGCCAGTCAACCACGTCTACCTTCAGTAGCCCTGAGAAGGGAGAATCAACAATCCGGGAAGGCAGTATATTAGTAGGATAAGTATTTCACGGTATTAGAGCCGTGTGGCGCCCAGGGAATATTAGTAATTCATGTTCTGAATAAAAAGAGGCGTTACATAATTATTGGCGCCCAACGTGGGGCACGACGGGGTAAAAACGCGGTTGAAATGCATTAAAAGTCGAAAGAAAAACGGAAAGATCGAAGGATAGAAGTCAAAACCGTATTCAGGCACAATGGGAGATAAAGATAAAAATAGCAATAAAACCGGAAACACAGACTCCGCGATAGAGGATTTGACAAGAGATCTTAGCTTCGGAAGCCCAGGTACGGTCAACGCCAGCGAAAAAATAGCATCAGAGATTGAAAAATTGCGAGCCGAATTTGCGACATTCAAAATAGAAATCGAAAACAAGTATCAGAATAGCCTTGAAGAACAAAATAAATTGAAGGTCGAGTTGGAGAAGGAAAAAAATGAGAAAAAGCAGATGGAACGCGACTTCAAAAGCCAATTAGAAGCGGAATTACGTGCGGCGAGGCAAAGAATGATCGATAATAGAATCGAGATAGAACAAGACACTAAGGATAAAATCGAACACACCGACAGTCAACTAAACAGAAAATTATCCGAGATCCAAACACAGATCGTGCGAAACCACGAACAATTGACTGAAAAACAAAACAAACTGATAGATCAAACGCGTACCGACGTAAACAGAGATTTAGCAAGTATGAAACAAACATTCCAAGACGAGCTAGGTACTCAGCGGTTCGACGTCGAAGACATGCTCGGGGTATTCCACCGCGAAATAGAGAAACAAGCCGAAAATAATCGAAAGAAGTACAACGAAATCGTGAACCACAACCGCGAATTAGAGGTTCGAATCAAATCCGTTGAAGACAGAACAGCAAGAAGACCCATCGGACAGGGGGGCTACCACGTGAATGTTCCCAGCTGGGAAGCGGAAATAAAAATCCCGCGGTACGAAGGAAACCAAAAAGAAAAACCGATGACATTTCTCACGCAATTAGAAGCATTTTGCGAAACTCGATGCATGAGCGAGGGCGAGCGTCAACAAATAATACGACAAAGTCTAGGCGGGATCGCACAAGAATGGTGGGATGTAGTCCGAGAACCGGCAGATACGTTTGAAAGCTTCAAACAAAAATTTACACATAAGTTCTGGAGCGAAGAAACTCAGCGAAGAGTTAAAAGAAATTTGGAGTTCGGGTCATACAAAACCGACTCATACGAAACGAGAGTAGAGTACGCGATCAGAAGGTTCCACAGCGCGCGAGATTTGAAACCGCGAATCCCGGATAGCGAAATCATTGAATGTTTGTCGAGACACTTTGATGACAGTATCCAGAGTGCAGTGCTCACACGCGGAATCCGTGACATCCAAACATTTATCACGGTTTTGGAAAAATTCGATAACGCCAGAAGACCGAATAACAATGCGAGGGAACCGGGTCAAAATCATAACATTGAAGAACCTACGCGAAACGAAAATAGAAATCAGAATAGACCAGCCGGTGTTGGCAATCATAATTCCCCATACCGACCACCGCATGCGAGGCAACCGACGAACCAAGCGTACCCTGGTACAAGGCCAAGGCCATACGATACGGATAACAGAAACAACGCGGCCCGACCGTATACAAACAGTCATCTTCAAATTGAAGAAGAAGAAAACGCTACGGGAGGCGAATTTGCGTTACCGATTTTGGGAAACTAGGCGGGGGTATGTCTGTCAATAAAACGAGTAATGAAAATAAAGTAACAATGCCGAGCCATACTCATACCCCGGAAAAGGAGATCGGTATTGTCCACACCAATACAAGCGAGATAGATTTAGAAATAGCGAAAGAAAAAAAGCGGTTAGAGAATAAGAAGTTAATTTTAGAAATTAATAGAAATAGTATTAGCGAAGTGGAAAAACTAGAGAGTAAGTTCCTTAAAAGCGCATCGTTGTTTGAGAGCCCGAGGGACTTCTTATTAAGCGATGATGAACCTGGTCTGACCAAGCCTGAGCATAATAAGAAGATCAGATGTCCTTTCATAGACGTCAAAATAAATAACGTAGACACACAAGCATTGATCGACACAGGAAGCGAAATATCCTGTATAAACGAGTACTGGTTTAATCAGCATGTCAAATGGCTAGGGAAGGTTGAGACACTGCCCGTCTCAAACACCAAACTACAAGTAGCAACAGGCACGAAACCAATTCGCATCACCAAACAAATATTTTTGCAGTTAGCGCTAAACAATCACACAGTCGATGTGATATTCCTGATAATACCGAAATTAATTCACACTTGTATCATAGGAACAGACGTTCTTGACAAATTAGAATCAAATATCGATTACCAGTCGAAACAAATCTCGGTAAAAATTAACGATGAAACGACATGTATCGAATTCACCAACCCCAACGAGGAGGGTATCGAAGCGAAGCTACTCGAATCATTCGGCATTGCGGAACACGAGGAATTACTCCGAGTTGAATCAATCCAGCGGATAAGCCCTGATGACGAGCGCTATCAATTAAAACGCGACAGTTTAGAGGCCAAGGTCGAGGGAATCACTATGCTCAACCCCGAACAAAAGCAAAGGTTCTCGAACCTATTATGGAAATACCGGACGGTATTTAGAGACATGCCAGGTCGCATCAGTGTTTACCAACACAAATTAAAAATTAATCATGAACAGCCATACCTCATACGATCGTACCCAATCCCCATGGCGTACCGCGAGGCGGCCGGAAACGAAATTCAAAGAATGCTAGAATTCGGGATTATACAACGCTCAAATAGTCCGTATGTTAACCCACTAGTCGTAATACCGAAGAAAAATAAAACGGTCAGAATGTGCTTAGACGCGAGGCAAATTAATAGCATCATGGAACCGGATTATGAATGCGCGCAACCTGCTGAAATCTTATTCCAACGGTGTCAAAACGTGAAATACATGTCGAGTTTAGATCTCACGGCCAGCTTTTGGCAAATCCCACTCTCACCGGAGAGTTGTCGGTACACGGCATTTCTGTACAACTCGATTTGTTATGAGTTCACTGTAACCCCATTCGGATTAAAGACCAGCCTAGCCAGCCTTGTCCGCGGCCTTGACTTAGTGTTGGGGGAGACGACAGAGTTTACAATCACGTTTGTGGACGACCTATTGTGTGTTTCACCTACATTTGAAGACCATCTGTCTCACATCGAACGGGTGTTACAAAAATTCGAAGAACACAATGTCACACTTAACTTCGATAAATCCAAATTCTTTCAAGAAGAGATCGACTTCTTGGGGTATACATTAACCACGGAAGGCATCAAGCCTCAAAAAGATAAACTTCAGGCGATCCAAAATTATCCTACCCCGAAAGATGCGACGGCAGTTAGGAAATTCTTAGGATTCGTAAACTTCTACTCACGATTTTCTAGCAAATACGCACATACGACAGTTGAGTTACTAAAACTGATTCAGAAAGACGCAAAATGGGAATGGGGAAAATCACAAGCAGAAGCATTTCAGCGAGTAAAAGACCTGTTTTGCGAGACAGTCATACTGCGATATCCAAAACCCGGAGAACCATTCTTTATGCAAACAGATGCGAGCGATTATGCGATCGGCGCGGTCCTGTTCCAAATCAATAAAGAAGGTGAACACGAAGTCATTGCGTTTGCGAGCCGAACCCTCAAGGGAGCCGAAATAGGCTACTTTACGACAGAAAAAGAACTTCAGGCAGTAGTTTGGGCATTAAATAAGTACAGAACATATGTACTGGGCGCGAAGATAACAATTATCACGGATCACAAAGCCCTGTCGTTCTTGAAAACCTGTCGACTGATAAACGCGAGGCTGACCCGCTGGGTAATCCTGATCCAGGAATACGGATTAGAAGTCGAGTATTGTAAAGGTAGCGAAAACGTAATTGCTGATACGTTGAGTAGGTATCCAAGCGATTGTGAACAAAGACACACAAGGGAAACGGGCATTGTTCAGATAGCGATCATCTTAGCCCGAAAACCGAATGCCGGCTTGGCTACGAAATTGGGTAATTTGCGACGGTTGCAAGACGACGATAAAAATCTTAGGCGAATCATAGAACAAATCAATGAGGCAAACCCAACAAAAACGAGACCTAGATTTAGGATAGAACATGGTTGGTTGGTCAAGCAGGCGAGAGACCAACACTATCAAATCTACTTACCCGAGAGCGTCCTGGAAGAATTTGTGTGGGAGGTACATGAGCTTTATGGACATATTGGGCCAAGAAAAACCTTCTTGATGATAAACGAAGGGTTCTATGTACCAAAGTTGCGTAAACGAGTTCAAGCAATCTTAAAAACGTGCGATACATGCCAGCGCTGTAAAGTAGCAAATAGCACCTGCTATGCAGAAATGCAGACGATCGTACCAACCAAACCGCGAGATCTACTATCAATCGATTTCTACGGACCGTTACCCACGGCAAAAGGCGGAATGAAACACATCCTCGTTACAATTGACGCGTTTAGCAAATTCGTAAAACTATACCCACTCAAGAAAGCGACGACCGAAGCAACAATCAACCGGATTTTCGAACGTTACATTCCGGAATACGGAAAACCTCGGCGAATTCAAAACGACCACGGAACGCAGTTCACCTCTGGAAAATGGAGAGACAAGCTCGAAAATGAAAATATACAAATAGTATTTTCGTCAATTAGACACCCCCAGGGTAATATCGTCGAACGGGTAAATCGTGAACTAGGCCGGTTTTTTCGATCATTCTTACCAAACACACATGCCGGGTGGGTTAGTTGGATACCAGTCATTGAATGTTGTATCAATGAGGTACACCATGATACCACGGAGCTGACTCCTACAGAACTATTTCTTCAGAGGAAACCGACGCGATTTTGGGAAGCATGGTTAGGGATTCACAAAGAGTATCAGATCCCCTTAGAAACACACACGATACAACTGCGCCTCGCCCGGGAACAAATTGAAAAAAAAGGCAAAAGCCGAGCGACTAGATTTAACGAAACGCACAAACTTGTTAGTTTTAAAGTTAACGATGTAGTATTACTCAAGGCGTTGAATGTATCAGATGCGGCGAGAAGACGTATATCCAAATTCATGGCCATTTACGAGGGACCATACGAAATCGCTGAGCAAATCGGTAAAGCGACGTTTAAGTTAGTACACCCGATAACCGGTGTGGAAAGAGGTAGATTCCACAGCAGTATGTTTAGAAGGTATTATCCGCGAAACGAAGGAACGGCAGACGAACCCAGCGATGAGTAGCACGAAACCACGGTTAGACAGGCAGAGATTAGTAGGCCACAAAGCTACATTTTTGTTTATATTTGTTTTTGTTTTTTTTTTTTGTTTTTTTTTCGGTTGTTGTGGTATCTGCACAGAATCGACATGGACGCTGGCGTACAGACAGAGACGACGACCAATAGACGAGACGTCACGACACAGACCGGTTGGGCGATCGAAGTGGTACGACTCCCACGAGATGAAAACGCATGGGCTGCAAGACCATGGATGGGCGTGGAAAGAGTAGACGTGGGCATGCACGATCCAAATCTTCGAAATGCAAAAGTGCAAACACCAAAGAGAATGTTAAGAATCATCAGCCGAGGCACGCAAACCGAGACACCGCAGAAGCCAAAAATCACCAAGATAAAAAAAGTAAATCTGATAATCCCGGGGATAACCACGGCAATGAAAAAGATGAAGGTGGAAAAGGTAGCTGCCCCTCCTCCCACAAAGGCTAATGAACCTCAACCGAGCACCAGCACTGGAGATCAGACCAAACCTAAGAAACTACCGAAACTGCAACCCCACTACACCCCTCCAAAACCTTGGAAAACTAAGAAGCCACTCGACCAGGGGGTCGAATACATGAGGTGGAAAATGACAAAACTCGAGCTAAACCCGATCAAAATTACCCTGAGAAAATACCAAGACCAGAATGGCAATCACATTGACCGCCCATGGAAGGATGAACGCGCCAGGGGACAAAAGAGAAGTCACACGAGCGATAGCTCGAGTGAAGACGAAAGCTCAGATAGTAGCACCACCAGCTGTAGCAGCTTCACGACGAATAGCAGCTGTGAATGTTGCATGGAGAGGAAGAAGAAGACGACGAGACCGACCACCGCCGAGGGAAAACAAGAAGATTGAATTTAGTTCATAGGCCGGGACCTACTATCACTAAATTCAAGGGGGGCATATGTAACGGACTGACAGACGGACAAACCACATAGAAATAATAATCATTTTCAGTAAAGTAGTTATTAGAACATTTAATGTTTTTCTTTTTAATAAGTTTTTCTTTTTTTTGTGTCCATTTTCTTCCTTTGTTGAAATGCACGTAGAGTAAAATTTTTTTTATTTGATACGTTTTTTTTTTTGTTTATTCGCACTTAGTGCTAATTTTTGTTTTTGATAGTGAGATCCAAATTACCATTTTTCTACATTTCAAATAGAGCACGACGATTTCAAGAGCGTTAGAAACTTTTAGTAAATATCGAATTCTATCACAATAAATGTAACACACATGTATAACAGCCCTCACTGATAACCACTACAATAAACGGGGATTAGCCGGATAAACTGAATGTAGAAAAACAGCGACCAATAGCCACACAGAGTAATATTTCGAATATTCGAGAACAATCCCCACCACATCGCGAAATACCGTGGGAATCCGCCCTTCAAGGAGGAGATATAAGGACATGACGAGCGAGAACTCGTCACGTCGCTTTCGAGCAGTCGAGATTGAAACTTCGGTGAAATTGAGACAAGTTGTATACACAAATAATCACACTACTCCATACAGATTTATATTCAGATTGCCTGAATATCGAGTGTTCACATTTTTCAGTTTTTTTTTGCTTTGCTTTTCTTTTTGATTATTTATTTTGTTTAATTGGGCTTTCCGTTGGCTGCTTATTTTCTACAAGCAGTAAGTTTCTTTGTGTGCTCTCCTCACTATCAAAATAACCATTGCTGTTCACTGTGCTTTATTTCGAAACCTCATTCCGATTCCTTTAACCCGTAGATAGCTACAGGGGAGTCTTCGGATCCTTCCTTCGGCAGTAGTGCAACGACTTATTCGTCAGAATAAGCCCACGCAGTCATTAAGCGTTGTAATAACTCCCTTAACACCCATAAACCTACAGATTCTAGTATCAACTCGTGACATTAAGAACGGTGACCGTCCAGCCTTCGGGTGCGACACGAAACCCGCCTGAGTGTCGATGATAAGTGCTAGAATCACTTGGGTATCCTGCCTGCATGGTAATTTAATTCATCGATTTATGGTACCGAGACCCCTGAGGGAGGATCGTTTGCCGAACAGAATAGATCGCGACGATTCGAGGTATCAATCAAGATCCGCGAGTCCGCAGCAATAGCATATTTCAGATAACCAGCCAGTCAACCACGTCTACCTTCAGTAGCCCTGAGAAGGGAGAATCAACAATCCGGGAAGGCAGTATATTAGTAGGATAAGTATTTCACGGTATTAGAGCCGTGTGGCGCCCAGGGAATATTAGTAATTCATGTTCTGAATAAAAAGAGGCGTTACAACACACCGTTACCGAATCGCGGGTTTTGCCTCCATATTCACAGCCGAAGCTATCGCTATTCTCGAAACCCTTCACCTGATCCTAAACATGGATGATAGTAGGTTCTCAATTTTCTCCGATTCCAAAAGTGTCTTACAAGCCCTGGTGGGCCTTAACCAGTCCATCCTGGTCTTGGAAATTAAAAGTATTTTGAGCCATCTTGAACTTCTAGGGAAAAGAGTCAAGTTGTTTTGGATCCCAGCCCATAAAGGCATACAGTTTAATGAACTTGCGGATATTGCAGCTAAAGAAAGTATTATACGAGGTAGGGACTCGCAATTCTTACTACCACTAGCAGACTTTAAGAATAAATGGAAACGAAAACTCCGCGTCGATTTCCACGACTGGTGTATTCTGACCGGGCAAAGCAAGGGTGTTAACTACACTAATATTCATTATAAAGAATGTTCTTCTCCATGGTTTAACGATATGAATCTGAGGAGAAAATCTTTGGTATCCTTGGTGAGACTGAGGTCAGGTCATACTAGTCTGAACCAAAGTTTAGCCAGATTTAATATTATCAACTCAGCTGCTTGCTCATGTTCCCACCCCGAACAAACCCCAAATCATATCTTTTGGCAATGTCCCAACTTCGATTCCCAAAGAAAGGTCCTAACTGACGACCTGCTCCAAAAAGGCTTAAGACCACCCTATTCCATCGAACCCCTTCTAGCATCAATTGACCAATCTATTGCGACAATACTAGCCACTTTCATAAACTCTATCGATACCAAGATTTAGAGTATGTAATTTCTGTGATAGCTGTTTATTCATATTTGCAATAAGATGCATAAGATGCAATGCAATAAGATACATATATTTATTGTATTATAAACTTGTGAATGGTAGTACATTATCATGTAGTCCTAGTTTAAGTCGGGTTAAGAATTTCCTTTATAATTTTCACGTGTCCTAACAGGAAAGTGCCTTTTTTTCCAGTTTAGTTTAGTCAAGTATAGTTTAATCTTTAGTTTTTTACATTTTTGTAATTCGTACCTGACTACCTTAAGACCTAGACCATATAGTGCCTTGAGATGGACCGCGCAGGCGCATGCGCGATTGTGCGAGTCTACACATTGGTGATTCTTCTCGACCGTTGGTATAAGCTACCTTCCTTGATTTATTATATTATAGTGCATAGTCTTTATATGTATTGTAACACGCTACTCTCTTCTGAAATTAGACAGACAGCCTCGACTGTTATCTATGATTATTAATGTTGCTCGGCTAGGGGTTCTCTTCTCTCTCAGGGCTTCTCGGTCAGCGTATCAAATGCAGCGAACGAAATCGAAATTTGTTAACGATGAGGAATCAGACGACAACTTAATGTACCTTCCCGCTTCGAGGGTCGGTGTGCAAACGCGAATCTGTAATGGATAAAGGAATACTCTGGGCAGGGCGCTACCGCAACCCGTTCTTTTGTATTGTCTAAATTGTCAGCGCAGAAGCACAGGTCAACGTTACTGACAATTATCGTAATTTTTGTTGGCGTTGCTCAGGGAACTAGCCCGTTGCGCAGCTTTCCTACTTGGAGGAGATTGGTTATAAGGAATTCTGGAAGTTTGAGGTAGTTGAATTGAATCGTTACACAGATTTGAATATTGATAGTGGAGGGTTACCACTTACATTACAAATGGTGAAAGGTAATCCAAATTCACGTAAATTGAACACTTGAGGCAGTTCTCGTTTTTCTTTTCTCAATTTTGACAACGTGTGGTTTTACTTTTTCCCAATCCGGGAACTTCAATAGATGACTGAAGGCGAATAATTTGAAATAATAATTAGGGTTTCGTACCCAAAGACGATTGATAACTTGACGTGAAGAAATTAATAGAAAGTAAGTTCAAGAACAATTGAAGTTACAGTCGGGCTTCTCAATAGTAGCGCTCACGGGGCTGTAGGGGTCGGAATTTCCGAGAAATGAGGTACCCCCACTCTCTACCGACAAGCTCGCTCGCTAGAAACGTAAGCGGGTCTCTCAATAAGAGCGTTCCCAGTCTCCTCGATTTATCCCGTCACATTGTCGTATAGCTCGTGAAGTTTGTTCACGCTCTTATTGAGAACCCTGGAAACGAATCCGGTGGAACTCGAAACGAGCCAGGTAGTGGGGGTACGGCTCGATCACGGTTGAGGGGAAGCGCTACTATTGAGAACCCTCTTATTGAGAAGCCCGACTGTATATGATAGACTGATATCGTACCGTTGGCCGAGGCCGCTGGGTTGATAGTTAGTCAAATGAGAGCGAATTGAGCGCTCCGGCTCCTTTTATAGACTTTGTTTTGGATTTCCTTTAACCCTTTCCTTCATATGTGGCAGAGCAACCGTTTATTTGATTCGCTTATTATATTACAATGTGCGTGATTGGTTTCGAGTTTCTCCTATTGGAAATTTTACACAGGTTTCGATAAATTGCTGTGGCTGCTGCCTGACTTTTAGGTGAAATTAATTATGTTGGCAAACCTTTATAATATCTACAAGAGGTTGTTACTAAACTGAAATTATATGGAAACAAGATAATGGTTAGTTTATTTCTTGCTTCGTTGATACTGCTCGTCCGTCCCGCCGGTTCGAGGCGTCTCGTCCCTTGTTACAGTATCTCGTCCGATGTTACAGTATACATATATAAAACTTAAGTGTTAACCTGTTAAAAAATATTTACTCTATAGGCATTTTATATGATTTTTCTCATGGGCAGGGTTTACCGGAGAAAAAAAACACATACATATTTCAGTCACTTCAGTTATTCGGAGGGTGGTTATGGTTGGCTGGTCAGCCAATCAGAGACCCGCTACGGTCGGCTGGGCAGCCAATCAGAGGTCGGCTACCGTCGGCAGGTCGGCGAATCAGTGGCGAGGGACGGTGGAGGGGATGGGGGGCGACAGGTATACGGTCGGCAGGTCGGCCAATCAGTGGCGAGGGATGGTGGAGGGGGTGGGGGGCGGCAGGTAATTTTCAGCATATAACCCCGTCCCTTCGTCACAACAATTCAGTATAGCGGGCTGACCGGCTTATAGCGGTCAGAGAGGTCTGAATTGCAATTTCCGAATTGACTTTTCGATAAATCCTCAAGGCTAAACTAGAGGTGAGCATTGAAGTTGATCAAAAATCCTTCCGTGTTCCCTATTTTTTTGCCGACTCTGAATCGAAAATGAAGTTTTCAGAAGCGATTATGTACGAGCTTACGCAAGTACTGCCTCAGTACATCGACATTATGGAATCCAGTAAGTCCCTCTCAATGCCTGTTGCGAGAGAAATCGCCGATCGAGTTTTCAGCAGAAATTCGACCGAAAACGAAGCTAAGCGTATCAAAAGTTATGTTTACAAAAATCGCGATTTTCTGTTGGAAACTATGCGAGAAGCTCTGCAGGAAGTGGAGGATCAGACTAACCAGGAGGCGTTCTCAGTTTCAGCGGGATTGCCCGTCGAAACTGAGGATGTTCCCGAAATCGATCCTCTAATTAATTTGCAGGTGGAACAAGAGGCGAGCAATCCAGCTGAAATTGAGGATGTTCCTGAACCTTCTCGGCCCATTAAAAGACGACGAAATGCCATCCAATTGACAATCGACGCCGCGGCTTCAATTCAGCCGACGAAAAGACGACGGAGATAGGTATTCTCTGGGGTAATGACTTGTTTCCGATAATTCGGAAATCAATAAGGCTTCTTCCTGGTATATTTCATATACTTAGGGAGTGCCTAAAAACCTGACGAGTGAGAAATTAGCCTACAAAATGACCAATCCTAACTGTTTACCATAATTATTATATTCTGTATTACTATTTAATTTTGTATTGTTATTATTATTTTTGTATTATTACCATTATTTCTGTATTTACTATTTATCATAGCTATTATATTCTGTATTATTACTATTCCACTTTCTTATATTGTTCTTTATTATTGTTTACAATTATATATAATTTCTACTTTAGCTATAAGAATACTTTAAAGCCATACTGTACCTTGCACGGAATAAATTCCGTAAATTGAGAACAACTTTTTTTTCATTTCGTGTGGGGAATATCCCTATAACTAGTTAGACTTACCTTATTAGGTTGGTATATAGGCTACGCCAATTTTCTGACCGATTCAAGGCCACGCATTCTAGCAGACGATCATGATAATAAATGAGAACCACGGGCAGCCTAGGATTCATTATAGCCCGCTTGTGCAGGGCTGCCAACTCTACCGCTTTAACGGTAGATCTACCGTTTTTGAATCTTGTCTACCGCTCTACCGCTTTTTTGCAATTTCTACCGTTTTTTCCAATTAGGCCTCTCAAATCTACTAGTTTTCAGCTTTGCCTACCGCTTTGTTGCCATTTTTGCCGTTTTTTCCAACTAGCCTTCGAAAATCTACTAGTTTCAGCTTTGCATACTGCTTTCTACAATTTTTTACCCATTTTTTTCCCCCTTAATTTAGTCACAGAAGATGAATGTACGAAACGCGCTATTAATTTGATCTCATATTACTAACACATACCCATGTATATCACGTGTACATAAGCATAGTGGTAACATTGAAGGTCTCCTTTATCGGTAATATTCGATACTTTCTCGATGTTATTTTGGATTTTAAAAAAGTTTATACCTATCTATATGTGATATACATATGTGTTAGTAATATTAGACCAAATAAAAGAGTAGGGAGAGGAGTGGGGGGCTCGGTGAGATACAGTCGCACGTGCGGACAGGCGTCGATCTATCTACGAGAACTGCGGCGACTAGTGTTCAGTGTCCCGCGGGTGGCGATTTTACGGTGGTAGAAGCAATTTGGCATCAGGGAAACAAAAGTTCAGCACCCTCCACCCAGGCCCAAAGCTAACCCAGCAAGGGTTTTCCCATCGGTGGCAAAAGTAAGGTTAGAATGCAAGAGGTGCCCGCCGCCGAGGGCAACCTTCCCGCCACAGCCGGTGGCGCCACCCCGCTCCCCTTACCGACTGTCGGCAAAGCACTCCCCGCTCCCATCACGGCCGGTACAGCCAGCGCCCACAATACCTCCGCGGCAAATTCGAAACGCCCACCTGGCAAACCGCTCAAGGCCCTGACTTTCAACAAAGAACGCGCAGCCCATTCGCCCACGATCTTAGACATCCTCGGCATGGGCAACAGGAAAAGGTCCCTAGACGCGACGATGGGAGACGACAGGGACCCACCTACCCCTGCGGACCCCTCTCCGGCAATAGCCACTGCCTCCGATGTCCCCTCCGACCAGAGCGGCCCAGGTAAGGATCACCCAAACCCTTTGGACAGACTCTTTCTCGAACTGCAACTCCTCAGAACGGAAAACGCCGAGAAACTGACCTCCCTCGAGTCGCAGATGGCCGCCTACCGAAAAGAGAACAACGAAGGGGTCCTGGCGCTCCGAAAGGACTTCCAGAAGATGCAGGCAGACGCAAAAGCCAAGTGGGATGAGACATCGTGTAAAGTCGCTGCCTTGGAAGCGAAAGTCAACAAACTGCACCCCGCCAGGGTCAACAAAGAAGTCGAGGATAGGCTCACTAAGATCGAGTCCGCCGTAAACGCCCGTGGCACAGACCCAATGCCCACCGAATTCGAGAGGAAAATTAAGCTCCTAGAGGAACAAGTCGACAACCAGGAAAGGGAACTAAAAAAACAAAACGTCGTTATTGGGGGCTTGGATCTGAAAGGCACGCAGCTCCTAGAGCAGGTGGAAACCTTCTTCGAAGCGCAATTCCAACTCGCCGGCGGGATCGAAGAAGCGCAACAGATTGACGCGGCAGGTTCCCTGATCAAGGTCAAATTCGCTACCCTAGAACTCAAGGACGAGATAATGCGTCGCAAGGCCGACGTCCTCAGAGGCACCAAAATATCGATTTGCAAAGACTTGACCTCCAAGGAGCTCCGTACGACGAGGGTCCTAAGGGAGCTAGCCAAGGACGAGCGTGCCAAGGGCAACTCTGCTAGAGTCGTCGGAACACGAATCATCGTTAACAACGTTTGGATGGCGTGGGACCCGGCCACCCAGGAACTCGTGCGCACCGCACCGCGGGCGGGGCCTCCGCCAAGCCGCCAATCCCCAGGTCGTGGCGCCCACGCGAATACTTCATCGTCACACCCCCAGGTCGGAGACGAACGAACCCCGAAAAAGCCAAAAAACTGCTAAGCATCACCATGTGGAACTCCCAGGGCCTCAGCAACCTCCGAAACGACACCAACCTTCAGACGGCTGACATAGTCTGCGTATGTGAAACCTGGGCACCGACGGCACCAGCCCTGGGACGCAGCTGGGACACCCACAGTGCCACATGGGCAGGTGCAACCAGGGAGAAGAGTCGGGGTCGAGCAAGCGGCGGTCTCATAATACTCGCCAAAAAAGGCCTTAAAACCCAAACTATCGACTCCACGGACAGCTGGATTTTCCTCCTCGTAGAGGCAGGCGCAGACCCCTTTGTGCTGGGATTTGTGTACCTCAGACCGAGTAGAGATATCAAAATCGCCCTGGAACTCTTGCAGACCACACTCGAGGACACAGCCCACCGTTTCGCTGCTCTCCCCATGCTCCTGCTCGGGGACTTCAACGCAAGACTAGGGGAGCTACAAACCCTGCCTGAGGAGATCCTGCAGGGCACGCCACTAGCAGCCGCAAGAGAATCCATGGACCTTACGATCAACGACAGAGGACGCCGCTTGGCTGAAGCCATGTCGAGCAACGGCCTCATCCTACTCAATGGCAGAGCCCCGGGGGATATCCCGGCCAACATCACATTTTGTGGCCAGGGTTGCAGCGTCATCGACCTAGTTTGGGCAAACCTGGGCGGAGCGGTCCGCGTAAGATCCCTGGAAGTACAACAAAGCCACGTGCCATCAGACCACTTTCCTATCATCTTGTCCCTGAGCGGAGCCACCCCGAATACGGACCTGGTAACCCGCCAACCCTCCCTTTCGTCCCGCACAACTGTCTACAAATGGAACCAGACCGAAGCTGCGACGTACCGGCATAACCTCGAATGGGCCAGCAACATAGGAGTCGACTTTAACGTGGCAACAACAGAAACCCTAAACAACACCCTACTCCGGGAAATCAAACGCGCCGCCGCATCCGCGGGCATGGCAAAGACCGTCCGCACCCCGAGGAAGCCCAAGGATTCCGAGCCTTGGTTCGACGAGGAATGCTGGGAGGCCAGGACCGCATGCATAGCGTGCTTCGCAGCCTGCAAAGCGGCCGATTTTAGCCCGAGAAGAAAAGCGGAATACCTAGCGTCCAAAAAGTCCTGCAGGGCCCTATACAAACGGAAACGCATAGAGCTGGAGAAGGCAGACCTGCAGGCCCTGGCCGCCACAGGCGACCCCAGGAACTTCTGGCTCACAGTCCGTAAATTCAGAAAGTCGGGTTTCAAGCCAAACCCCATCCCGCTCGTGGATTGGGAATCCTTCTACCAACGCATTTCCCCCCCCCCCCAGGGCACCGAACGCCGGATCCTTCATAGGGGTACTGGACCCGCTCCTCGACGCGGACATCTCCCACCAGGAACTCCTCAAAGCGCTGGCATCAAGCAAACCGGGCAAGGCCCCTGGCTCCGACGGAGTGAGCGCGGAGTTTCTTAAAGGACTCCCAGAAAACTGGATACTTTACCTCACCTGCTGCTTCAACAAGATTCTTAGAGAAGAAAGCACCCCGGCAGAATGGTCCAAGGCATGCCTAACCCTGATACACAAAAAAGGAGACGCGATGGAGCCGGCCAACTACAGAGGCATAGCACTGCTGAACCACACGGCGAAAATATTCACCAACATCCTGCGCGTGAGATTGGAACAGTGGGCGGACAAGGTCAAGATCATCCCGGAAACCCAAGCGGGCTTCCGCAAGGGCAGGAGCTGCCTCGACAATCTATTTGTATTACTTTCACTGGTCCAACTGCGCATCCGCCACCCCAGATCGCCGATGTACATACTATTTGTGGACTTCAAGAGGGCCTTCGACTCCCTCAACCACGCACTCCTCTGGAACAAACTGTTCCAACAGGGCGTGAGCGCGAAGCTAATCAGGATCCTCCGCCAGCTGTACGAGGCCGCAACCACGCAAATTAAAGTCAATGGCCAGCTCTCCAGACCGTTTGAGGTATCCCAGGGCGTGCTGCAGGGGGAAATACTAAGCCCCCTACTATTCATACTTTTTATGGCGGACCTGGACCAATTCTTCAAAGACCAGGGGTGCGAGGGAGTCTACATCGAGGGGAGAACGGAAGTGATGTCGCTGATGTACGCGGACGACTTGGCCATCTTCGCGACCTCGCCGATAGACCTGAAGAAAAAACTGAAGGCCCTGGAAAGCTACTGCCTGGTGAATAAGCTCTCTGTCAACGTGGGAAAAACGAAGATCCTTGTTTGCAGGAAAGCGGGGAAACTCCCGTCCAACCTGCACTTCAGCTTCGCGGGGGACAGAATAGACATCGTGCCTGAATACGACTACCTGGGCATACCGGTGGCCAGCTCAGCCTCAGGTAGAAAAGCGGCGATTGCAGCGCTCGGGAAGGCCAAGCTGGCCACAGGCGCGGTGCTGGCCATCACGGCCAGGGCCAAAACAAACTCACTGGACTGCATCGACAAACTGTTTGGCAGCATCACTTCCGCGGTTCTCCTATACGCAGCACCCATATGGGCTCTCGCCCACCACGGTCTCATAGAGCAAGCGCAGACGGAATTCTATAAATCCGCCTTCTGCCTGCCCAGGAATACTTCAGGCGCGCTAATCAGAAACGAGCTAGGCCGGACCAAACTAGCTGCCAGAATTCTCTCGGACACACTTCAATGGGTGGGCGGAATCTGGCGAATGGAGGACCATCGGCTCCCTAAAATATTAAAACTCCGGATGGGACCGTGCTTCAGAATAATAAAGGATTCCCTCAAAATGATTAAGACGAAGCGTGAGAATAAATATTTCAGGGAAAAGAGGATTTATTTATGAGCGGAAATATGTACGTGTTAACTCTTTAAAGTCTGTAACAGGACTGTTTTACAATAATGCTGGTCGTCGAAGCGACCAGAAGATTCAGCTATTTCTTCTTTAGATGTTAAACATGAGAAGATATTCGTCAAAAGCTACACATCTAGTGTACAAGAAGTGAGGGGTTTCTTCGTAACACTGCCCCCCCCCTCTAACGAAGAGTCGTCCCGACTCTGAAAATCCCCATCGGGACCGACGCGATGGGTGTTCGCTTCTCTCGAGAGGATCGGAGCTGCGGCTCAAAGGTATGGTTCGATCTCTCGACTACCACGCGACATTCGTCATCACTCTCGGGGTAAACCGCAGAAAACCCCGAGAACGCAGTGAAACACCAACTCTTGTCCGTGAACAGGAACTCAGGAACTCAGGAACTCAGGAACCAGGAACTCAGGAACCAGGAACTCAGGAACCAGGAAAAACGAGGCTCTCAGGAACTCAGGCCTGGAGAAACTCAAGACTCCGCGAAACGTTGGTCTCGGGCCCGGAGAACGAAAGAACAAGGAAGTCACAGGTTAGGGCAGGCCAACGATCACAGGAGATCCAGGGAAAGACGGGGGGACCGTCTAGAAATCAGAGGACAAGAATGAATCCTCAGATAATACGGGGAAAATCAAAGAATTAAATCTCCGTTTTCCATCGTTTCTCAGCGAAACGGGATTTAATTATCAATACACACAGTATAAATAGTAAAAAAAAACAGAATAAACTCCGGAATAAAAGAAATTGGAACAAAACAACCGTCAATCATCCTTGGCTCATCTGTTTTGAAAAACAGACGTCAGAAAACCGTTTTTTCTCAGAACTGAAAGACGAAAGAACCAAAATATGGCCGCACGTCCTTCCGCAGAGAATATGGAGAGGTTCATTTCAGACTTTTCCTGGGGTGTAGTGGAATGGTTGGAGGAGGGAGACTTCGGCCAGTGGTACACCGAACAGTGGGAAGGAGCTCGATGTGGGAAGGCCAGGGTCATCGAAATCTTCTTTGGTACCACTCGAAAGTCGGCCTGCACCGGGTGTTTCGAAAACCTGTAAGTCAGAACACTCCCCCCAAACCGACTTAGCAAAAATAATACAAGAAGACTTGAATAGTAACAAAATTCCGAGTATAGAGTCCACGAAAACGCCACTGGAAAAGAAAAACAAACCCACAACCTTCAACACGGGCAACCCACCCTGTCGTGTGCTTACTGCGGAAAAGAGCTGCTTCAGGACGTCAAAAACGCAGAAGACTGTCGGGACTGTCTATACCTAAAATTCCGCTACGCAGAGGACATGTGGCATCGATTCCGCGAACGAATCATGAGAGGAGGAGCGGAAGAGGAAGAAGTGGAGTAGGCTTGGAGAGGCCCATTCCTTTTTTTAATTGTCTCCTCATGTTCGTCTGTTTCCTACGGTTGCTAAAGAAGCCCCGGAAACATAGACATCATCACAAGCGTCCCTTCTTTCAAATGATCAACACCATGTCGACCGAAAACACACAAGTTCTCAACCAAGGACCCTCATACGGACAGCAAGACCTATTAAACATCGCAAGCCTAACCACTGCGATGGATTTTTCCTCGCTCAAAGCCAACTGCAAGACGACCACACAGGTAGCAGCCTGGTGCCAAGAAAAATGGAAAAAAGTAAAATGTGGAAAGGGCGAGGTAGTGTTCCTGAAGTCCTTTCCAGGGGTCCACTGCAGAAGCTGCTTCAATACACGGTAAGTAAAGACTCCGCTTTTCCCCTTTCCAAAAATCTTATTTTGGCAGTCAAGTTAATTTGGAATATTTCTTTTGTTCTTTTAGTATTCCTAAGCAGGAATTCCGGCTTGTAGCAACAATTCACCGATCGTTCGTTGATGAAGGGCTACTGTGCTCCTGGTGCCGAGAACCTGTCTTGACCGCCCTCGGCGAAGACACAAAAAGCTGCGCGGAGTGTTCGAAAATCGCGCACGCAATGCGCGTTGTCGCGGAGGAGCGATACTGTTCACAAAATTAATTAAAACGACTGTTCTTCGTAGACTAAAATTCAGTCTGTTCCTATTGAATAAACGTTCGTTCATTTAGATACATGCGTCCTAGTGTCGAATTATTCAGCAATCTTTTATTCCGTAGTCAAATAAAATTTCTGTAGCGAAGTCGCTGAAAGAATAGGGAAAAAGAAAAACGAGTACCTCCGAAGCCAAGAGCCGAACGCTACCGAAACGAAAGTCGAACATAGTCGACGACTCACTTCAGAGTGTGAGCGACATAACCCCAGATGACAGTTAGCCTCTCATAACCTCGCAGAAACTTCGATAAACATTGATCGCTGAATCTTCTGCGTCTAGAATCAAAACAGGAGCAGGGATAGAAGAAAAAGTCTGCTTAATCAACCAGTCTTCATGAACTTCATGGAGAGCCGTCAAATACTCTAAAGTGATACCGGCTTCTTCTTCCCGTGCCCGTGATTGAATACGAGCGAACGAAACTTCGGGGGATAATTTCAGATACGCAAACAAATCCACGTTAAAATCTGAGGAACTGTCGGTGAAGATCTTACAGTTCCTCGTTAATAAGTGAGCCTCGACGTCTTCAAAGCCACCTAACCTCCTACGAGCTTCGACAAAACAATTTCCACTAAAAATTGATCTTTCCGTCACCTTAATTGGCAGAGAGGTCCGTTGTAGGTGTCTGTCCCTCATCGTCAAAAGGACATGATGTTGAAACTGATACCCGTACCTAACAGGGTCGGCGTACATCCGTTCCAAAAGATTCACACCGCCTACATCCCTATATTTTTCCAAAGGTTCCAACAAAGTGAGGATATTCTCATCTTCCAGAAATCTTTTAGTAAACGTGGTCTTTCCACAACCTATATTTCCCTCTACAATTATAGTGAAAGGTGCTGAATTCCTTTTCCGGATTCCCAAAGGTAACTCAGGCGACCAAGAGGTAGAAGGAACAAAATCGACAGGGTCATTCGGTCTCTGAACCGTCAACGGGGAACAAACTAGAAGTGACCGATCCTCAAGGATCCTTCGAATTCCTAATTGCCTCCGTCCTTCCTCAGAATCACTCGGCGAACCTCGTTCATCGTACGGAGCCAGACGATCTAAGTGAACAACCTTGGGTTTGAGTTTGGAGGTTACCCTACTCCTGTTTGAAGTTACGTCGTGGCGACGGATCCTATAAATCACATCATTGATGCGAGTTAAGACGACGTAAGGACCCTCCCAATTACTTTGAAGCTTAGGGCACTTGCCTTTCACTCTACGAGGCTGAAAAAGCCAAACCTTTTCCCCAGCCTTAAATTTCAGATTTCTTGCCCTAATGTCATATCTAGCCTTCAATCTGTTGGAATTGACCTCAATCCTGTTTCTAGCGAAATCATGGATTTCATCTAGTTTCTCCCTCAAAGAGACAACGTAGTCGACCGAAGAACCTGTATGGGACGGAGGGACCCCTTTCTTCAAATCAGAAGGAAGTCTGAGGTTCCAACCCATCAACATAGTGGCAGGAGAAACCCCTGTAGTTTCATGAACCGCTGAGCGGTAAGACAAAAGAAATAACGGAGTCCACTCATCCCAATCTCTTTGATTTTTGTCAACAAAAGCAGACAAATATCTCAAAATTCTTTCAAACATCTAGTGTACAAGAAGTGAGGGGTTTCTTCGTAACAATATGCCTCAGAAAGCAACTCCAAACACTGAAAGACAACCCTCGCACTGGAAAACTCCTCTGGATAACGCAGCTCCGTGACCTGATACAAGAAGTCACCCCGGACAGGGTAGGCATCCTCGACATCGACAACGCAGATGATTGGGATCAACTGACACGAATCTGGCCACAGATTTGACCTACGAGAAAAACCTACAATAATATTAGCCAAAAACACCCGAAATTGACCAAAAAAGTCCCAAATCTTGGGGAAATGGTCCAAAAAAAATGTTTTCGTCTTTCTGAGGCAGCAATCTTGTAGGAAAAGAGCCAAAGAATCCAATGACCACACCCCCAGATTTTTAGGACGAACCGTTCAAGAGATACGCGTTGTCAAAGTTGGAAAATCTTGATTTTTCTGCAAATAATGGACCTTTTTAAGGGTTCTTATTATTTTATTTCATGGAAAAGTACATTTAATTATTTTGACCAGAATCTGACGAATCTCATTTGATGAAGCTAACCTATTGATACTCGATTTAGATATTCGTGGTGGATGCCGCAAAATAGGCCTTTAGGTCGGACATTTGTCCAAAGAGGTAAAAAAAGTCCATTATTGCCAGAAAAACAAGATTCTCCAACTTTGACAACGCGTATCTCTTGAACGGTTCGTCCTAGAAATCTGGGGGTGTGATCATTGGATTCGTTGGCTCTTTTCCTACAAGATTGCTGCCTCAGAAAGTCGAAAACATTTTTTTTTGACCATTTCCCCAAGATTTGGGACTTTTTTGGTCAATTTCGGGTGTTTTTGGCTAATATTATTGTAGGTTTTTCTCGTAGGTCAAATCTGTGGCCAGATTCGTGTTCCGGGGTCAATTTTACATAAAGAAACCGATTTTCAGCCACGTAGTACAAAAAACCTTTGCATAATCGAAAATACCCAAATTCGAGTCAAAAATGTGAAAAAAAACTGTAACTCGGCCAATAAATTTTTTCGGGACATAATATTTTGGCTTTTGACTACTCTCTAGGTAGGTAACATGCTCACAAAAAATCAGCCAAATCGAAGGGGGTGGGTGACAGGCCCGGCTTTTCTTAAATAATTTTGCTCTTTACGAACCCTGATGAAATCTGTACCGCTATTTTAGGGATGAAAGGGGAACGCATCCTAATTTTTCCACATTTTTTAAACCTTTCCGAGTCATCAGCCGCAACTTTGAACTTGGAAAATTCGCCCATTAGGTGATTCTAGAAAAGGGGAAATTAATAGCTGAAATAACGTGTCAATAGCTTGTGAAATATTGATGAATAACCGAGGAAATAATTAAAACAAACTAAAAAAATATACGTGTAGTATAATGTGATAGGTCATAATTATCGAACGAGTTATCAATATTTCAGTTATTTGAGTACTTTTGTAGACTAATATTCGCGGTTCATTCTCTTCATCATTCATATCATCATGATTATCGTTTCCCAACTTACAGACTAATATATACATTTTTTTCTGAATTTTCTGCATTTTTTCAAGTCTTATCAATATGATTATCACGTGTTTAAAAAAATACTAGTATTGCTTTTCTCCCAATAACATCATATCGTATCATGCGCGAGGTTATTATTATCGAACGAGTTATAAATATTCTAGTTGAGTAGACTTGCGGCTGATGACTCGGAAAGGTATTGTAACGGAGGTGCCTCCTCACTTCATGAACACTTTGTGCATGACTTAAAAGATAAACCTTCGCATGTTAAATAACTGAAGAGAAATAGCGGAATCTTCTGGTCGCTTCGACGACCAGCATTATTGTGAATATTAGTCTTGTTTCAGACTTAAAACTGGAAACACGTTCCGTTAATAAAATCTTGATTCATTGATAAACCTACTCTTTCACGCTTCGCCTTGATCATTTCGGGAGGACCCTTTTAATTCTGTTACTTAGTCCTTGTACTCCGTAACATTTGGTGTCAGAAGTGGGATCTTCCTGACTCGATTTTGAGCGATTTGTGAGAGAAAGGTGTAAAGTCGTGCTTTAAGAATACGACGAAAGCGAATACAGGAAAATCACACGAAAAAGAATACGAAGAAATGTCTACGAATGAAAGGAATATCGAACTGCCAGCACCGTCTCCACAGAAACAGAGGCGTGTGACTCGGAGTACTCGGGGACTACCTTCCCTTTTAGCTGAGATCGACGGGTTGACCGCAGCTGACCAAAGGCCTGCGACTCCCCCGATCTTGGAAGTTCAGCGACCACGGACGCCGTTCCGAGGAGAAGGAGAGGATCGTGAAGCCTCTCCAAACCCGCTGCTACAACGACAGATGAGGAGCCAAATAATTAGTGAGCTCAATAATATCCGAGAGGAAAACTTATTTGCTCAGGAGCATGCTGAGGAAGAACGTCGCCTGGAGTTGGAGGTTCGCCGACTCGAGGTCGTTCGGGAACGCGAAGAACGAAGGCGGGCTCTCGTAGCGCAACGGGTCGAGATCGAACGTGATCTCGAAGCTCAACTCCAAAACGAAAGAGAGGAACGACTTCGCACCCAGGCTGAGCTCCGTCTTCAACAACAGGAACTGCGTCTTCGCCTGGAGAGAGTGGAAAGCCGCGGAGTCCAGGTCCTGGAGGAACAACCCAGGCCGATTCCAAGGAGCCGCACCACGTCCCCCAATCAGGTTCTGAACCAAAACGCGCCCGGCGTGACGCCAAGGTCAGAATTTCAGTTCTTAAATAGAGCCGGTACAAGTGGAACGATGTCACTGGCGACGTTCACACCGGTGCGTCATTCTCAAGTGCGTAGTGAGAATGCACTACGTTACGACACCGACGTGAGACGTAGAGACCTGACGTGTGGCGATGCTCACCCGAGGGTTGGGAACCCGGGATCGCCACACAGGCATGGCGATAATGTAGAGGCTGGCTCGGCCACGAATTTAGGTCGAGAGGATGCCCGGCTCGCCGTACCCCGAGTAGGAGCCAGCCCAAATTTTAGGATTAACAGGCCTATTGCCAGGAATAGCTACACCCCAGGGGGAGTGAGCGGGGAGCAGGAGCGGATTTATCCAGAAACTGTTTATGTACCGAGAAATGACAATGTTTTTCCTCCGCGTACGCTTGATTACTTGAACGACGGCAGGAGTGGTGAGGAGTTTCATCATGGTCGTTTTGCGAGGGTGGAGGCAGGAGTTCCCCAAATAAAAGAGCTCCGGAACAAAACGTTGTTTTGAACCAAGAGAGTTTGCGGAACATAATCACGGAAGCTCTGTCCGCCTTTTCTGCGAACCATCTCGCGCCAATGAATCCCCCCACGTTAACTTTACCAATTGCTGGGCCGCCGGTCCCCCAGGGCTCAAATCCGGGAGTCTCTGCTTCGGAAAACCGATCCAAGAACTCACAGAATGTGAGACCGAGTAATTATGACGGTTCGACTCCGTGGGCCATTTACGAGCGACAATTCACCATGATCGCGGAGTTAAACAATTGGAGTTTCGCAGAGAAGGCTGCGACTTTGACCGCGTCTTTGCGAGGAGATGCTTTGAGCGCACTGAGCTCGTTAACTGACTCAGACGCGCGAGATTTCATAAAAATCTGCACTGCTCTGAAATTGCGTTTCGGGGACGAACACCTTTCGGATCTTTATTTCACACAGTTTGAAAATCGGCGACAGAAAAAGGGAGAAGATCTGGCCACTCTTGGTCATGATCTTGAGCGGTTAGCACGTAGTGCTATCCCAGATTGTCTTGGAGCGAGCAGGGATAAATTAACCTGTGCTCGATTTATAAACGCAATCTCAGACCCAGCGACGAAGCATGCTCTAAAGATGGCCAAGCCTCCTACCCTGCGTGACGCTATTGTTAGAGGTTTGGAGATCGAGATCCTCAATCGGGAAGATATGGGTTCTCAGCGGTTACGTCAAATCGCTGAGGAAAAACCGACTTTGCCGGTTGAGAGTTCTTCGGCTAAGCCTTCCACCACTCCTTCGACGCAGCAAAGTCAGAATAATTCAAATCAGGGTAGTCAGAATAATTCATACCGGGGAAGTACAGGGCAGCAAAACCGAAACTATATTAGAACTTGCAAGTACTGCAAAAAGAGAGGACACGAAGTTCAGAACTGTTACGCGCTAGAAAAACAGATCCAAGAGAATGATCGACAACAGGCTGATAGGCGAGGTCCGTGGCGCGGAAGGGATAGTTCAGACCGCGACGGGTCAAATAGGAATCAGCACTTCCAAAACAATTCCTCAAGTTCTCGAGCCACCGATAGTTATCATGAGCCGAACCGGGGGAATAGTTCGACTACAAACCCTTCAAAAAAACTAAACACAGATAGCCTCGAAGGGCAGAAGCTATCTTCTTCTAAAACGGTTTCTCGCCCTACTTCTACTCCATTCGTCATTCGTAGTCTTCGACAGTCGGGCTTATACGCTAGAGGATCCATTAACGGGGTGAATTGTCTTTGGGTTATCGACACGGGAGCCGAAGTGACCGTAGTTCGATCGGATCTTCTACGCCTGACCTCAGAATCGTTTTCCTCTGCTTCCACTCTTCGCACCGCTACGGGAGAGACAACCCCTGTACTCGGGAAATCAGTTGTGCAGATTAACGTTGAGGGGTGTATTAACTCCCCTCACGAGGTGTTCGTAGCCGATATAGAGGATGACGGTATTTTGGGGATAGACTTTCTTTCGGACCATAAGTGCGTAATTTCAACTGAGAAAAATACACTTCGTTCCGCAGGGAGAGAGATCTGTTTGAGGTCTACGCGTCATTCAGATTCGTTTCAATGCCGACATGGTTCTTCTCCCACTCTCAGAGAACTCGGACAGAATAGTCGGTTGCAGTCCCAAACCTCTGGGCGCGTGACGTTGCCGGTCTTCAATGTCTCCGACGAGATGGATTTCCCCACCTCTACCGCAAAGGATCTAGATATAGTAGAGGTCGTAGAAATTCCTAATTCGGCAGTTCCGGAATATTTACGGAAACTCTTAGAGGACTCGTCGGCGGAATTAGACGCCCGACACCAGAAGGGTTTGATCACCCTGCTTAACGAATTTCGGAATGCCTTCGCAAAGGATTCAAAGGATATTGGACGGTGTACCTTAGTTAAACACAAAATTAATGTCGGAAATTCGGATCCTATTAAGCAGGGAGCTCGAAGACTTCCTTTGAATGGTCGATCTGAAGTAGAGAAAATGGTCTCAGATATGCGAGACAGTGATGTAATTGAACCGTCTTCAGGACCTTGGGCCTCGCCGATCGTGTTGGTGAATAAAAAAGACGGAACTAAGAGGTTTTGCATAGACTACAGGCAGTTAAATGATATTACGAAAAAAGATTCCTACCCATTGCCTAGGATTGATGAGACCTTGGATCTCTTAGCTGGTGCCTCTTGGTTCTCGACTATTGACTTGCAGAGCGGCTACTGGCAAGTGGAAATGGATCCTGAAGACCGGGAAAAGACCGCTTTTGTAACGGGGCTAGGTGGCCTCTGGCAATTCAAAGTCATGCCTTTCGGTTTGTGTAACGCTCCGGCTACGTTTGAGCGAGTCATGGAAACGGCTTTGCAAGGTCTAGTTGGAAAGATCTGCCTCGTATACCTGGACGACATAATTGTTTTTGGCAAAACGTTTGAGGAAGAGGTTCAGAATTTGAAGGAGGTTTTCGCGAGATTATTAGCGGTTGATTTAAAAATGAGCCCGAAAAAATGTCATCTCTTCCGGAAGGAAGTTAAGTTCCTCGGACATGTCGTGTCGTCCGAAGGGATACAAACCGATCCTGAAAAAATTAAAGCAATTCGAGATTGGCCTCAATTGAAGTCTAAGCTGGATGTTCAAAGTTTCGTAGGACTCTGTACTTATTATAGGCGATTTGTTAAAGGGTTTGCAACCATAGCTAGGCCCATGCATCGTCTTACTGGGGAAAAAGTCAAGTTCGAATGGACTTCCGATTGCCAGGAAGCTTTTGTAGAGCTTAAAGTCCGGCTCACAACGCCCCCTATTTTGGCTTTTCCTTTGCCTGGGATTCCTTTCGTTTTAGATACCGACGCCTCCTTGTGTGGCCTCGGAGGTGTCTTGTCTCAAGTTCAGGATGGTCTAGAGCGAGCGGTTGGTTTTTACAGCAGGGTTCTTAGCAAAACGGAAAGAAATTACTGCGTCACTCGGAGAGAACTTCTAGCTATTGTAAAGACGATAACTCACTTTCATCATTATTTGTATGGACGTAGATTTTTGATTCGGACGGACCATGCCTCGCTCCGATGGCTTCTTTCTTTCAAAAATCCTGAAGGTCAGGTGGCTAGGTGGCTTGAAAGGTTAGGATTGTATGACTTTGAGATTCAACATCGCCCGGGGAAGCTACATGGGAACGCTGACGCACTCTCGCGTAGGCCCTGTGAAGAATTGGGAAACTGTAGGCAGTGCGCTCGATTAGAAGGACAACGTGATTCTTCACCGATTATCAGAACAATAACTTTTCAAACCGATTTAAAAGAGTGGAGGGACGCTCAGGCCCAAGATCGTGTTTTTCAGCAGTTGGCGGATTGGAAGATCGCTGGTGTTCGGCCGGAGTGGCAGGATGTCTCTTCTGGGGACCAAAGTTTGAAAGTTTATTGGGCGCAGTGGGGATCTCTGTGGTTAAGAGAAGGTTTACTTTTTAGAAAATGGGAATCTCCAGATCTTAAGGAAGTCAGGTGGCAGTTATTAGTGCCCAAAAGTAAAGTACCTCAAATTCTGGCTGCGTACCACGATTCCCCTGCTGGAGGACACTTTGCTTCAAACAAAACTCTTGGGCGGATACGAGAAAGATTTTTCTGGGCTCGTTGCAGGTCTGACGTTGAAGATTGGTGTCGGACCTGTGACGTTTGTAACGCCAAGAAGGGACCTCGAGGAAAGGGGAAGAGCCCTATGCAGGTTTTTAACACTGGAACGCCTTTTGATCGAGTAGCAATGGATATTCTCGGTCCTCTTCCGGTTTCTGGTAAAGGAAATCGTTTTGCGTTGGTAATTTCTGATTATTTTACAAAGTGGCCTGAGGTTATAGCACTTCCGGATCAAGAAGCAGGAACAGTAGTTCGGGCTTTCCTTAAAGAATTTACGGAGTTCCTCTCGAACTTCATACCGACCAGGGTAGGAATTTTGAGTCCGCTTTAGTTGCCGAGACTCTCAGAGTCTTGGGCTCCGGGAAGACTCGAACGACCGCACTACACCCTCAGTCTGACGGTCTAGTAGAAAGATTGAATAGAACTCTGTTAAGATACTTGTCAGCGTTTGTACACAAAAATCAAAGGGATTGGGATGAGTGGATCCCGTTGTTTCTCCTTTCCTATCGCTCGGCAGTTCATGAGACTACAGGTCTTTCTCCGGCGACGATGCTGATGGGTTGGAATCTTCGCCTCCCTTCGGATTTGGAGAAGGGGACCCCTCCGTCACAACCAGAATCACCCATTGATTACGTAGTCTCTTTGAGAGAGAAGTTAGATGAAATTCATGAGTTCGCTAGGTATAGAATTGAAGTTAGCTCTAACCGTTTGAAAGCTAGGTACGATCTTCGCGCTCGGACTGTTCGGTTTGAAGCCGGGGAGAGGGTGTGGCTTTTCCAGCCTAGACGCGAAAAAGGACGTTGTCCCAAATTACAGAGTAATTGGGAAGGTCCTTACGTAGTTTTGACAAAGATAAATGACGTAATTTATAGGATTCAACGTTGTGCTGAGTCCAAGCCTGGACAAAAGAAAGCTTCAAGGGTTAAAGCTAAGGTTGTCCACATGGATCGCCTTGCTCCTTATGATGGTAGGATTGCACCTTCTGGGTTGACAGACAACAGTAAACAAGTCGAGATACGTAGATTACTGGAAAATCCTCCTATTACAGTTTATTATCCTTCGGTTGTTGGTACGAAACCGCTGACTTATTCTTCAATTTCTCATCTGTATTAACTTAGATGCAGAAACTTCGGCGGAAGCTGTTTACGGAAGTTTTTGTGAGGTTATGCAAGGTTAGCTGTCAGCTGAGGTTATGCCTCTCTGACTCTGAAGTGAGTTGTGGTCGTTTCGAGTTTCGTGTCGGTAGAGATCGTTCTTGAGCTTCGGACGCGTTCGGCTCTCCTTCTATTCTATTAGAAACTGCTTTCTCGTCGGTAGATTCGAAATATTTGGAGAAATGACTATTTAACTACCCTGATAATCAAGCATTCGGACGCACACGACTGGTTGGAACAGCTTTTATTTTTTGGGAGTAAGGTTGCGATCTACTCTTCGATCTCCATTCTTCCCCCTGCCGTGCGGCCGGTCAGGAATCGCTCCCAAGCCTCTGCTGCCCACAGGTATTTCGCTTGGAGACACCCTCGGCACGCTCGTGTCTCCAAGATGACCCTCAGTAAGCCCCCATCGCAGAAGAAACAGGTCGGCGGACGCGACCGTCTCCTGAACAGAAGGTGTTCCTCGTGCAGTTGTCCAGGAACGCCTTCAATGATGCTTTAACGAAGATTAACGCGGTTGATTTCCTCTCCGAGTCTTTGTCCAAGAACTAGATTCTGAGAAGATGTTTACTCACAGTCTGCCGTAGCACCCCAAGCAAGCCGCTTGGACTGTACCCTCGTCGTCTATTTCCACATAGCGGACTATCCCACAGCGGGCTGCACTCCATTCCTGCTCGTACCACCCCCCGAAGCTGTTCTCCTCCATTTCGGCTGCGTCCTGCCAGCCGAACGTCTCCAGGAAGGCCTGGACTGTAGCCGCGCTGGGAATATCGACGTTGTTGGATATATTTTCCATATTGAAGACGACGATGAATGTTTGTTTTCAAGACACCCGAACAAGAAGAAGGACTGACGGTTGTTTCGTTTCAATTTTCAATTTTCTTTTGTTCCAGAGTCTACTCTGGTTTCACTAATTATGACATGTGTGAACAAGATTAAATCCCGTTTCGCTGAGAAACAATGTTCGGAAACGGAGATTTAACTCTTTGAATTTCCCTGTTTTGTCTGAGGATTCACCTTTGTCCTCCAATTTCTAGATGATTTTCTATGCCTCTGGATCTCCTGTGACCGTTGACCTGCTCCCGTTTCCCCGAAATTCCAATCTTTCCGTTCTTTGGCTGCAAGTCCAACGTTCCGTGGAGTCTTGAGTTTCTCCAGGCCTGAGTTCCTGAGATCCTCGTTTTCCCTGGTACCCGAGATCCTGCGATTCTTGGTTTCCTGGTTCCTGAGTTCCTGGTTCCTGAGTTCCTGTTCTCGGACAAGAGTTGGTGTTTGACCGCGTTCTCGGGGTTTTCTGCGGTTTACCCCGAGAGTGAAGGCGAATGTCGCGTGGTAGTCGAGGGTCCGAACCATACCTTTGAGCCGCAGCTCCGATTCTCTCGATGGAAGACAACACCCAGCGCGTCGTCCCCGACGACCTGTTTTCGAGTCGGGTCGACTCTACGTTTGAGGGGGGGGGGCAGTGTAACGGAGGTGCCTCCTCACTTCATGAACACTTTGTGCATGACTTAAAAGATAAACCTTCGCATGTTAAATAACTGAAGAGAAATAGCGGAATCTTCTGGTCGCTTCGACGACCAGCATTATTGTGAATATTAGTCTTGTTTCAGACTTAAAACTGGAAACACGTTCCGTTAATAAAATCTTGATTCATTGATAAACCTACTCTTTCACGCTTCGCCTTGATCATTTCGGGAGGACCCTTTTAATTCTGTTACTTAGTCCTTGTACTCCGTAACAGTATAAAAAATGTGAAAAATTTAGAATACGTTCCCCTTTCATCCCTAAAATAGCGGTACAAATTTCATCAGGGTTCGTAAAAATGTACCCCCGTAATTAATAATTTGTTCGTTAAAATCACCGAATGGGCGAATTTTCCAAGTTCAAAGTTGCGGCTGATGACTCGGAAAGGTTTAAGGGGGTTTCCTAGTCTCGAGCTACGGAAAGCGTTAACGGTTTTCGAAGCGTTATTCTGCTAAGGCTTGTGGAAGGAAAAATATGGAAAAAATACGGTTTTAAAGTGCGCAACTTCAGCTTTAATATGAAAAAAAAATTTTGTTATCGGATAAATACAACGACTTTTATGGGCGTAAGAGTCAAGGTCGGCGAAAAACCGCTTCGACGACGGTAACCAAGGTTGTGACCAAACGCCTTATCTGAAATCCAAAAACCAGGAGTCATATTAATGCTTAAGGTACCCTGTAAGCTCCTATGGAACGGATTTTCAATAAACCCACATTTGGTTAAGTTATGAATTTTTTAACCAAAAACCCAGATTTTTACGATTTTTACAAGTGTTTTTACATGTTATTAATAAACCAAAAGACGGACGGCAAATCCGTTCCATAGAAGCTTAGTTTACAATGAAATGAAAGTGGTGTATAAATTTCAAGTTGATCGGATAAACGGTTTCGATGAAATCGTGGTTACCGTTTAGAAAAAGATGATTTCGAGAAAACGAGCTCCAAAGGCGAGACGTGCTCCAAGTGGGCACGCCAACTTACCACGGTTGATCAATTCCGGGGCCATAGAGCGCACCTTCTTCTGCGATTGCAGCCTCTTCTGCTTCTTTCCGCTTACGTCTAAGGGCTTGCCGTGCTTCTTTCGTAGAATTGGCAACCTGCTGATCGGCTCGAAGAAAACGACGGTGATTTTCGTCCTTAGCCATCGTATAGGCGTTTCGACCGACGGTTATTCCCAAGCCATCCATTATTCGCAGGATAGTGATGGTTCCATCGTTGAACGAAGAAACGGCAACATAGGTTGCAATTTCAACGGTTTCCAATCCACTGAAGCTGGTTTTCGGGGCTAATTTCCAAATTTTAGCGTTCAAACTTTCATTAGAGTTTTGTGTAAACCCTCCGACACATCGTTCCAAAAGTTCTTCACCACTTAGAGCTTCGGATACAGGTTTGATGGCCTTTGCCACATCAGGGTGGAGTGGCGGTTTGTGGTGAAACTTTTTCTTCGCTTGCTTCGCTTTCTTCCATTCGCACCAGGTGTCTGGACCATCCGGACAGAAATGGTGCTGTGGCTTGGTGTCGGTCGAAATTTTATGATAAAAAGTCGCCCATATGGCTTTTCTCATGTCCTCAGCCGAGTCCTTGTGAGCCCGAATGGCTGTTCCGTAATAAACAGATAGTTCATCAATTAGGCGAGCTGTCAGTTTTCCACGACCCCCGAGACCTTTTTTCTCTTTCTTCAAGTTTCTCAACCGGGTACCCATTCTCTTCTGTACGTGTCCTACACACTCTTTTTTCTTGATTTCAATATTTCCATATGGCTTGCTCTCGACAACCTTCTTGTATGTCTTGGAATCTCCATCTCCAATGTAAGCGAGGTACCTCACTCCGCGGTCAGACTCCGATCTTTGGAACATTTCAACGACTGCTTCAGGTTCCATCTTACCGGCACTTCCTTCGTGATTAGATTTACATTCGTATTCGTGCTCTCCCAGCCATTCCAGATACGCTGAGGTCCCAACAAACTTTTCCCAGTACTGACAGGCATGGCAATAGGTGTTTTTTACAATGACATCGACTACCTTGCCAGTCATGTTGCCAATCAGAGAAACCACTCCCTGTAAAGAGGAGAACCCTCTTTTCCGCCAAGTGCCATCACCTGAAACTACAATTCCTGGTTTCTCGTCGTCGCCATAGTTTTTTAATTCAACTTCCTGTTGAACTGCCCGGGCCATTGACCTTTCGGCAACATCTTTGCTGACTTTACAGATGTCCGTTGCTATGGCATTGTAAGTTGTGGCGCATATAGGCTTCGGCAGGTCCATAATGCCGCAGAACTTTGTGAGACCCAAATGGCCGATCCCCAACATTCTCATGGCCAGTACACTTCGCGTATTCACTTCGTACCGCGATCCTATCGTTGGGCCAGACGGTATTTTTTTTCGGTCACTATTGGCACACACAATATTTAGTTTGAAACCTAACCCTCGGACATCACTTTCCTCGAAATGTACTGCGGAATCACACCCGTTGCATTTTACATGTGAACTGATCTCACTGAATACATCCGAGAAATGTAAGAAACGATATCCGGTATGCGAATCTTCAGGTGCCTCAAATTCTTCACTAAGACGGAGTTTTCTACTCGTGCTAGACTCGTTTTGCTGGGATTTCTGCTTCGTAACCTCTGGTCCCGGATTACTTCCATTTTTTTTATAGCTCTGGCCCTTGAATTTAGATTTTTTTACTCGTGAAGCACGGAGTGGAGCTTCACGAGAACCCTTTCTGGCCCCACGCTTCGGTTTTTTCAGAGCCGGAAGATCAGATTCACTATCACTACTGTCAGAAACCATTTTTCGTGTAAAATTCACGTGTCAAACACTTTATTCGCTGCGATACCCTTCAGAACAGTAGAATAAATGCGCCGAGCTGAGCCAACTCAGTTGTAACTCGTACCGCACCGCGCCTTCAGCTAAACATGTCTCGGCAAGTCGCAGCGTGCCGCGCGAACGAGCCCCGTCGCGGCGCTTTACATTTTAGCCCATAACTTTGGCAATTTTTCGAATTTCGGGGTCCGCCACCAACCAAAATAAAGCTTAAGGTTGCCGCTACAATAATATACTAACAACTGAAAATCGATAAAAAATTTTTTTTTGAGACTAGGAAACCCCCTTAAAAAATGTAAAAAAATTAGGATGCGTTCCCCTTTCATCCCTAAAATAGCGGTACAAATTTCATCAGGGTTCGTAAAAATGTACACCCGTAATTAATAATTTGTTCGTTAAAATCACCGAATGGGCGAATTTTCCAAGTTCAAAGTTGCGGCTGATGACTCGGAAAGGTTTAAAAAATGTGAAAAAATTAGGATGCGTTCCCCTTTCATCCCTAAAGTAGCGGTACAAATTTCATCAGGGTTCGTCAAAATGTACACCCGTAATTAATAATTTGTTCGTTAAAATCACCGAATGGGCGAATTTTCCAAGTTCAAAGTTGCGGCTGATGACTCGGAAAGGTTTAAAAAATGTGAAAAAATTAGGATGCGTTCCCCTTTCATCCCTAAAATAGCGGTACAAATTTCATCAGGGTTCGTAAAAATGAACCCCCGTAATTAATAATTTCTTCGTTAACATCACCGAATGGGCGAATTTTCCAAGTTCAAAGTTGCGGCTGATGACTCGGAAAGGTTTAAAAAATGTCAAAAATTAGGATGCGTTCCCATTTCATCCCTAAAATAGCGGTACAAATTTCATCAGGGTTCGTAAAAATGTACCCCCGTAATTAATAATTTCTTCGTTAAAATCACCGAATGGGCGAATTTTCCAAGTTCAAAGTTGCGGCTGATGACTCGGAAAGGTTTAAAAAATGTCAAAAAATTAAGATGCGTTCCCCTTTCATCCCTTAAATAGCGGTACAAATTTCATCAGGGTTCGTGAAAATGTACCCCCGTAATTAATAATTTCATCGTTAAAATCACCGAATGGGCGAATTTTCCAAGTTCAAAGTTGCGGCTGATGACTCGGAAAGGTTTAAAAAATGTGAAAAAATGAGGATGCGTCCCCCTTTCATCCCTAAAATAGCGGTACAAATTTCATCAGGGTTCGTAAAAATGTACCCCCGTAATTAATAATTTGTTCATTAAAATCACCGAATGGGCAGATTGTCCAAGTTCAAAGTTGCGGCTCATGATTCGGAAAGGTGTAAAAAATCTGGAATGAGTAAAAAAACACTCCCCTTCCACCCCCAATATAGTGGTAGAAATCTCATCTGGGTTCGCGAAAATTTACTCCCGAAATGAATTATACAAATTCGACGAGGTTGCGAAGCGCCCGGAAACAGCTAAGCTATCAGTTTTCTTCAAATGCTTGACGTGATTTCATACGTATTTATACAATTTTCGATGCTTTCCTAATTATTGACATCACCAGAAACGAACCAGGGCGTTGGGATGAAATTTTGACGTCGGGGGCCCCGCGCCCCTATTCGTCCCTGGCTCCGCGCAACCGGCGGCTGAAACCTGCGGCTAACTTCAGCGTCGTCTGTGGTATAGTGTATTATGAGTACAGATTTTCTTCAACGTATTGATAATGGTTTATAATAATATAATAATAATTAATAATTAATATAATAATAATAATAATAATTACTACCTACTACCCGCCATACCCGAGTGGGTATGTCCCCGGAAGCTACTTAAAGCTTGTGCGGGGCGAGGGAGGGGATGGTTAGTGATCATCATTATACGTCTGCAGCCGTCTTAAGGGCACGCTGGACTCAGTATTTCCGTATTTAAAAAATAATGACGCCTGATATGAACGGGGGGGGTGTTTAATGGGTTCCTTAGACGGTTTGTAATCAAATTGGTAGCTGCATGAACGTGTATCTCACCAAAATCGAGTAAAATAAGGCTTTTTTGTTTCGCGAAGCGTGGGGACCGTCACTTGTTTTCACTGATATCACCGACTACGCATCACAAGGGTGGAAACGAACCATTGAGCGCCCTCAGGAATATAATTCCACTCACATATATCGCAAAACTTGGTCATTTCACTCAACGATGAAGACGAAAAATTGTTTCCAAAAAAAGACTGTAATTTTTCTCGGTATAAAGCACCGGCCGCGGCCATGTTGGATCGTTTCGCGTTGCGTGTCGGGCCGAGCAGCGCTTGCCAACCTTCGTCTCGCGGTCCTGCGTTTCACGAACCGCCGTTCCTTGTTCAGCGCTATGACAGCTGAGCGGGAATTCAAACGGAAATAATTCGGAATAATAATAGTTATAACAAATGTAAGATATGTATAAGTTGTAAAAATTTGTAAATTAGTCTAATTGTAAGTAGTAATGTATTCGATGAAGTTATGGAGACGGAAACCATGTAACCCCGAGGGGAACATTAAATAAACATACATAAACATACATAATAATTATAATAATGCATTGTTATCATTATCATTATCATTATCATTATCATTATCATTATCATTATCATTATCATTATCATTATCATTATCATTATCATTATCATTATCATTATCATTATCATTATCATTATCATTATCATTATCATTATCATTATTATTATTATTATTATTATTATCATTACAATTTTCGAAATAATAAACATAACAATTATTATAATGATAATTATTATTATTATCATTGAAAACAATTTACTCGAAAGTGGTGTGAATGAAAATGAAAACGTATGCGCCATTTTTTTTTTTTTTTGTACTAACACTGAAATCCTGTGAAACGCACAGAATAATGAAAATTCCGATTCTTTTGAGAGATTTTCAAGTTTCAGCATAACAAAAACTAGATAAGGCAGAGGTGTAAAGTCGTATACGCCCTTTACTTTTATTTTTTTTTTATCTTCAAAATGTTGTGAAAATCGGAATTTCAATTCTTCTATGCGTTGCACAGGACAAGAGTATTTGTGAAAAAAATGGCGTACTACGACTATACGACTTTATACCGTTGCCCTGTCAATGTTATTTTTATTTTTTTTTTTTTGAATTTTGTAAATTTCACATAAAGAACTCTGAAATCAGACGTTTTTATGCGTTTCACAGGATTTTAGAGTTTTTGTAGAAAAAGAAAAAAAAATGGCGCATAGTTTTCATTTCCATTTACAAATTTCACCACTTTCGAGTAAATTTTTTGCAATGATAATAATAATAATTATCATATTGTTATTATCATAATAATAATAATTATATCATATTGTTATTATCATAATAATTGTTATTATTATTATAATAATTGTATAAGACTCAAATCCTGTGAAACGCACAGAATAATCAAAATTCCGATTCTTTTGAGAGATTTTCAAGTTTCAGCATAAAAAAAACTAGATAAGGCAGAGGTGTAAAGTCGTATACGCCCTTTACTTTTATTTTTTTTTTATCTTCAAAATGTTGTGAAAATCGGAATTTCAATTCTTCTATGCGTTGCACAGGACAAGAGTATTTGTGAAAAAAATGGCGTACTACGACTATACGACTTTATACCGTTGCCCTGTCAATGTTATTTTTATTTTTTTTTTTTTGAATTTTGTAAATTTCACATAAAGAACTCTGAAATCAGACGTTTTTATGCGTTTCACAGGATTTTAGAGTTTTTGTAGAAAAAGAAAAAAAAATGGCGCATAGTTTTCATTTCCATTTACAAATTTCACCACTTTCGAGTAAATTTTTTGCAATGATAATAATAATAATTATCATATTGTTATTATCATAATAATAATAATTATATCATATTGTTATTATCATAATAATTGTTATTATTATTATAATAATTGTATAACACTCAAATCCTGTGAAACGCACAGAATAATCAAAATTCCGATTCTTTTGAGAGATTTTCAAGTTTCAGCATAAAAAAAACTAGATAAGGCAGAGGTGTAAAGTCGTATACGCCATTTATTATTCGATTTTTTTTTATCTTGAAAATGTTGTGAAAATCGGAATTTTAATTTTTTCCGTAATAATAATAATGATGATGATGATGATGATGATGATGATGATGATGATGATGATGATGATGATGATGATGATGATGATGATGATGATGATGATGATGATGATGACGACGACGATAATGATGATGATGACGATAATAATAATAATAATAATAATAATAATAACAATTATTATCATAATATTATGATAATTATTATTAGCATTGCAAAACCCTGGCGGATCCGACTACACCGTGTATTTTCGGTATTTTTCTGGTGTAGGTTCGGCGTAGGTGTAAATTTACAAGGGGACCCTACGGCAATCGGATTTTTGTAATTTTTCCCACTTATGGTACGTGAAGCTCAGGCCTCGAACAATAATTTCCCAAAGCCGTTCGATGCCATATTCAGAAATTCTCGAGAAAATCGACTTCAAAGTTTTCCGAGCGCTAGATAAGCACTAAAGCAGTTGCATAGGTCGAGCAGGGCGCGTGGCTCACCCGGCAGCGTTCGGGCCCAGTAATCGCAGGGACGCAGGTTCGAGTCTCGCTTCGGGCACTATGTATATATTTTTTTTTTTTTTTCAACAAATTTATACCTATTAATGTAATTGAAATATAAAAATCATCAAGCCTGTAGTAATTTACAGTAATATAATTATAATTTCCAGTAAAAACGCACGTCTCATTTCCAATTATCTTCTGTTTGAAATTGCGAATAAGCGACAAAAATAATATCCAGCAATGATATCAACACATTGTAGATTAATATAAATATAAATAGCAGAATAACTGTAAACAATGGAATAAGTAAAATCTAATATGATGAAATATTTGAATATCACGGTTTATTCGGAATCCGTCATTATTCCGAAAAACAGTTCTGTGTATATCGTTTGCCTTTGTCACGATTTACTTCCTGCGAAGCGTGCACAGCTGCTCTAGCACAAAGGATTCGTGGGTATTCTAGGACAGGTAGAAGGGATACATAAGGCCTAATTGAACCTAATTGAACAAGGACGTGAAATTAATGATAGAGAAGACTGCATAAAGATTCATTCTATTGTTCATCACCAGCTGTCCTCTCCGGTCTTCAATAACATGATTCGATATGCGTGGTTTGCTTCAAAACTTTGCGATGAAAGAGAAATCTTCATGAACGTGAATGAAGTTTGCTTTCCAATCGACGTATTGAAAAAAAATTGCGAATGCAAAAATGCAGCGTTTGTACGGTGTGCGAGATGCCGCGAAAATTACTGTTTTCCCTGTTTTTATGACGCGTATCACTGTGGCTCGTGTTGAAATACGCCCGATGTAAAGAATAAACGAATACAGCTCGAATAATGAAGCATTCACTTTCCTATCCCACATTTTTCAGTTCCGTCCCAACAATGTTGTTTGTTATAATAGTTTCATAGTTACTGGAAATTATAATTATATTACTGTAAATTACTACAGGCTTGATGATTTTTATATTTCAATTACATTAGTAGGTATAAATTTGTTGAAAAAAAAAAAAAATATATATATATACATAGTGCCCGAAGCGAGACTCGAACCTGCGTCCCTGCGATTACTGGGCCCGAACGCTGCCGGGTTTTTTTTTTTTTTTTTTAAGAAGTTTATTCAGGCACATAAATACAAAGAATAAGATGAACAATAATCGAGCAAACTTCAGACTCAATAACACACACATAAATGTATTCTAAACACGTCTTGGCTCCAGAATCGAGCACTGCACGGTATGGGGGTCGCTTTATCGTATGTGGATGGGTGTTTTCGTACCGGTTTAATCAATTTATATTACTTCACCCTTGCATAGGGGTAGACTGAAGTGTTTGTTTGGCTGATCAGTAAAAAAAAGTTGCCTTATAAAACCCTGATCGTGTGTTTTTTTTTTTTTGTTTCTTCTAGACTAACTTAACCTACTAATAAATATGGCTTAAAACTAAACAACACAATAAATAAATAATGGTATAATAAGTTTGTGTGAACGGCTGATAGCGCGGTGTAGAAATAAAATAGCAATTTATAGATAAAACACGTTTAGATAAGTAGTGGGTATAGTGTGAAAGGGAAACCTGTAATCAGCTTCTGTGCATCAGTACTTGAATATATAAATAAATATATTTCATGATGGGTGTCTCAAAAGACAGCGCATAACCTGAACAAAATATTACAAACAACAAAAAAAAAATAAATAAATAAATAAATAAATAACTAAAAATAATCGAAAATAAAATATATATCTAAGTAATACTATTCGAGCCACCAGTATTTTTTGGTATTCAGTCGGTGTTTATCATTTATGTCCCTCCGTGGTAGTGTAGTGCTAAATCTTATAGCCTGATTATTGTTATCACAGACCGTATTTGGTGGGTAACAGATTTTCTTATCATAATTGGCTCTCATAATGTGGTAGAGAGTTGGGACATTGTTTTTGTCCTGGACATACCCCATTCTGTCCAGGTAGATGAAGGCTTCCGGTGGGATAAAACCCGAAAGTCGGGTCCTTTCGAAGTACAGCGGGTTAGGTAAGGTCGGTCCCCAAATTAAGCTGTTATTTTTTATTTTCGCTGCGTTTGCAAAATGGTCCCTAGTCAGTTTAAGAGCGAAACAATCAATTCGCTGGATCCCCGCCTCGTTGTATATTTTCTCATTGTTGATGTATCTAACATACAACGAAGCGGCTGACCTCCATCTACCCAGGCAAGACCTGAGGCATTTCCTTTCAAAGACTCTTAACGTCTCCATCGAGCCTGCGCTGATATTGTACCATATTGGCGCGCCGTATGTTAAAATCGGTCTAATCAGGAGAAGATAGCAAAGTATTTTTATTTTTGGGTCCAACTGTCGGCAATGGAACAGACGGGAGGCTGCATTAAACGCCTTACGTGCCTTTTCGAGTTGCGTTTTGATGTGATCTGTGTATTTTAGCTGGTAGTCGATGTTGATTCCAAGGTATTTAACTGAGCTTTTGTGAGGTACCAGTCTGCCGTCTGTCCCACTGTCCCCAATCTGGAACGTTTTCCAGTTTTTTTTCGCGTCCGCCGGAAGCGCATTCAGGTTTGGCCTGAACAAGACGGTTTCGCATTTCGAGGTATTTATCTTTAACTTCCAGGATTTGTAATAATCGATGGTTTTTATAAATATTTCCTGTAGTTCATTTTCGAGTAGCGAGGGTTTGTTTCCTGTTACGTAAATTAGTAAGTCGTCCGCGAAAGCAATCGCTTTTCTGTTTGACGTCTTGTTCAGGCCAAACAGTCCCAGAATGTCGCTGTTGTATATATTAAAGAGTATGGGCGAGTTGACCGTGCCCTGTTGCAGGCCGTCTAAAATTTTAAAGGACTTTGTGGATGGTGTCAGCCCATCGTAGACTCGGAATTGTTTGCCATGAAGCATCACCCATAGCATTTTGATGACTTGTCTTGGAAAATTTTTTTTAATAAGTTTATAGAAAAGACCATCCAACCACACCGTGTCGAATGCCTTCTCCAGGTCGATGAAGCAAGCAGCCACACATTCCTTGTTGTTTAATGCCCAACATATATCCGAGGTGAATTTGCCTATCGCGTGCAAAGTGGAATGTTTATGCCTAAATCCGAATTGGGCCTCCGGGATGATTTCTTTTTCTTCGCAGAATTTGGTTAGGAACGCTGCCGGGTGAGCCACGCGCCCTGCTCGACCTATGCAACTGCTTTAGTGCTTATCTAGCGCTCGGAAAACTTTGAAGTCGATTTTCTCGAGAATTTCTGAATATGGCATCGAACGGCTTTGGGAAATTATTGTTCGAGGCCTGAGCTTCACGTACCATAAGTGGGAAAAATTACAAAAATCCGATTGCCGTAGGGTCCCCTTGTCAAACTTACACCCAAGTTAACACCCAAATTTACACCAAAAATAAACCCGACCTACACCGCAATTACACTGAAGCGAAAAAAAAAACCAGAATCCCGGAGCCTACACCGAATGTACACCAGTAGATAGGCAAGGACAGTTCTGGCTCATAGGCAAGGGGGGTCGCGGTAAGGGGGGGCGGGGCTCGAGATAGGTAAGGAGAGTTCTGGCTCATAGGCAAGGGGGGTCGCGGTGAGGGGGGCGGGGCTCGAGTTCTGGCTCCTCGGCAAGGGGTGGGGGTATCGATAAGGGGGCGGGGTTTCTGCTTGAAAGTGTTGCGTCATTATCGATGACGTCATCATCCAGAAGGTTCTGGAAGGTTCTGGAACATCGATGACGTCATCGAGAAGGTGGATGACCTGACCTGGTGACACCTTAGCGGTAGCTCCTTTGCCGGAAGGGTCGATACCCTCACCCGGTTGGGGGAAGATTTATGACATGACCCGGCAGACGCATGACATCACCCGTCTGCAGGTTTCCGCAGGTTGCTAACCGTCGTGAGCGCCGTCTTTGTTTCCGGCGGGTCGGCGCTTGCGCGCCGCGGATTTCCGGGAACCGGTGATCGCGCCCGGTTCGATCCTGTTTTGTTTATTCTCAAAGATATACATTGTTTTGAAATGAATCGTTCTTAGAATCGTTCATTGCTGAGAGTTCCGAGAATTTCTTCGCTAACTAGATGCTAATATTCGTGGTTGCAGAATAACTATATTTCTTAAGATTAAAATAAATGGTGACGTTTGAGGTTATAAATTTTTTTATTCTCAAAAAATCCTTTAAAATACAACGATTACAAGCTTAAAATTATAAGTCGACTCAATTTTTAATCCAAAGTTAAGAAAATTCATCAGGTTAATTTTTTCACACCACCACTAATCGGGTTATACTCAACAATTCGATCATGCAAAATCAAACAATAAGCTGAAGTCAACGGGGGAAAAGGACTTGTAGATTCGAATTCGAGACGAACGTCCACAGGACCTGATTTCAGAGACTCGTTCTGCTTCGAACAATCTATAACCATGAGTGGTGCGTATTTCAGAAAGTTAGCCTTGCTCAAGAGCGGTTCAGGCTCCTTTCCATAATATGAGGTTTGAAAATTAGCGTACATATCGTAAAGCAAAGCATACTGATTTTTAGCAACATCAAGATTCAGATTACCGTAAGGATAACTTTGCGAGTTAAGAAAAAGTTTAATGTCTCGAATGTTACAGTGATCAAAATGACTCGCGTTACTAGTGAGACTATTTTTTTTGGCACTTTGGAAGCTCACTATGACGTATCGAGGTTTTTCCAGTTGAGTCGAAGTTTTGACGACCCAGACGTGTTTCGTGGTAGAGGGTAACAACGGATACTCGTACAGTTCCCAGGTGCGAAAGCTGATAGGAATAGGTGCATCCGTGGAAATATGACTCAGCAGCTGAATTTTCCGTTCATCTGAGACCTTCACGTACGGGATCATCCATTCAATCTTCGTAAGCGTAATTTTAAAGGGTTCCGTCGCTGTTTGTATAACCGCATTCGTATCGGTGTTGGATCTCGTAAGAATTAACTCGTGCTTGGCATTGACAACGATTCGACGATAGTCCTCTGCAAAACCCAGCACCAAACTCAGCGGTACAGATATATCGAAGTATCCATTCCCATCGGATATATCACCGTCGTTAGTGAGCCAACCAGCATTCTCCAGCAGAGATGTCTGACCAGGACTTTGAGATATATAGTTTTTCATAAGCGTTGTTAAACCAACGTTCTTACTACGATCGATTTCGATAGCATTCAACTCGTAGCGTATATCTTCGAATAGATGGCATATGGTATTGTTAACGAGTTTGGTAGCGGTAACCGGAGTGCGTCCATCGATCTTGGTCAATCTTCCATACACGTGCAGAGAGCTCCTGCTCGGTAGCAGACACAAGTCCTGATGTTGCACAGCGATCCGAATTTCATCATTATTCTCGAAGGTTGTCGATGCGAATGGTTGATGCGCATGTGTCTCGTAGTGTGCAATGGATTCATCGAAGGCGATTGCCTTCTGTATAGTTAAGATTTCTTCCATGGTACGAAGCAGGCGATCACGATACAGCAAAATTGTACTTTTACTTTCCGGAAAGTCCTCTTCCACGAATTCTGAGACCCAGACTCTTCAAAAACTGAAGGTTCTGATGTGTTAGCTCCTTGAGATGTGCACGGCGACTGATTCTTTCGTGGCATGGTAGTTCTCTTTTATAACTTCCCCCAACTTTAGTCTCAAAAACAATACCCATTACGACTTCACGTGCAGTCTTATGGTTATCACTTCACCTTGAAAATTCACTAATTGTCCGTCTTGATCTACCAGTTTCAGTTGAAGATGATCTATTGCACGCACGGTGATCGGAAGGTAAATGACGTTTGACGGTACTTCAACGATCTTATATCCTGGTGGAACGATGGGGAAGAATTCGTGAATGGTGTGCACTTGTCGCCCATTCATGTATGCACCCGTAGTGATGTTGCACTCAACACGTAGAGAGTTAACCTTGAGAATAGCTACCGGCAAGTCAGACGTATGAGTCATATTAGCCTCTAATAAACGCGGTGTAAAACCCAACAATCGACCGATCGAATCAGCTGGTCTGAAATCAATCTGTCGATTGCACTTGAGTTCGCTGCACAACGTATTATTGTTAGCTCGTAAATTGATGGAGACATCACGCTTAGATAATACTTTATGCAGATAAGCCTCGATGTCCTCAATTTCGTAACTCCCGGTGGGTATAATGACGACTTCGTTCTCTTCCGCGTAGAACTTGTTGTTCCCCTCATCGATATTGGGAATCGAGTTGAAAGTTAGCAGCTCGACGAGTCCCAACGTGTAATTTCTGGATGACGATAGTTCAATCGGTGGAAAGTAGTGAGCCTCTAGTACAGAGGACGTGCCAGATAAGGTTAATGTGAAGGAATCACCCATGATAGTCGATGATTGACTGATGCTCTCAGTCCCGCGGAAAAACGTTTTATAACTGATCGCGGAGGAACTTAAGACACAGGTGCCCACACACCACCGTGTCATAGTCTTGATATCGTTCATGATTGTACATTACAGTGCTACCAACACCGAGATATTTCATCAGATCTTCTGGAGGTTGTAGATTGCCAAAGCTATCAAAGTAGATGACTTCATTATTTCTCTTCTTGTACGCAACCCAGTGTGTTCCAGGGCCATCTTTATCGTCAAGATTCACAATGGCAGACTCGAACTTTCTAGGTCCACCTTTGGGTAATTGATTTCTCATATAGACGCCGCGGAAATATCGAATATTCATGGCTTTAGCGTACTTCAACAGATCCAAGTCAGTGAGTGCCCGATGTGGTAGCTTTATACGTTTTTTGGTCTCAAGTGGAGGCCCAACCCCGTCTTGTAGGGTTTCAGATACAGTCCCTTTCCCAGAGCGATCGCCTCTATCGTCCGATTGTGCCGCTTGCTCTCTTCCAATTCACGTTTAGCGGCCTTTGCATCGTTTACAGCTTTCGCCACGCCGGCTGCTCCTCCAGCCAGTGCCCCAGTGGCGCTCAACCCAGCGAGGATCGGTATGAGAAAGGGTAGAAAACCACCAATTTTTTTCGGTACAGGTAGTACGCGTGGAGATTGTACCCTCTTTTTCCCACCCACATTCTTCACAGCTGCACGTGCCCCCTTGAGAGCCGATTTGACAGCATCTGCACCCGGACTCATGGATGCTTTCGCCGCCCTAACGATTTCCCTCAACGGTGCTCTTTTCTTCTCACGTTTCTTCACCGTCCGTTTCTTCTTCTTCTTCTCCATACCCATACCAAGTTTCGTTTTCACCTTCATAGTGTTAGCTACTGCCCAGGCGGCAGCCTTTTCACCAACGCTCGCGTCTTTAGCGAGAACACGTTGCCAAGCTCTCTCGGTGAGTGTCTTGTCCGCTTCGTGTCTGGCACTTATGTTATCTCGATTTTCCGAGTACGCGATATCGTGTTGCTTACACGCAGCGTCAAGTGGATTGATACCCGGATCGCCACGCGCAAGTCGTTTCTGTAATTTTGTACCGGGACCGCAATACTGGTAGCCGGGGACGTGCAGTTCCACAGGAAGTTTATTGATAATACTGTTCACTAGACCCTTGCCACGTTTGCGCACGACCATGGTTTCGCAACGACTGATTCAAATCGCATATATAACGCTCATTTATAGGTTCTTTTCAGTCAGTTGGAAACGGACAGTGCTGCTTTCCGTACGTGTTCTGTCCAGAAGATGAAATTCAAGGAACAAAGTACCAAGTTACCCGTGATAAATTTCGATCATCTTGCGCAACGCAATGTGAAGAAGCGGGGAAAACGTCACGGTGCATTGCTTCCAAACAGCGTGCGCGCAGTGATTTGCGGTCCATCGAATTGTGGGAAGACCAACGCTCTGTTATCTCTTATAACGCACCCCAACGGTCTGAGATTTGAAAACGTTTACGCCTACTCGAAATCTCTCGATCAACCGAAGTACAAGTTTCTCAAAGGATTGCTCGAGTCTGTCAAGGGTGTGGGATATTTTCCTTTCAACGAACACGAGCAAGTCATCGGACCGCAGGACGCGCGATCAAATTCGCTTATGATTTTCGATGATGTGGCGTGCGAAAAACAGGACAATATCAGAGCCTACTTTTGCATGGGGCGACACAGAGACGTCGACTCTTTCTATCTCTGTCAGACGTACGCTCGCATTCCCAAACATCTGGTACGTGACAATACCAATCTGCTGGTGCTGTTTAGACAAGATGAAATGAATCTCAAACACATTTACGATGATCATGTGAACACGGATATGTCCTTCACACAGTTCAGAGACTTGTGTGCGGCGTGTTGGAATGACGATAAACATGGTTTCGTCGTTATCGATAAGGACAGTGAACTGAACGAAGGTAGATACCGGAAGGGATTCGACTGTTTCGTGGCTATAAATATGTGACAGATGTCGGTATGGCATCAGTTGATTCAAAATCTTCAACATGCAGAGTGCCGCTTTTCGCCAACAGAAAGAAGTGTTGAAGCAAATCGCAAAAGCGAGCGATGCGATTCGTCGGAAGCATAAAATAATCAAGTTAGGTAGAGATACAGCTGAAAAAGCTATGAGTGAAGTTTTCAAACCCGTGGTAACTCCTCTTCAGACGCTGGTAAATCGAACAATAAAACGCGAACCAGCTATAAAAAGAGAAATCGATGAACCACCTATGAAAGAAGAAACAAACCACGATGACGATTCGTTTGCAACAGCGTACGAAGACTCTACCGAGGAGGAAAATGAATCAGCTGCTGCTGACGACAATTTTTTTCCTGAGGGAGAATCTTCTATGATGGAACTTCCTTCGATGGATGATAATGATACTGATAATTTATCCCAAAAATATCTCAGATTACTGGAAACGGGCGGTAAAGATGTGGATACTTCTTACGGTGTTCGCAAGTTCAAAGGAGGCGTTCTCAAGATTGGTGATTCGATGGTAACCTTCGAGAAAGGTGTAATTCGCATTGGTGATACTGATTATCCTCAAACCTCAGGATTGCTCGAATTATTGTTCAAGAAGTCATCCAACAATACGATCGTAAGCCCTACCGATTTGGATAAGTATCGTGAAATTGTTACCGCAACAAACGCTCACCGAAAGTATTTTCTCCGTAATAAACCGATTCGCAAAGATAATACCGATAAATACAAGAATATTATCGCTAAAATTTCTTCGAATACAAAAAAAACAGGCAAGGCCTTGCCTCGCTACCTGACCGCCAGGTCTGGAAGGAAGATGGACTACGTCTACTGGGATGATATCAACGAACTCGTGGATCGGCTTCGCTTACTCTATGCTTCTCAAACAGCTGGCAACGCTAGCCACTCGAATGAGATTATCGCCATTGTTGAGGAATTGCGTGAGGCTGAAATCATTTATTAATCCACTTTCTAAACCTCTCTCCTCAGTTTTAAAATGAGCGTTGATGTGTTCGGTCGACAACTAACGTTGAGTGGTAGCGTTCAGGGTAGCCGTGGACCTCCCGGCGACGGATTTAAAATAACCTCCGATGGACAATACGATATAGATAACAAGAGACTTATCAATATTGCGGAGCCTGTGGACGCAAGTGATGCGGCTTCCCTAACAGTTGTACAAAGTACTGTGAAGCAAGAAGTTCATCTCGTGTATCAGGTTACAGCATCTCTGCGGAACGAGTTGAATGATCTCAGCGTGAGGATCCAACATCTTGAGACGCAGTTTGAGGATAACGTCAACACGCAACGTGTGAACAGCGAGAATCTTATAAATCGTATTGAGAGACTGAACACGGTTGAAAACAATTTCATGATACGAAGTCTCGAATCGAATCTGAAAGAAACCCTAGAACGTACGTCAACGGATCAAAAAACCAATCAAGACTTAACGTTGCGCAATTCCGAAATAATTTCACAATTGGACAAGCGATTGACCGCATTGGAAAATGAGCGATAAAAAAGCAGCGTTAGTGGACGAGCTCCACAAGCCCGCGAGGAGGAATTACCCGCGTCGTCACGTGGAGATGCGAGGAGTTGATGATACCTGGCAGGCTGATCTCGTGGATATGTCGGCTTACGCGAAGTATAACAAGGATCACAAATTCCTGTTGACAATCATAGATATTTTCTCTAAATTTGCTTGGGCAGTTCCCATAAAGACCAAGAGTGGCAAGGATGTGACGGCTGCAATGAATTTGGTTCTGAACCAGGGTCGCGTACCAAAAAAATTGCACGTTGATCGCGGTAAGGAATTTTACAACAGTGAATTTGAAACTCTAATGCAATGCTACGGCATCGCCATGTACTCGACTTTCAGCAATCTGAAGGCGTCGATCTGCGAGCGTTTCAATCGCACGCTGAAGGGTAAGATGTGGAAACGGTTCTCGCTCCAGGGAAACTACAAGTGGTTACATATTCTATCCGATTTGGTTTTAACCTATAACAACACTAAACATCAAACCATTCGAATGAAACCGAAAGATGTCACCATCCAACATGAAAAGTCTCTCCTCCGGAACGTTTACGGGAAACTTCGAGTTAATCGAACGCTGCAGAAAATGTTCAAAATCGGCGATAGTGTTCGAGTCAGCAAGAGTAAACACATTTTTGAAAAAGGCTATACTCCCAATTGGACGACGGAAATATTTACGATAACTGAGGTGAAAAACACCAACCCTGTCACCTATAAACTGGCAGACTATCAGGATCAACTGATCGAGGGCGGCTTCTATCAGGAGGAACTCTCCAGAGTCAAGCACCCTGATATTTATCTTGTGGAAAAAGTGTTGCTTAAGCGAGGAAATAAACTATTTGTAAAGTGGTTAGGTTTCGATAAATCACATAATAGCTGGATCACTGAATCAGATGTATAATCTTTATTATATTCAATAAAAAATAATGTACACAATACATATATATTCTTATTCCGATCCTTATCATTACTGTTTACAATAACCCCAAGGTAAAGTATCAGTCGTATTGGGAAGAATAACCTCTTGTCATCATGCCAACTGAGTGCAACTTTTTTTTGTAAAATCGTATGAACTTCATGTTTTTTACTTTGAATCAAATATTGGGATTTCACTAAATCTAGAAGCTGCAAAAGACAATTTTTATAATCATCGAACGTGATTGTTCGCAAGGTAGATCCTTTGATTCCTTTGGCACGCTTTTTCGCTATATCATCACCCCATACTAAGAAAGCGTACAGCTTAGCTCGTAGTCCAATAAATTCGAGCAAAATCTTGCCGTTACATTCATCTTTCATTAGACCTAACACTTTCTTATTAGCTAATGGTATCCCGTACACATTATCGGTTGGATAATCAGACGTATCGAACTTGTGTAAGTCACGTTTAATATATTCATATATGTCAGGGACTGTGAACTGATACAAAAGGCTATCTGTATCAGTGTACAATAATTTTGCTCGATCACCGAATGTTTTTTTCACATAATTGTAATGAAAGTCGTATATAAAAATTTTTGATAAATCGAGTATAGAAAATCCAGCGTATATTGGTTTGTTGAAGCGTACCCTAGTACGATTCATTTCAATAATCACCATATCATTGTCAAATATGTTACAACTGTGAAAATTTGGCTGCGCGATGAGTGCCTTCGCTCCGTACCTTCCTTCCCACTTCGTTACTAATTTCACATCTTTCTGTTTTCTAACATTTTCCATCGTTTTACCGAAAACTGCATTATTCATTAATTTGAAGAAATTTTTCTCAAACTCGTTACGTGACTTTTTTCTCATATCGGTGTTTAGGTTAATGTACGACTTCAACCACGGTGCTTGTTTAAATTTTAAGATTCTGTGAATTTTCACTAATTTCATACCGAGACTTAAGGTGGCTCAAGCACGAACACCTTTACAAACAGAAACAAATAATTTTTCAGCATATCGTAGATAAAGTACTCATCTGCACGTACGCAAAATCTCAGACCAGGTTATCGACTAGATAAGAGAGATAAATATTGTTGAAATTCGATTATTTAACACGGGGCTTATGGGAGAATGAGGCCGAATTATTTGCGCCGAGTAATATCTCTGCATTTACCAAACAGATGTTGACGAAAAACTAGAGTAACTCTGATTAGACCACGAGGATCGCAAATACAGCAATAGAGTGGGGGGTCATCGACTTTATTCGAAAGATATTGAATGATAAAGTGCCCTCAAATTTCTAGTCACGAAAGGTTTGATAACTGCTCGAAGGAACGGCAGCGTCGCAGAACCTGAATGGCGCAGAGCGCATGCGCGTGAATTAAACATCTCGACTTGAGCTAACCTATCTTCTAAAAGATCTGTCAGTGTTTGACATTTAGGTCGAATTCGTTTCAACCAATTACCAAATCGATGAAAATAGCCGGATATATTATGCCTGAATTATAAAAAACGATGAAACATGGCAGGAAAATAACAAATTGATTTCAATCCATAAAATGAAAATAGTTTATTATGAATGAGAAAATATATTCGTTATATAATATTGCACAGTACGCGAAAAGGAATATGAAATAAAGATTCAAAAATTATTTGACGTCGACCCCAGTTACATGGTCCTTAAGTGTTCGAGAATCTTGTCAATGACTTTCTTGGTTTTTGTAACTCTGGGCTTGCCGCCGATATCTTCTCCTAGTAATAAATATACCCCTTCATCGCCACCAGTCTCAAAAGCTCTTTTTAGTAATGAGTCATCGATGCCTGCCTTTGCGATTTTACTCCTCATATGGTCAGAAATTTCTTTGAATTTCTCCAAAGAGGCTTTGTTGATCGCATTTTTCTTCGTCGTATCGTCAGCTCTTAGTAGACTCGCAACACTTCGGGTATGCTTTGTAATCAGTGATCTATCAACCCCAACACTCTGCAATAATTGGATCAAGACTTGCACATCGTTAATAGCATTATGTGCCGCTTGCGATTCGTCGTGGCTAGGATTCAGGTAGTCCGCAGCCAGCGCCTCTTGCGTAAACTTTTGTTTAGCGATTTTCCGATTAGGAAGTTTTTCCTTAAATATATGCAGTGTGTCCGCAAACCCGACAACAACCGACGTGAACTCGTTTATCGCACCAAGTTCCGTTGCCAGGCGTAGGATTCGTGGCGCATCAAATCTGCGAATCAATCATCAATCATACAACACAAATAGAGAACCGCATCACGCATACATTTTTCATCAATCAACGAATAACACGACAACAATAATCACCTGAATCCGTTGTGTGCAACAAGGATTACTGGGTTGCCTTGAGACTCCAGGAACTTCAAAAAGTTGCTAAACGCAAGTCTTGCTGGGAGTGTATTCAATCTCTCATCTCTAAGGAACATTTCACCATTCGCTACTTTCAATCCAGTCACTTGAGCTGCTCCTGGTGTCATGCCCCTCGATGGTATAATGTACGAATTGAATTGTTCTTCCTTGGTACACGCAGCAATCTATAATTGATTTGTCTGTATAAGTTTCATGAGACGCATCTGATATTTGATTCTCACCTGGCAAATTTCGGCAGTTTTATGTAATCCGGTAGTTTCCAGATCGAAAATGACGGGACAGCAGTTACTGAAGTCTACATGATCTGGGTATACAAAAATTATTCGAATTTTGCCGATATTTTACTTGTTCTGAATACTAATAATGTACAATAGTTTACCAGAAGCAGATGGATTTTGGAGTAGATCCGAAACGTTGCTCAATCCGCTCTCCGTTAGATACGTAATACCTTCGCGGTTCGATGTCGCAGCGCTTTTGGTAGATCTTTCTTTCTTGGCAAAAAGTCTCCTTCTTTTACACTCGATAGATCTTCTTGAAACTGCCTGCGTCTCTCTAATCTCATCTTTTCGCTTTCTGTATTTCTGCGTTTCTGCGCCAGGGGAAAGGCCTATCCGCTTATTGATATCCACCACGTATTCGGTACCAAGGTTTTTTTGGCTCACTGCAGCTGCGACTCTAGTTGTAAAAGATTCGGATCCACCATAAAATCGGGATTTCGGGTGTTTGCTCGCTACAATACTGTTAAAACTTTCGTTTGCCTGGCTCGACGCACACGGTGCTAGTTTCTTAGCATTGGCAGCAAATCGCTCGAATAATTTCAACATAGTCTGTCTCAGGCCTACGTCGGAGAGAGGTTTCCCGTGAGGAAGATTCGAGTGAATAAACTTATCACCCATAGATTTATAGCCGCACCATTGACCGCAATTATCATGGTCGCCAAATGCATGGGGAACTACATTCTTTAGCGACGCCTCAACAGCTATCGGATCACCCTTACTCTGCTTGACCGCGCAAGAAAAACAATTCGAAAAGTATGTTATTAATTTCGCCTGCAATTTCATTCCGTACAGCGCATTTTTCAGAGCCTTGTGCGCATGGTTGAAATCTGACCACTTTTCTATTTCTTCGCCAGCCTCTCTCCGAACTGCTGCGATGGTGCAAGAATCATCGTCGCCGATGAGTACAGAAATTTTAGAATTTTCATCTTTCAATAGTTCATTTCTGTTAACTAATTCTATGGCCATGTCAGGCTCCATTGCCTTAGCTGATCCAGAAAAATTTCGCTGGCAATTGTGGTCCTTCTTACTTCCTGATTCACATTTCCTGCACCTCTTGCTACGAGTACAGTACGATAGAACCTTACCCGTATGGTAGCCTATGAGTGAACTGTGACCTGTGTAATGAATGACTTATTATTAGAGACATAATGTTCGTATCGATTTTTCAATTCCAAGACGTAGACGAATTGTATGTAAGTTGATGTAATGACCAGACAAACTGTTGTACGCGTGACCTGTACCCCGCTTCTGCCATCCAGCATCGTACGATGCAATCAGCTTGGTTGGTGAATGTAACGTAGGTGCCACGTCTTCGTTAGTACCAGGATTTGGGGTAAGGGAAGCAGGTTCCGTCGAAGGTAAATCATTAGATTGATTACTGTGGATGAAAATCAGGAATTTCGAATCATAAAGTCTAGATTGCGCTGCAGAACCAACTCCACTGAAGGTGTGTCGAATGTATCCTCTTTCAGATATTTTATAGTTACATCGATTGAGTAAGACGTTACTAAGGATCAGTGAGAATTTTTATTTTTACATAAATACAAATCATTTTACAGATGAAATTACATTTATTTTGGAGTCAGCAGGGTTATATCACTCTAGGGCATATGCATACGGATGTGGTACGACAATTTCATTCACACGCGTATTTGCACCGTCGAAATTGTAAATTCATAATATCTATGATTCTTTGCTTCGTAAAATATATATGATAATAGATGATTCATGAAAACATAATCAAATTTTAAGTCACCAGTCAATAGATTATTATTTACAATTCTGAAACTGATTCATTTCGATTTCATTATAACTATAACTTTTCAATCGTTCCATAGAATAAAATGATGTGAACGTTAATAACTAGCGGAATTTTCGGACTCGAAATAAATAGATGAATGAATGAATATTCAATATAATAATGATACTCCCATTCAATTCTTCGATTACTGATTCTCACGTATTTACAATTCAATAACTCAATAACTAATGATTCTTGTGTTCAACTCAATAATTGATAAACAATGATTCAATGATCAATAAATAATATTTAGTTCGATAATAAATAATGATTTTCAAATTGCATGATAGCATACTATTTGAACGGTGTATAATCTAATTTTTAGAAGTATCGGAGACAAATGTCGCATCCATTTCGGACTGCACATGCTACGCAGGATATTATTGCTGACAACTGTTCAGAATATTCCATTTTTCTCGTTGATATCTGAGGCAAAGATTCATAGGTGCGATATTCATATGACTATGAATGCGAAATAACTTACAATTGGTGGAAATATCTGTTTAACCACTCACTTTTCATGACTATCGTTAGCCATCGATACTTGTTTTTCGAGCTTTATTCCAGCGATGCAGCTCTCTTTGGCTACTGCTTCTATCGCCGGACCCACGACTCTTTCATGCCTCTTGAGTAATGTACTGGAAACACTCGGTATGTTCATCGACGAGCAGATTGTATTCATTTGGCTCTCGCCTATACCAGCATCAATGATTGCTGTGAAAGAGGAAATAAAATTAAAAAATTAGTGAAAGTTTGTTGACACTATGTCACTTGAATTTTTTTTTATTTCCATACCAATCGCTGCTTTCAAATTCACGTCGTGACATCGCTTTTGTGCATTTATTTTATTAGTCTGGACCGCAGTTAGTTTTCTGCAACTGGTGCAGACCACTTTCAAAATGCTAGCAAATCCACATTTCCTCTCAGTATCGACGTTTCTCAGCGATAAAGTCAGGTCACAATTCTGACACCACAACTCCTTTGCCATTGTATCAAGTTCGACGATTCTCCGTCCAACGAGGTTAGGTTCGTCGGCAGATTTTGCACGCTGTAAGATTGTTGGAGAATGACAATACATTTTTGAAACAAATTCAATTCATTTTTTAAACAAATTCACAATTTTTTATTCAATAATCGAATACATTTATTATAGCAATAATTTACGATATGCAAAAAGTACAACGAACCTGTGTCTCGACGTACTGCAAGAATCTTTGTTTGGTAGCTTCCACTGCCTTTTTAACTTTTACTTTCACGAACTTCCCTTTTCTTTTTCCGATACTGGCACGCACATTGTAAGGCATTTTCTTCACGTTGTCCCAAACTTTATTGAAACTATCACGAAAACTTTATCAGTCAGTCGAACAGCAACTATCCGAGCACGTCGCGTCACGACTATTTCGGCCAGACCGATATCGTGAGTGCGACAAGGAAAATGGAGGATCGAGTGAGACGGTACATAGCGACGTTGCCGTTCTTCTCTACACAGTACCGTAACGTAAAATTACTCTTATTTTACGGTTCTGATTTACCGTCCTCAGAGACATGACTTACGCATAAAATTATTAAAAATCATATCACGAGTAACTGTATTATCACAATCTTTCGTTTTCGGGAAAAAAAAGAGGGCCCTGCCTTAGCACCCGCAAAACTCGGCCCTTCGTGCTTGAGCCACCTTAAATATTGTTTCAAATTCTGATAGTGAACAACGTACTTGTTCTTCGGAAGAAGAGTCGTCATTAATTTGGAATTTTTACCGTTCGGAGGTACGTAATGCTCAGGGCACAAGGGTAAATCTTTGTGTGACTCATGAAGCTCGATAGGATACTCCAAGTCTACTTCGAGTATATATCCCGTAGAAGATTCGTTGGAGATATTGGAAACATCGATCAACTCGTATTCCCACTCAAAAGATCCACACGGTAGATATTGATTCATCGCTGCGCCGTACAAATTATTTACATCAAAGTACATGAGGTAGGATTCTTCTTGGTTTGGATTGAACTCTTTACCCATATATCTATTGTTACTTCTGGCGTGCCGGTTTGAACATTGAGCTACACCACCTCGAATACCTTTTTCAATAAACAGAAGCATCTCAACGTCAGTCAGGAGCTCGAGCTCGACACCTGTACATTTGAGCATAGCATCGAAGGCGAGACCCGGAGCGGTGTAATAGTGCAAAGGATCCAAATTGTATGTGGAGAAACAGCTCCGACGAAAATTTTCAAAAATATCAGCTAGGAGTAAAACGTCTGTTTTCAAATATAAGTCTGAGTACTCTCCTAGAGTTGTGATACGAAATGTCTCCCAGACCTTCTCCGCGTGCAGGTAATCTTCCTGCGAAACATCTGCGTCATTCAACTTTGAATAAAAATTTTCTTTCGGAGGTAACTGTTTTTCATCCAACTTCACCCAACTATCTATATATTCGTAGGGAAATACTCCCTTTCTCCTGAGCGAATTGAACTCCTCAGTACTATTACAGTGTCTGCGTGTAATCAACATATCACCGTCATCCAGATATGATGCTAGTTTTTCCAAACTGCTCGCCATAAATCGAAATGAATCGATAAACCTCAAGTTAACCTTGGTCTCGTGCACTCGTTTTGTAAATGAAATATAGCGATCTTTGTTCACCGGGAGGATTTTCAATTCACCTTCGAATACCGTGGCTAAAGCTCTAATCAAAAAGTGCGAGTCGTAGCCGGAAAGATTATGGAAAACTATCGGGATACTGTGGGATTTGGTGTAATTCAAATTGCATCCTGGATGAGCCGCGCCGCGATACCTGCCTGTAAAATGGCAATGATCACGATGTTTCTCATCGGTAGGTGTAAACGATTTTTCGCAAATGTGACATACTTGTGCATTGTAGAAATCTCGCTTCTGTTCGCTAGTGAGCTCATCCATTGGTACAATTTTATTTAAATAAGAATCAACCAATCCAGCCAATTCTTGTAATTTTTTTACGAACCAGTGAACGCAATCGGGGTCTCGATTCATTTCGAATTTGGAGAGAGAATCATCGAAGGTACAATGAACGTAATACGCAGCACTTTGTGGAATATGCTTCTCACATAATGTCTCGTTTCCCGTTGGCTCAAGGATACATTCGAGATCGGCGTACACGACGAATGGCACGGGTTCTTTAAATCTATGATTCTTGAAACTTAAAATTTTATCTTTCTCGTCTGGTAAAACCATTTTACATTTGTTCATATTGGCGCAATCTTGTCTATGCTTTTCGAATGAAGATTGAATTTGGAAATGGCATAAACATCTATCGCAAAATAATTTGGAACCGTCATGCTTCGAAACTTGCGAACTCAGCAACCTCGAAAGATTTTTAATCCAAGCAAAATGATATACTACCTGACCGCTTTCGTTCGTACTGCAACTATCCACCATGAGTAGGTGAATCGTAGGCTTATCTGATTTATTTTTGCTTAAGTAGAGAGGTACTATTTCCTGAGATTTGTCCTTAACACTATCTACACCGTAAACATTGATCGTTAAGCTATTCTTTTTTTCAAATTTCGAAATATCTTTGAAGGCTATAGGAAAATTGATACCTTCGTAATGAAGCACGGAGCTATAATGAGGGTAGGAACTCGTTCGATCACTGTTAGCAGTCGCAGGATGAAGTGCCGCGGTGATAGCCCAGAGAAAGCAGAATTCATCTTCGTTCTTGATATTCACTACAGCTTTCTTCTTCTGGATACTCGCAGGTAGTTGCACGTAGGTAGATGCAGCTCCGCGCAGTGGCTCGTAACTGTTGACGTTTATCATCAGGTTGATGATTTCTACTAAAGTCCACCCTGAGTCTCGCTCTTGAAAATCTTCAACTTTCGTCATCAATCGATCGGTTATGTTCTCATCGAACCACCTCTTGATGTTGGTTCCCGGAAGAATCACTTCGTTCTTGGTGTTGAAGAATTTCGTTTCTTCCACATTCTCACAATTTTTCATCACAGAAAATTTACATGCCAGTACACCATTCACCTTCAAGTTCCCCTCTTTCTGCAAGGAATTCTTCAATCGTGTTACGGTTATGGTCTTCGAATCTTGCAAGAAAGATCTGAGGTCCTTATGTCGAAGATTCACGATAGTACCCGTACGGATTCGACTCTGGAATACGGACTCTAAGTCTTTCCATATAACTCTGTCGGTGATCCTTTTCTTTGATGCACCTCCACCGCGGTGTTGAAGTTTGAATTTTTCACCCGATGATTGGAGAATAGAAATCGTTGTGAGAATTCTAGATCGCTCGCCGACAGAAAGCGTCACTTTCCTTAAGATCTTATTGAGGAGTCGAATGTTCCGAGTACACAATTTCTTCCATCGTGCGATCCGGGGTACAGAAGTATTGTTCAATAATGACTTATAGCCATTTTCGACAATACTAATCAATTTCAGACACGTTGCAGCATCCATATTTTCAGACGTTAACACTCTATCGACGAACGAATCAATGATTTCACAGTTCAGATGGTGTGCCCTTTTATAACCTTATCCCACGACTTGGACTATAGTTCTCCTAATAAATATGTCATCAGAGTATCAAATATTTATCAAAGAATCAGCATATTCTCACGAATTCGATCAATTAGTAAATAATACTCAGATGTAAACTATACTGTAATCAGAACTCTCATAATAAAACAATTCTGGTTAATGAATTCTAAGTATCGACGAACGAATCAATGATTTCACAGTTCAGATGGTGTGCCCTTTATATAACCTTATCCCACGACTTGGACTATAGTTCTCCTAATAAATATGTCATCGGAGTATCAAATATTTATCAAAGAATCAGCATATTCTCACGAATTCGATCAATTAGTAAATAATACTCAGATGTAAACTATACTGTAATCAGAACTCTCATAATAAAACAATTTTGGTTAATGAATTCTAAGTATCAACTGCAACTCGTTAGAACATATAGCTATGTCTTTCATCAGTTTTCTAAGAATTTTCCCCCTTTGTTACGTATTTATTTTTAATTTTCGTGGCTACAGCACGCATATACAATTGCCTATTGTCAATTGTTATGTTATTCGTTGCTATAAAAAGGTAGGAATCATGGTTCCGACACTCAATCACTTTTCTACCGTGCAAGCATTCGTTACTATTGAAAGTTAGGAACGATACTTGCAAATCAAATCGTACCCACATCCGACAAGTGAAAATAGCTGAGTATTCGTCACACTTCAGTGTGGTAAAAAATACAACTCTTCGTCTTTCGTCTGACTTCAGCGTCATAAAAACATTACAACTCCACCTCCAGTCTTGTGGGAAGACTCAGTGAATCCAAAAGTAATACGTTGATTCAATCTTAATTATGGATTTCGAAAAATTATTAACAAATCTCGAGGTGTGACGACTTCTTGACAACGAAGAAGATGGCTGACCTAGAAGCTGGGAAGAGCTACAAAGTGACAGCTTTCAAAAGAGTGAATACGAAATATGGACTGCAAACCATGGCTGCAATTGAAGATAGTTTTATGATCTTCTTACCTGCCCGACTGTCGAAGGTTTTCCAGAACGATGAAGAATTCAAGCAGTACGAAACCATCATTGCCGAAGGAGGACTGCATCTTCGTTACTTGGGTGGTCCGTTTAATCAGTGCGAATTCCTTCAGTTGTAAAATATATCACACCATGCGATCTAATGTTCTTATATTCTTATATTTTTCATTCATACACTCATTATAACCATTGTGAATGCGAAGTAAATTGAAATATGTACTTTTCACTCAAACTTAAAAGTTAATATCGATATGCTTGAATATATTTTCGAAAATAAAACGAATGTTGAATTTTATCCAAATCGATGTTGAACCTCTCCAATCATTTCTTACCCTGCTTCAATCTCATCAACCACTTCCTTCAGGCATTCTCAACACGAGTGGTATTGGATGGGACAGGATCATAAGTACAGGGAGAATAATTTTTTCTGATGTAGAGTAATTTTATCATATAATATATTCGTAATAATATCATTTTTTTCTACAGTCTAATTGGAATTTTTTAAAGTAGAATAATGATGAAAATTTGGAGTACTAAAACTAAACTAACTAGAAAAAAAATATATGAAATACAAATCTTACATTGAATATACATATAAACAACAGATCAGTCAGCTGTAACAGAAAGAAAAAGATCAATTGGTTGAGTGACACATACATGGAGAACTACGTTGTGAAATTAGATAGATAGAGGTGAGGTGATTGCTCAGATTGAAGCGAATAAAAGGGAAAAGCATCTCACCGTTTTTTTTTATTCCTCCAACACCACCCCCTCATCTGGTGCTTCCGCAGCTGGATCCTTCTGAATCCAATAAATATCTCTGTGTCGGTTGTAGATTAGTCTGACGTGCGTGGTTTCATCCATTTGAAACTGCGTGCCCCCCGGCTGATCGTCGCTTAGTAGTATAAGAAGCATAGCCATGCTTTCTATTATCTGGGCAGGCCACCGCCTGAACCACTCCATGGTACTGCGATTCTACGCGTGATAAATCTGTAGTGCTCAGTTTCCATCTTTCTTTCTTCTTCTTTCTCTGTAAATTTGAAAACAATTACACTCAGTAGAGTAGGTAATTTCACCCAATCACTATACAATTCAACACCATGTCCGAGAACACTCACTTCTAAAATTCGACAACCTGCACTGAGCGAGGGTTCAAGGAGTAATGATTACGTCTACGAACCTTCGACGTTTCTTCGATACCGCTTCGAGTTTATTTGTGTATATGTTTGGTGTTTATTATACTTTTGATACGATGAATATAAGCTCTGTTCTAAGCGTTAAAGACTCTGCTCCAAGCGTTAATGAGGAACATAACGAAAATTTTCGTGGTGTTGACGAAATAAAGAATAAGACATCACCACCATGGTACCTCGTGTACGTATTTTTGATACTCTTCGCGGATAAGACCAGAATATGCTTACCTAAAAACGGACAATCACTACGACGATGAAGAGTATCCGGAGTCGTTTGGACCCCGCAAAATGTGATCAAATGGGTTGATCTCCTCATCCTCTTGGTCAGGCCGAGCAAACCGTCTACGCCAATAAATGTAATCATGCTCCACCGCTGGTGCATTATCGTTCTCCGCGTTCCTATCATCCTCTTCCTCATTTTCATCATCTTCACCTTCATTTGCATCTTCTTCCTCCTCTTCCTCCTCCTCTTCGGTCTGATCAGAGTGCTTACGTTTGATGCCGTGGGTAAGGAAACGCTTTGGGTTCTTCTCCTCATCCGATTCCGAATCTGAATCGTGAGGTGCGGAGACATGTCTAGGTATAGTTGAAATACCGTTTCCTTCACTCGCCATCTTGCAAGGGCAAGCATTATTAGGATCATACGGTATCGAGTATATGTGATAAAGGTGTAAAGCTATACTTACTTTATTCTTATTCATGATCAAATGCTATTAATTACAAACACCTTTCAACCGCTGCACGTTTTTTTTTTTAATCCGGACTGGAGACGAACGCCTTCGCGGTGGTATACGAAGTGAAATCTCAGAGCGTACTGGTGAGCTCTTTGACATCGATTCAACAGCTCGCAAGTGTTTACGTCTCGAACTCTAAATAATTTCTTTATCGCGATATCCAAATCTGAATTATGTCGTGTTTAATATTATCGTATTATATTTCCGTTTGACGTTGAATGAATTAAATTAAATGCATGAAGCGTTCTTTTCATTATTGTATTACTTGGAATTAAATGTTTACGGAGAGTTAACATTACAGAGAGTTATGGGAAGTATCGTCTACCCTAATACAGAGAAGAATGAATTTCGTAACGTCTTTCGGAAGTTATATATAAGAGCTAATCACTACAACGATTATTCAGTCGACGTCTGACAGCTCTACAATCAACTAGCACGATGGTGACGATTATGAACGCACTACTCGGTTATTGTGATCGATTTTACTGCGAATTTATACTGAAGAACCTTCGGTCAACGATGAATCGTCTTGATGAGCAAGATGTTGGAGAACCCTACACCGAGTACTTACCGAAGGATCTCTGTGCTACATCTATCCTTATCGATGAAGAAGAAGACTTCCAAGGAGTCGATATGATACTGGATGTGCAAGGGTTCCAACGATCAGGCAAGAGATTTATACCTAAAGAATTGGCTACGATGAATATTCAAGCGGACGAAGAAGGTAACCAAGGTCTCTCATGCGTTCTCTTCAAACCGCCGTGTCCCTGGGAGGTCTTACCATCGAAATACAAGTCTATCAACGCATGGCTGATGTGTAATTATCACGGGCTGCCTTGGAACGCTGGTGTGGAGTCATACGACGATGTGAAAAAAATTGTCATGAAAGTTGTTGAAAAGGCGAGTCGGGTTTACGTAAAAGGCCGGGAGAAGAAGCAGTGGGTGGAAAGCGTGATTGACTACTCGAAGCCTGTAATCGACCTCGCAGATTTGGGTTGTCCGAAATTGAGCGAACCAGAAGTTGCTCACTGTTGGTATCACGGTTATCATATGCATACACCTAAGTATCACTGCGCTTTTGAAAACGTAGAGAGACTAAGAATTTGGTATCAAAGATACTGCTCGTCGTCTCTCGAGAAATCTCTGCGACTATTCTTCGCGATGGGAGCTTTAACGAAAATGATGAAAGAAGATATAGCATTTTTGCCTAAAAATTTTATCATCATGTACGCTGCGAACGAAATCGATGAGGTGTGGGACAAGCTACCTGAAAATATGAAAACGGACAAAGACATCGCTGGGTACCGCAGATGTCAACTACATCCCTGGCAATCGGACTACGATGGTGATACGTTCGATGGAACTAACCCTCTGATTAAAAACTGTGCTCAGTGTAAAATTGTGTAGAAACTAGGTATATGAATATATTTTATTATCTTACTCATTATCATTTTACATGCTTTTTATATCTTCATCTACGATTGAAATAATAATAATAAAATCAAATATATTTTGAGTAACATGTATGTTTTGCTTTTACCTATGTTAAACATTTCATCAATCACTGAAAGAAGTGATATCTGTAATTAAAATGATATTAAATATCAGAAATCGTCTGAAAGCTTTCAGAATGTTTCGAGATCTTTCGAGATCTCTTGAAAATTCATTCGATATGTTCAGAGATCTTCCGAGATGTTGCAGAATCTTTCAGAAATCATTTGAAATCTCTCGGAATTATCCGACTGAGATGCAATTAAACCAAGCGCAATCACCCGAAATCCGAGGCGCGCAAGCGCCGACCCGCCGGAAACAAAGACGGCGCTCACGACGGTTAGCAACCTGCGGAAACCTGCAGACGGGTGATGTCATGCGTCTGCCGGGTCATGTCATAAATCTTCCCCCAACCGGGTGAGGGTATCGACCCTTCCGGCAAAGGAGCTACCGCTAAGGTGTCACCAGGTCAGGTCATCCACCTTCTCGATGACGTCATCGATGTTCCAGAACCTTCCAGAACCTTCTGGATGATGACGTCATCGATAATGACGCAACACTTTCAAGCAGAAACCCCGCCCCCTTATCGATACCCCCACCCCTTGCCGAGGAGCCAGAACTCGAGCCCCGCCCCCCTTACCGCGACCCCCCTTGCCTATGAGCCAGAACTGTCCTTGCCTATCTACTTACACCGAATCTACGCTAAGGCATACGATCTTTGAGTTTATACCAGATGAATACCAATGTTACACCGGATTTACGCCAAAGAATAAAGATTTACAAGCTAAAAGTTGCACGCGTACGCTCTATACCGGTAAAGTTCTCGTATTGTTAAGTGAGCGAGCGCGGCGCAGTAGGTAAGGCGCGTCGCTGGCACGCGGGCGGCCTGTGTTCAAATCCGTATGATGTATGCATTTTTTTTTTTTTATTTGCCCTATGAGAAAATTCCAATAATTATGTTTTATGCTCATTCTTGAAATTCTGTGCAACAGTTTATAAATTTAATAGGGAAAAAATTATGGTGTAATTGCGGTGCAATTGGAGTGTGAATTTGAGTGTAAAAATTTCTGGTGTATTTCTGGTGTAAACATGGGTCTAAAAAAGGCGCAAATACACCGTGTAATTCCGGTGTAATTTTGGTGTGAACGGATCCGTCAGGGAAAATTTACTCGAAAGTGGTGAAATTTGTAAATGGAAATGAAAACTATGCGCCATTTTTTTTTCTTTTTCTACAAAAACTCTAAAATCCTGTGAAACGCATAAAAAAGTCTGATTTCAGAGTTCTTTATGTGAAATTTTCAAAATTCAAAAAAAAAAAAAAAAAAAAAACATTGACAGGGCAACGGTATAAAGTCGTATAGTCGTAGTACGCCATTTTTTTCACAAATACTCTTGTCCTGTGCAACGCATAGAAGAATTGAAATTCCGATTTTCACAACATTTTGAAGATAAAAAAAAATAAAAATAAAGGGCGTATACGACTTTACACCTCTGCCTTATCTAGTTTTTTTTATGCTGAAACTTGAAAATCTCTCAAAAGAATCGGAATTTTGATTATTCTGTGCGTTTCACAGGATTTCAGTGTTATACAATTATTATAATTATTATTATCATTGTAAAAAATTTACTCGAAAGTGGTGAAATTTGTGAATGAAAATGGAAACGTATGCGCCATTTTTTTTTCTACCAACACTGAAATCCTATGAAACGCACAGAATAATCAAAATTCCGATTCTTTTGAGAGATTTTCAAGTTTCAGCATAAAAAAACTGGACAAGGCAGAGGTATAGAGTCGTAAACGCCATTTATTATTCGATTTTTTTTTATCTTGAAAATGTTGTGAAAATCGGAATTTCAATTTTTTCCGTAATAATAATGTAACGAGGGTACCCCCTCGCTTCTTGAAAGTCACTGTGTAGATTGGCTATCATCTGATGTTTGAGAAATAGTCGAATCTTCCGGTCGCTTTGGCGACCGGTATTATTGTGAAAAGAGTCCTGTTTCTGACTTTAAAGAGAACTGACGTACTGTCTTTTAATAAACGTACATAACTTTTCCCTGCTTTTATATCTCGCCTCGTGTGTCAGTTAATTCGGGAGAATCCCTTATTTTTAATAGTAACCGGGTTTAGCCCTTTGTTACAATAATGATGATGATGATGACGATAATAATAATAATAATAATAATAACAATTATTGTCACAATATTATGATAATAATTATTATTATTATGATAATAACAATATGATTATTATTATGATAATAACAATATGATTATTATTATTATTATCATTGCAATAAATTTACTCGAAAGTGGTGAAATTTGTAAATGAAAATGAAGACTATGCGCCATTTTTTTTTCTTTTTCTACAAAAACTCTAAAATCCTGTGAAACGCATAAAAAAGTCTGATTTCAGAGTTCTTTATGTGAAATTTTCAAAATTCAAAATTCAAAATTCAAAAAAAAAAAAAACATTGACAGGGCAACGGTATAAAGTCGTATAGTCGTAGTACGCCATTTTTTTCACAAATACTCGTGTCCTGTGCAACGCATAGAAGAATTGAAATTCCGATTGTCACAACATTTTCAAGATAAAAAAAAAAAATAAATAAAGGGCGTATACGACTTTACACCTCTGCCTTATCTAGTTTTTCTTATGCTGAAACTTGAAAATCTCTCAAAAGAATCGGAATTTTGATTATTCTGTGCGTTTCACAGGATTTCAGTGTTAGTACAAAAAAAAAAATGGCGCATACGTTTTCATTTTCATTCACACCACTTTCGAGTAAATTTTTTTCAATGATAATAATAATAATTATTATTATAATAATTGTTATGATTATTATTTTGGAAATTGTAATTATAATGATAATAATAATAATAATAATAATAATAATAATAATAATAATAATGATAATAATAACAATGCATTATTATAATTATTATGTATGTTTATGTATGTTTATGTATGTTTATGTATGTTTATGTATGTTTATTTATTGTTCCCCTCGGGGTTACATGGTTTCCGTCTCCATAACTTCATCGAATACATTACTACTTACAATTAGACTAATTTACAAATTTTTACAACTTATACATACCTTACATTTGTTATAACTATTATTATTCCGAATGATTTCCGTTTGAATTCCCGCTCAGCTGTCATAGCGCTGAACAAGGAACGGCGGTTCGTGAAACGCAGGACCGCGAGACGAAGGTTGGCAAGCGCTGCTCGGCCCGACTCGCAACGCGAAACGATCCAACATGGCCGCGGCCGGTGCTTTATACCGAGAAAAATTACAGTCTTTTTTTGGAAACAATTTTTCGTCTTCATCGTTGAGTGAAATGAACAAGTTTTGCGATATATGTGAGTGGAATTATATTCCTGAGGGCGCTCAATGGTTCGTTTCCACCCTTGTGATGCGTAGTCGGTGATATCAGTGAAAACAAGTGACGGTCCCCACGCTTCGCGAAACAAAAAAGCCTTATTTTACTCGATTTTGGTGAGATACACGTTCATGCAGCTACCAATTTGATTACAAATCGTCTAAGGAACCCATTAAACAGCCCCCCGTTCATATCCGGCTTCATTATTTTTTAAATATGGAAATCTGAGTCCAGCATGCCCTTAAGGTCAGACAAGCCGACACGCGATTTTTCGTCGTTTGGCGCCACCGATTCGCATGACATGAGTCAATTCGGTAACTTTATCGAAGTACATAGTACACGGTATTTAATTTCTAATCATGTTAAACGTGAAGATCTTATCATACAATATTTATATTTCATTTTTCCGAATACAACTTCATGTCAGTGACATAAATATAATATACACAAAACGCCCAACGAAAAGCATAATACAGTCTCGTGATTGGATACAGCTGCGTAGGAGCTTCGGATATTAAAATCTACGTCGAAAAACGTTCGGTGAATTCTTCGAAAAGAACGAATATCATTTGTGAAAACTACAAATCAGACCGTGCACAATGCGGCGACGAGGACCTTACAAAAGGTACCTCGAAGAAGAAATACCTATTCCTAAAACAACAGCTCGACGTCGTTTCTTAGATGAACAACAAAGTGACAGTTCCTCGGATGAGAATAACCATCAATTCGAGCGAGAAGTAAGAGAGGTAAGATTGTTTGAATTTTATTAATATAAGATATGATGCAGTATATTGTAGAGTATGATCTACGCGTTTGGAGGTTAGGTGGACCCTTCGGATAATCTGACTTTTGACTGCAGTTGTGCGCGCGTACAGTACAGAATTGACTACTTTTTAGTCCTAGGACTGAGATTGTGGTAATTTCTGAGCTCCTCGCGAGTCCACGCGTTCGAAATCGCATTCGCAGACTATAATATGACTTGCATAAGTATAGAAAAAAATATACTAGAATACAAATAATAATAGTCATGCGATTATCAGCATAAGTTCGACATTTTCGTTTTTATTCAGCTTTCCAGTTAATTATGTATCAGTACAGACCCATAAGTCTGCTCCACGTATCACAGAAATTCTGTGCAGCTTTAATGATGACACACGTGATGTAATTCTTACGGAGGTGTATAATAATATACTCTGCATTCCATTCTACGGTCACAGTTTCAGATTGCAAACGTTGAAGGCGATGAAATCCACGAAAACCATGCTGATGAAGGAAATCTTGATGCCGGTAGTGAAGAAGTGAGTTGCGAATACGATATATAATTTCATTAAAATCAATTATGGAGTGCAACAAAATATTATCACACGTTGATTAATTGATCTCAACATGTGCGTAACGCCTGAAAGTAAGATTGTAGCGCTGGAATGAATTTTGTTCGATAGGTTTGGTATACATCCAGCTTGTAATTCTAGGGTGCGACTAGTGACAACGGAATCGTTGCGAACGAAGAATGCGCTGTTGATTACGAAAGAGGTGGATGCATCGATCACGAACGAAATGACCAAATCAACGAAGAAAATGGAAGCACTGATATCGAACCGAATGACCGAATTGATGAAGAGGAAATAACCAGCGACGATGAGCAGAGTCGCGAAGATGACTACAGCGAAGATAGTAACGGGGAAAGTTACAGAAGTAGGGCGAATAGCGAGAGTAGATCGGAAAGCAACAACTATTCAGATGCTGATCAAACTGACGTTGATAACGATGATGAAGATGGTTATGATGCAAGAGAAAATATCCAATACCACGGAATCCCAGACAATGTTGGAAATGTAAGATGTGCACAAGAACTTGATCAGGTAAAAATATTTTCATTCCATGAGACTAGATTAAGCTTGGAATATACATGTTGTTATATGTGATTGTGTGAGTGCATGGTGTACAATGAGTTACCGTAAGGTATCTGTATGTACTAATAAAATGTGGTTGGTAATTAATCAGTTTGTTTTTATAGGACAGGATTCCCTTGTACCAGCAATCAACTCTCACAAGAGAAGAAAGTGAGTTACTCATCATGAGTTTCATCGTACGCCATAGTCTTACAGATCTGGCGCTTCAAGATTTGCTTCAGCTGATAGATTGCCATCTACCTCAAGCTCGATATATGTCCAAGTATAACTTCCTCAAGAATTTCACAACAACTGCTGTTATCGAGACATTTTACTACTGTCCAGATTGCCATACTATTCTGAACTTTGGTGACCTGAAAATTTTACAATGTGACGAGTGCCACAATAATTTAGGCAAATCTAATTTAAAGCGGGATGGACATTTTTTTATATATCTTCCTCTTAAAGCGCAGCTCATCAGTTTGCTGAACAGTGGATGCTTCAACGCCCTGAGGAGAATATCACAATTTGAAAGTGACGTAATTAATGGGGAGATTTATTCCAAAATGATGGAGGAAAATATAATGAATGAATTCGATATTTCCCTACAATGGAACACTGATGGTGTAAGTCCGTCGAAGTCTTCGACACGTTCTCTCTGGTCTATACAAGTATCCATAAATGAATTACCGTATCGTTTGAGGAAAGATAATATATTATTATGCGGTTTGTGGTATGGTAGGGGAAAGCCAATCATGGATCTATTTCTGAAACCTTTTATCGACGAACTAAGGACTTTACATGAAAATGGTTTCATGTGCAAAATACCACTGCGTGAAGAACCGGTACAAATAAAAGTGCACACACTACTTGCGTCAGTGGACTCAGTTGCCAGGCCGATGCTCCAAAATATCAAACAGTTCAATGGTAAATACGGATGTTCATATTGCCTCCACGAAGGTGAACATGTCAGAACAGGGAAAGGGTGTGCACGCGTCTACTGTGGGGATAAGGAAATAAATAGGTCGAAAAGGCAACATGAAATGGATGCTGCAGAGGCTGTTTGTAGTGGAAATTCTGTTCGTGGTGTCAAAGGTCTTTCCCTTTTGATGTTGTTACAGCTTTTCAGTATCATTACGTCGTTACCGCCGGAATACATGCATTGTGTTTTGTTAGGATTTGTGAAAATGTTTGTAAGCGCATGGTATGATTCGAAAAACAGTGATAAGGAATGGTATTTAGGAAGGAAATTTGCAATTTTTGAAGAAAGACTGCTTAACATCAAACCTCCCTGCGAAATCTCAAGGGCACCTCGTTCGATAAAAGACCGAAATTTATATAAAGCATCTGAGTGGAAACATTTCTTATTATATTATTCTCTCATCTGCGTAAACGACCTAATTCCATCCAAATATTACAAACATTGGTCCTTGTTAGTATTCAGCATGCATATTTTCTTAAAGGAGAAGATAACTGAACCTGAGTTCAATGCAGCAGAGGCTGCAATTCGGAAATTCGTGCTGAGCATTGAGTCCTTGTATGGAAAAGAGTTCATGAAATATAATGTTCACTTGCTCCTGCATATACCAAGAAGCGTTCGAAAATTTGGAGCATTATGGTCATGGTCAGCATTCCCCTATGAGAGCTATAATAGTGTATTAGGATCGTTATTTCAAAATTCACAATCGGTTCCACAGCAAATTTGCAAATCTTACTTAAGATTGCAATCCATGAAGCAATCTGCGAGTCTTGTTTTTAATAAAGCAAACTGCAGTATTGAAGGAAAGAAATTGTTCAACAATTTTCTGGGGGTATGTAGGATTAGGAAATGTGAAGAAGTCGATAATTTCCTCAGACTTTTTGGCACATCAAAAAGAATAACATTATCCATGAATGAAAGGGTGTCTGTTCAAGGACTTCTTCAAGAAAATATAAGGGATGCTGATGTGCTATCCTTTCAGCGTTTTTCATGTAAAAATAAATTATATCATACGACTGAATATCAGAGACTCTACAAACGAAATAACAGTACTGTTCTGTTAACAGACGGATCTTTGATGGTTATTGCCAAGATTATTATTGTTGAAACCGTTGAATTAAATTTGAAAAAGTGTGTGGTTATCGGTCACAAACTGTATGTCACAGATGAAGTGTTGTGCAAAGCATTCAATGTTTCCACTGGTAGCTATTCGTATGTGGTACAGCCATCAATCAACATAATTTCTTGTTTGCCAGTGGACCAACGCAACGATGTCAGACGTACCAACTTCTTGGTAAACATACTAGTTTTTAGCGTCACGTACCATGTACCAAGACTACTCGGTCCTTGTACGCAAAAATACCAAGACTGGCCGTTAACCGACAGACATACACCGATAATTAACTAAAAATGATGTATTGTCAACTTTTCTTTCTGAACACGAAATTGAATATAACACGGACAAAAAATCGCAGTCAGCTGTCAGTTTTTTGTCACTGTACGGTTGGTAAAACTGCTTGGCTTGGCTATGGCTAGTCGATTACTGCGCCATCTGCGCATCGTATTTCTTACAGTTTTTTCGTGAGTAAACTTCGAATGTCCGGATTCGTATTGTGTCAATTGTGTGCTTCGCTGTGAGTTTTTATTTAGAAAGAGGTAAGCATGATATTTATCGACGACGACGATCTACAGTCATCGATTCTATAAGCTCGTTTAACATCAGTTTTCGACAAAATAATCAAACCGCATTTTTCGATAGATTTTGTTATCCGCGTTTAGAAATTGAACGTTGAACTACGATTAATGTTTGTTTATAAAACTCTGTTGCATTTGCAGTTCGTACACGTTTACAACCCCCAGGGCCCAGAGGCCATGAATCGTTACTTTTTTCTTCGGAAAGGTTTTTTTTGAGGTTGTAAATCATATTTTGGAGCTAAGACGACTAGACGATCGAAGTGTCAGTGTGTAGCGAAAGTTCCCCACTTTGTTGTCCCCCATTCTTCGTCCTTACCGTAAGTAAAATGCTTCAAAACTATTGATTTTACTGATATGTTCGATTTACCGTGAATTTATTCTTTTTTTTTTTCCTCATAAACATTTTCTTAAATATCAATTGCTCTGACTACCAACTCTAACATAGCTGTCAGTTGACATATGATATAACAATTTGTTCAAGTCTATCGGTTCCAAATGTTTAGAAGAACACAATGAAACCTGAAAATTTGCACTTTTATACTGATGAGTGGATTATCTCGTTTCTTTTTCTTTTCCATTCATTGCACGATGAAATATTTATATATTTTTACACGTTTTTTTTTTGCATGCATTGTGACATATTTTTGCGTTTTCACGATTGCAATAACCGTGGTGATGGTGATGGTGGTGGTCAACTTAATAAATTTCGATTCAGGTAACTATGTCATCTGCAAGTGAGACCGAGAATGACGAGAATGACTCTGGAAACGGGCCGCCTACGCCAAAAAAACTACGATTGGCTCGTGGAGATGCGAAACTCAAAAAACAAGGACATCGAACTCAAAAGTATCGAGTCGAATGGGAACGAGATCTGCAATGTTCGCCCTGGCTCGGGCCGGATCCAGCTTCGAAGACAAAAGCGAGGTGTAAATGGTGCAACGTTCCTCTCATCGCCGATATAAGCTTGATCAAAACCCACGGAAAAACCAAAAAACACGAAAAAAAACGCTGCAGCTTACGAGTGCAGCTCGTCAAAAGCTTTGAGCAAATTTTTTAAACCTCAAGCTACGTTTAACACTCGGGACAGAAATATAACGAATGCGGAGATCAAGATTTGCGGTTTTTTGGCAGCTCACAACATTCCTTATGCCGTGGTCAACGATCTTATTCCATGCATGAAGTCGGCATTCCCAGACTCGAAAATCTTAGATGGAATATCCATGAAAAGGCAGAAAGCAACAAAAATCGTCACCAACGTCATCGGTGTTTTTCATAAAGAGGAAATCGCCAATCATCTAAAGAAACAGAAGTTTTCTATTCTAACCGATGACTCCACGGATTGTTCCAGCGTCAAGACCGCGTGTATCGTCGTTCGGTTCTACAACGAAGACCTTGGACGAATCAACAGCGTGTTTTGGGAGTTGTCTAGTATTTTTCCTGAAGACGATGCTAGGGCAGCTCAAGAAGGAGCTAGTGGTCGACATCTGTATAATTTGATCATCAGGTCCTTTGAAGAAAAAGACATTCCATTAACGAATGTATTGGGGTTTGGTTGTGACGGCGCAAGCGTCAACATCGGTGCGCGAAACTCGATTGCAAGTCGCCTGAAAGAATCATGCCCTGGTATAATTATCATGAGGTGTGTATGCCATTCTCTCCATTTAGCAGCCAGCAAAGCATGTGAACGAAACATCCATCGGAGCTGTGAAGACCTCGCCAGGAATGTTCACAACTACGTACAGCACAGTGCGAAGCGCATTGCGAGTCTCGCTGTATTTCAAAAATTTCTAAATGTAGCTGTCCACAAAATTCTCCATCCAGCACAAACGCGCTGGCTTTCGCTGCTCTCGGTTGTCGATCGCATGTTGGAGCAATGGGAGCCACTCCGTCTCTATTTCATGGAACGACATATGGAAGAACGAACACTGGCGGCAGAATCGATTTTCATGTGGCTGAGAGACCCGTTCGTGAAGCTCTATTATCATTTTCTCTCGTGGGTTTTACCCAAAGTTGTCACGATGAACGCCTACTTTCAATCGGAATCGGTAGTCATCACATCTCTCGCTGAGAAAATGGAGTTTGCGTTTAAAGAACTTCTTACGACGTATATGGCCCAAAAGTACGTAGCAACGACACCACTCAGCAAGGTCAATACGGAGAATAAAAGCGAATTTATTCCACTCGAGAACATATACCTGGGTGTGCAAGTGCTGGAAGAGTTGAAAAAACCGGAAGTATTGATAAGACCGGACTTGGTAGCAGATTTTCGGGCAAGATGTCGTAATTTCCTGATGAAACTCTGCAAGGGGATTCAAGAGCGATTCGATTTCGATGATCCTCTATTAAGAATGCTCCCCTTGCTGCATCCATCGAAAGCTACGTCGAGAAATGAGCGAAACAAACGTCAGTCGCTCGTCGAGCTTTGGAGCATCGTTCCCAGAGCAAAGCCCGAGAACTTGCAAGCTCTTCAGCGCTTGGATGATGAATGGCGTCGTCTTCCGCTCGACGAAATTCCTGAAGACGTAGTCAAGGAAAAAGAACCGGACATTTTTTGGCACAAAATTGCTCAACTGACCGATTCTGAGGGCTGCAAAAGATACATAGAACTACCATCTTTCGCATTGGCAGTTCTCTGTACTCCTCACGCAAATGCTGATTGTGAAAGAGTTTTTAGCAAATACAATTTGGTAAAAACCAAAAGTAGAAACAGGCTGACGGTACAAAATATTGAAGGCGCTATGCTGGCTTCACAAGCAGTTAAAGTGAACGCCAAGTGTTGTGCCGCGTTTGAGCCGACGAAGAGCATGCATAGTCGAATGACGTCGGCAATTTTGTACGATGCTCCGAACAAATCAATGGCGGATGCAGAAGAGGATCACCGCACTATCAACGATTTGGACGTGATATTCGAAGAGATTTAAATCAGCAGGCGACACTACGAAGAACACAGCATCGGCAGTGAAGAGTGGAGATATATATAATTGTTCGAAACAAAGTCATAGATTTATTCAGCGTTTTTTCAACAATATTTTAATAATCTGTTATGAAATTTGATAAGAAATAAAAATAACATTGTTGAACCCTCGTTTCCGATAAAAAATCATAGTTATGAATTATTTATTCATTTTTCTCAATATATTTTACATTATATGTCTGAAATGCACAAAAAAACGGTTCAAAGTGGTATTTTTTCAATGCGTTCAATAATTACTGACCTCTATTAACGGTACATAAAATTGAAATATAAAATTTTTTCACTAGGATGCGATTTCCGGCATAGTTTATATACTAGTGTTGGCAGCGCCGCAGCGGAGCACAGACGTACCAGTTTTTCGTTTTCAATACCAGCTTTCAGCCAGCTCGGCACAAGGATTTCTGAGTGGCCGTCTAACATCCCTGCTGAGTGGACATTCATAAGAAATATGTCAGCATACCACACGGTGACCACAAATTATGTATAATTCCTCTTGCTAATTCGATGGAAACAGATTGAAATCCTCTCACAGCTATTAGCTATTCTCACAATTTGTGTATATAAAGACGATAAAAGAGAGGGTTGTCATGGCCAAATAATAAGAAAGTGACGTGCAACCATTCCAAGCGCGCACGATAGTCTTGACGAACGATGTTACGAATTTTGAAATTGGACCAATAGTGGTGGTAAATGTGTTCTCGCCGAAAACCATAAACTCTCTCTCTATTTGAAAGAATGTCGAGCAGAGTAGAAATCAAAAACTCTGATTATAATGTACAATTTGAATGTTCAATTAGATAACACCATGTCAAGATATGAATTTAGAGAGTACACTCAGAAAGTATACGTATTGTAAAACTTCACTATTTTAACTGACGTTTTTGTAGTAGACTAATTTATCATTTACAATAACTGCTTGCCATTTCATATTTACAAATTTTGAAATTTCTGTCAAGATTTTTAATTTTTTTTGTATGGATATATGTGCATGCATGAATAAATGGAAAATTTGATTTTCGCTAAAAAGAATTTTGGAAAATTTTGATTGAGAAAAAACTGTATATGTTCAGTACTACCTTAATGTCTAATTGAAAACTGTAATATATATTCACATAATTGATATAGAAATTGAATTAATAAATACTGTAATTATGGTAATACCGGAATTTGTTCATTTAATATACCTATACATATGTGTACCCTATGATTCATTATCATTATAGTTATTCGCTTATGATTGAAATCAATAGCATTATACCCTTACAATATCCTTCTTATTTTTCATAAAGTTTCAACTCATTACAATAATCATAGAATTATTAATAACTACTGGGGTCGCCAAGATAGCAAATATCTTCAATTGTTGAAAACAATAATGCATAGTTTATTCACAATAGTAATTTCATAATACCTGTTGACTACTGAACTGATCATGGGAACCAATACTTTTATCCATCCACTACCGAGAGGATTATTGGAACCAATAGTAAGTATCTTCAGTAGTTCAAATTGGGTCAATAATTTTATCCTTCACTACTGGAATGATCACTGAAACCAATAGTCAACGTCTTCAGTAGTTCCCTGTGATTGCACAGGTCTAATAGTTACCCCATAATCACTACTGACTGAACTATTGAATATCTACTCAAACTATTCGAATTCTCGAAGAACTACTGAGTGCCTCAATAGTTTTGTCAGCTACTACTGAGAGCTCCAATAGTTTTTTTTCATAAGGGTATCGCTACTGACCACCAACTTTCACACGATCGAGATTGATATAAGGGACTCTCTGGGAAAATCGATACCATTCACGGGCGGGACCTTGACGGTTACGTTGCACTTCAAACGTGTAAACTGATAAAGAACGGATCGGCGAGCGAGTGCAGGATGACTCATTACGAAGCTCATTACTGCAATCAGGTGGGCGGAGGTATAGAACGCGTCTACGTGGGCACTCAGAACCAGCGCGGTCACGGAATCGGGAGCTTCCTGGGTGGATTGTTCCGACGCGCTTTACCGTTTTTGAAATCTGGGGCTCGGGCTGTTGGCAAAGAGGCTCTCCGTGCCAGGATAAACGTTGTGGGCGATATGAACAGTGACATACCGTTCAAACAGGCTTTGAAGAATCGAGCAATGGAATCAGGTGTTAATCTGCGTCGAAGTGCCGCGAGTAAAATTGAAGCTTTGATGAAGGGATCGGGTTATAAGACACGCGGGTCTGAACGCGGACGCCAGTTGATGCTGGGGCACGGACTGGGACCGATCAAACGAGCCAAGAGACGAGTTACCGTCAAGCGAGTCGGGGATAAACGTAAAACTAAGAAAAAACCTGCAAAGCCGAAGAAAAAACCGGTGAAGAAGAAGAAGAGCTGCTGCAAGAAACGTACGGTGGCTGATATATTTGCCTAACACTCGCTCAACCATGGCCTATCTGCACGCGCACTCGAACGAATGTCTGAAATCGGAGCTCGACTTGTTCACAGTCTAGGGATGGGCGATACAGTATCGATACTCTCGGTATCGATACTTTTGGCCGAAAATATCGTTATTTCGTATCGATACTTTGCGTAACGATATTTTAGAGTATCGATACACGGCGACCAATATTGGTATTCGATACAAATTATACCAAATAAATAAATTATAATAAAAATTGAACTTAAAATAAAAATAAAAATTATAATAAATACCAAATTATTGGAATAAAAAATACACAGTGTGTAAATGATTTGAAAATGTTGAACCTCAATTATTATTATTATTTTTTTTAACCAGAAGCTATAGGCTGATCGACCTATGTGCCAATCCTCAATTATTATTTATAAAGAGAAAGAGTATAATTTCAGTGATACTTGGGAAAATTGCTATATCTATAATACTCATCGATATTGGTAGTATCGATACAATTCCAGCCAAATATTGGATGTATCGATACTTTACCGTCCGATACGTATCGATACGCTGTATCGATACTTTAGAGCTGTATCGCCCATCCCACTGATCTCTATTATACACTGGATAGCGGACGGGTACCCTTTCTGCCGCAAGAGCGTGAGGCAATTTGGAGCCAGGCGAGGAGACTTGGGGGGAAGGAGGAGCGGGGCGAACTGGTTCCCTATTTACAGCGGGAAATTCAAACGGGTTGAGGGTTGCGACTCTCATATTACAAGGAAAACCAACGTATACGATTCAAAAATTAAGATTTTGTAGTGGAGTTACGTTAAAAAGGGATATAATATGTTTCATTGTCAGTCGAGAGTAATAAAAAAAACAATCACGCCCGTCGAGCAGGTCTCATTTTATTTTCTTTCATACAGGATCATGTAACCGTTGATTGAGAATCAACGACGCAACATATAGGTGATTACGTTTATGGGACAATGCTGAATAAATTCGATTTCTGAAAAGTTAGCTCGTTGTCGAAAATCAAATATAGGTTATGTTGTGAATAATATAGAATATTAATAATGATAATAATGACTCGGTATAAAACAGCAATTGATTATTAAAAGATATATGTATAATTTTTTTTGATCGAATAAGCAAATTCATGCCAAATAAATGCTTGTAAGTGGAGCTGATCGGCTGAAAAAAATCAATTATTGTAAAATCTAAGAAAAAATTTATGCTCTTGTAAAAGTGTAGGAGTTGTAGAAATTCTGGTGTAAGCAAACTGTGTGAACAGAAGAAACCATACAATTTGCCAATTGTTTTGAGCATACGAAAGCGAAATCCACGCTCCCATTCATCAGCGCACGGGCGCCCGTGAATCTTTTTTCAATTTAAACTGCCCGCTGTAAATAGGGAACCAGCAAATGGCGCTGTTCAATTGGCTTCACTCGACGGGCGCAGTCCGCCATCCAGTGTATAATAGAGATCAGTGGCCCATCCCTAGTTCACACTACCACCGACGCAGACGACGATCGAGGGCGGTCAGTGGGTACACTACAAGCCCGTTTCGTCGCTCACCGATGACTCACCGATCGAGTTTATGGTGCCTGGACTCAGCGACGAGTATCTGGATCTGTCTCACACAATGCTCAGCCTGCGTGTGAGTATGCTACCGCCGCCCGAACCGGGGACTCCTGCAACGTCTACAACACCCGCTATACCTCCTGTTAAAGCGGTGGTCGCACCCGTAAACAATCTCCTGCACTCAATGTTCAGTCAGGCCGACGTGTTCTTCAACCAGAAGCTTGTCTCACCGGCGAATAACGCCTACGGTTACCGAGCGTACATCGAAACTCTGCTGAATTATAATTCTCACGCCAAGGAATCACATCTCTCGACCGCTCTCTGGTAGGGGAGACCGGTGTCGGTTGTAACAATTTTTGTAAAATATTTTTTTTCTCGCTCACTATTATCCATTTACAATTTTTTTTTTTCGAGCAAGTTCGTTGATCTTTGCTCTCGCTGATTCTATTTTTTTCAGTTCGAAAACAATTTCAAAATTAGCAACAAAAATCAAAGTTGGGCATTGCTACACATGTTACAATTGACACCTTACCGGTGTCGATTGTAACAGCTCTAGTGTCAATTGTAACACGGAAGCGATATGATATAATTGTATGGAAAATATTTATTTACTCCCTCAAAACTGGTTTCAAAGGTCTTCAGTAAACTAATACATTGTTATTCAATATTTTTTGTCACAAAGACAAACACACATTTCCAATATTAATATATAATTGAAGCTATTCATATCTCTGCAATAAAATTTATAACGGGAATTCAACAACGAATAAGACAGTTGAGCTTCTGAGCAGTCATCGCAGATGACGAATGCACCACCATCGGTGCAACCGATGTATGCCCATTTTTTGCATTCAGTGCATTGATTTCTATAGTGTTACAATCGACACCGATCGGCGTGTTACAATTGACACCTGCGACATTTTTCAGTAAATAAATTAAATATTATCCTACGCGTCATGATCTAAAAATGCTGATTGATATCATTTATAGCCAAACCATCATAGATCAATATAGAATCGATCAATTATTAAAAAAAAATTATTGTTAGATACTAGACCAAAACATAGTGGGAGTGATAAAGTTACTCACGGGAGTAGAAAACCATAAAAGTCGACAAAAATGAAGGAAAGAGCGCATAAAATTTGGCAAAACGTTGGGTAGCAGAAACGAAATGGACGTTGCCATGGACATGTCCAAGCAGTTCGGACATTTTGCGCAAGATGGCGCCGTTATTTGCGTTGTAACAATTGACACCGTGTTACAACCGACACCGGTCTCCCCTACGGCGATACGTCTGGAAGAATGGACGAGCTAGGCCCCGGTAACAAGGGATTCTCCAAGCGTGGCTCCCTGTTGAATCCTGGTACCACTATAGATTTGCTCGGTCATCTTCATTGCGACGTCTTTAATCAGGAGAAATTTCTGCTTACCGGTGTCGAGTTACGGCTGCGTCTCGTGAGAGCGCGCGACGCATTCTGCCTGCTCGAAAGCGTTAACACTCACAGTTTACACATACTGGAGGCCTCGTTACTCATACGTCGCGTTTCAATCAACCCCGGTGTTTTACTGGCACACGCCCGGGCTCTTCAGCAGGGTACAGCCAAGTATCCTCTCACCAGAGTCGAGGTGAAAACTGTGACCATTCACGGAGGTGTATAGGGCGAGACGTTGGACAATGTATTTCTCGGCCAGCTGCCGAAAAGGATGATCATAGGCTTCGTCGATAACAGAGCATTCAACGGCGATAAAACACGCAATCCGTTCAACTTTCAGCATTTCAATATCAATTTTCTCTCCCTGTACGTGGACGGTGCTCAGGTGCCGTCCAACCCTCTGCAACCCAACTTCACCAAAGACAAGCTCTACGTTGACACCTATCAGACCCTGTTCTCAGGCACGGGGATTCATTTTCTGAACGAGGGAAACGGCATCACCCGAACCGAATATCCTCACGGTTATTGTCTCACGGCTTTCGACCTGACACCCGATCTGTCGGCTAGCTGTAACACTCATTGGAATCTGGTCAGACACGGTAGTGTCAGAATCGAAGTGCGCTTCGAAACATCGCTGGTGAAAACAATAAATTGCATCGTTTACGCCGAATTCGACAATGTCCTGGAAATCGATGCCTCTCGTCAGATAATCGCTGACTTTGGCGGCTGAGCCGCGGCGTTTGCAGACATCTCGCGTGACACGGAGTAGCGGTCCATCGTTCTCAGATGTCGCGTATAAATGCATAGTTGCAATTTATCATGCGGAGAAGAGCAGTGGGTGGTGCTGTGGTGGTGGGGATTTGAGGCCGGATCGCACCCCGGGGAGCCGGACACGGTCTCAGTAGCCAGCTAATTGTTTCGTCGGTCGGTCGTGAAATAATCAAGTTCAATTACTCCTCTCAACCATGGATTACGAGTAGATTGTGACAGCCATGGGGAGTCATAACAAACGGGTGTCAGGTTACACCTCGCCGCCGACCTTGCCCCCCTCCCCCGTCCCCCGCGCTCCGCTGCTGCGGCCGGCTGTGACTCGGATCAATGACCTGCTGACTCGGCTGAAAATTATTTATCTTAAAAAATCCAAGATGGCGGCCCGTCTCCCGATCTCCCGCTGCTTATTCTTTAAATCCTGGAAATCTCAACTATTATGTACTACTTAAATTTAAAAACCCTTAAAATCTCAGCTATGACTACTTAAATTTAG
>JAEUYN010001404.1:0-41988 GCA_018257835.1 Euura lappo | reverse complement strand
CATATCTTTTTGCCATTCAATTTGCTAATTATTAAATATTATTATTATTTTCTTAATAATTATAAACGATAAACAATTATATACATACACATAAATATAATAAATTTAATATCATATATATATATATATGTATATATCGTCCTATATTATAAAGATATATCGCCGCTGCCGCCGCCGCCGCCGCCGCTGTTTCAGCAATCGACCACCCCCTCCAATTCTTTCGAAGGTCGACGACGACGACGACATAAGATATCAGCATTCGACCCCCCCCCCTCCACCCTTTCGAAGGTCGACGACGACGACGACATAAGATATCAGCAATCGACGACCCTCCCCCCTCCCCCTCACCCCCTCCTGAGAACCCATTCAGAATCCTGTGACGATCCCGTAGAAGGATCATCCTCAGAACCCCCATGTGAACCCCGTAGATGTCAAGAATCCCTTAGGACCCCCATGTAAACCCCGTAGATGTCAAGCATCCCTCGGAACCCCCATGTGAACCCCGTAGATGTCAAGAATCCCTCAGGACCCACATGTGAACCCCGTAGATGTCAAGAATCCCTCCGGACCCCCATGTAAACCCCGTAGATGTCAAGAATCCCTCAGGACCCCCATGTAAACCCCGTCGATGTCAAGCATCCCTCGGAACCCCCATGTGAACCCCGTAGATGTCAAGAATCCCTCGGAACCCCTATATGAACCCCGTAGGTGTCAAGAATCCCTCAGGACCCCCATGTGAACCCCGTAGATGTTACTGATCTCTCGGAACCCCCACGTGAACCCCGTAGATGTCAAGAATCTCTCGGAACTCCTATGTGAACCCTGTAGGTGTCAAGAATCCCGTAGGACCCCCATGTGAACCCCGTAGATGTCAAGAATCCCTCGCCGTAGATTACCCATAATTCCCACGGATTTATGAGAATTCCCACGGATTTCTGAGAATCCCTTACTATCGTTATGATATCTATATTATAAAGATATATCGCCGCTGCTGCCGCCGCTGTTTCAGGAATCGAGGACCCCCGGGGATTTCCCGGAATTTCCGGGGATTTCCCAGAGCTTCCGGTATCCAACCCCATAAAAAGCCAGTAAAAAACCTATAGAACCCCATGAAATTCCAATAAAAATACCCACAAGACCTCACATAAAACCCATAAACCCCCATAGAAACCCCACAAAAATACCCATCAAACCCCATAGAACCTCCATAGAAACCCATACAAAACCCATAGAAATTAATCGAGATCGATATATATTGTAACGTGGCAGCTTCGGCTCGCCTCGTTACTAAAGGCTCCCTGAACCCTAGACGGTAAGTAAACTCATTTTCCTAGGAGTGACTGTGTGAGAGAATGATTTTGAGTGAATATCCACTGAGGGAACTGTAGGGACCGAGAAAAGCTCCGAGCGGCGACAGAGACAAACATATGTTAATGAACTTGGTAGTAATTCTACTTGTTATTCCTAAAAATTCTCTTGAGGTAACCCGTTCCCGTGGGGAACTATGAACGACTATCGAAAGGCACGGAAAATACTCAGAGGCGAGAGGCAAACCCAGGGAGGTACGCAGGCAAAGAACGAGTCCAGGGGAACGTAATCACGAGAGGGTATCTGACTACTCATCACCGAGGGACAAGGTAGCGAAGGTCCTTTTGCTACCGAGAAGCACCGTGAAGCTCCCCAGGACAAGGACCCGCCTGCAGAAAGACAGCCCGCATCACAGTCCAGTGACTCAACACCGCATAACTCCCAGGAGTCAAAGGGTTTCCCGAAATTCGCCAAGAGGACGACACTAACCGATGATAGCGTTAAGTAGAGCATAAGGAGGGGGTGCTGGACACCTCGCTCGTCACCGACACTCTGGCGTTAGCGATTGTAGCGAGCGGTTGCGTCTGAGAGAAAGAGAGTGTGCTGTAGAGTTTGTAGAGTCCTTTGGGTCAAGTTTTGTAGAGTGGAGTGCCGTGGAGACGAGTTTGAGGGAGTGCGAGACCTGGAGATCTCAGGAGGATTTTCCCTGTGCGCTGGTCGTCTTGAAAGTAAGTGACCTTGTTTCACCTGCGATAGACTTGAACGGATCCTCTGAGTCCTGTAAGATATATCTGCGGTCTGAGAATAGACGTTTTGAGTTCCTTGGATCTTAAGTTCAGGTTGATACTGAGTTTCGAATCGCCGACCGAAGCCAGAGTTTGTAAAATGGGTTACTAGAGAATTTTTATTGTTGATTTGGGGTATTAAATAGAGTCTTTCTTCCTCGCGGAGGGTTTAGCCTCGTGGCGTGATTCGCCATCTTGTCTCTGTCGTTGCCTCGTGGCTTTCAGCGGAAGGTCAGACGCGCCAGAGTCTCTCAGGACTTAGTAACTGATTTATTTGAGTTCCTTTTATGGGAATTGTTGCCTTGATGGCCTGTTAATTAATTATTGTTACCTTTTTGGGTGTTTCGATCCCTCGTGGGATAGTTTTAAGTGAATCTGGGGAAGTCAACGGCTCGCTTCTCGACCGTTGAGTTTGAAATTGGTACGGAATCATTTGTTTACTTTCTTCCCGGAGCTCGGTCTCGCCTCACGAGAGCCGCGCTAGCCCTGTAGCGGGCTCTGCTTATTATTAGTTTTTGTAGTATAGTTTATTAGAATAATTGTTCGCTTCACGAACCTTGGGAGAGGATTATCACCTCGGCGGATATTGATTATTGTTTTTTTTTTATTATTTGAAGTTATTATTTTTTGAATATTATTTTTAAATTATTTTTGGGTTGTTAAATTAATTGTAAGAATGATTCCTGAGGCTCGTTAATTGTTTGATTGGTTAACCCGGGCCTGTCGGGGAGTTAACGTTTCTTTCTTTTTGTTCCGAGTCCTCAGCCTTGAGCTGCCTTTCTGATTTGTTTTATTATTCTCTTTTTTATTATTATTAATCTCCCTTGGAGATTAACTGCATTCTCGTTGAATAAATTGCCCTTTTGATTTGATTAACCTGAAACCTGAGTTTGTTGCTGCCAACCCCTACTTCTCCCCTCCACCTTGGCTTGCCTTACTTTCCCCGCCCCTCTACCAAACCCTGAGCTGCCGGCCGTTATTGTTTTGTGTTTGATAAGCTTTACAGGACCTGAAGAAACGGTACGTGAAGTACCTGGCGCCCACACCCCGCTTTACCTTGTTAGTTGGTACGGCAGAGCCGTACCGACCTCATTGAGCAGTTTATTGGTTACCTTGGGGGTCGATCGTATCGACCCGGATTGATAACGTAGAGTTCAGTGACCCCGTGAGTCAGTGATAGTGCGGTTTTATTTGCAGGTTCTTTTTCAGTGGCTGGATGATAACCAGAAGCGGCCTGGTTAATTAAGGGCATGCTGGACTCAGATTTCCATATTTAAAAAATAATGAAGTCGGATATGGACGGGGGGGTGTTTAATGGGTTCCTTAGACGATTTGTAATCAAATTGGTAGCTGCATGAACGTGTATCTCACCAAAATCGAGTAAAATAAGGCTTTTTTGTTTCGCGAAGCGTGGGGACCGTCACTTGTTTTCACTGATATCACCGACTACGCATCACAAGGGCGGAAAAGAATGCAATTCCACCCTCGTCAATATAATTCCACTCACATATATCGCAAAACTTGTTCATTTCACCCAACGATGAAGCCTCAGAATTGTTTCCAGAAAAAGACTGTAATTTTTCTCGGTATAAAGCACCGGCCGCGGCCATGTTGGATCGTTTCGCGTTGCATGTCGGGCCGAGCAGCGCTCCCTTGAGACGCGCGGGCGCAGCGGGAACCAAGCTTACAGTTGTTGCCAACCTTCGTCTCGCGGTCCTGCGTTTCACGAACCGCCGTTCCTTGTTCAGCGCTATGACAGCTGAGCGGGAATTCAAACGGATATAATTCGGAATAATAATAGTTATAACAATGCATTGTTATTATTATCATTATTATTGTTATTATTATTATTATTATTATTATTATTATTATAATTATTATCATTATAATTACAATTTCCGAAATAATGATAATAAGAATTATAATAATAATAATAATTATTATTATTTTATTATGATAATAACAATTATTATAATGATTATTATTATTATCATTGAAAAAATTTACTCGAAAGTGGTGACATTTGAGAATGAAAATGAAAACGTGTGCGTCATTTTTTATTTTTTTTTATCTTGACAATTTCGTGGAAATCGGAATTTCAATATCTTTCCAAAATAATAACAATAATAATAATAATATTGATAATAATAATAACAAATATTATTATGATAATAATTATTATTATGATAATAACAATATGATAATAATTATTGTTATCATTGAACAAAATTTACTCGCAAGTGGTGAAATTTGTAAATGAAAATGAAAAAAATTTTTTCTTTTTCTACAAAACCTCTAAAAATCTTGTGAAACGCACAGAATAATAAAAATTCCGCATCTTTTGAGAAAATTTTCAAGTGTCATCATAAAAAAATTAGACAAAGCAAAGGTGTAAAGTCGTATATACGCCATTCATTATTATTATTATTATTATTATTATTATTATTATTATTATTATTATTATTATTATTATTTCAGAAACTAATAAAATTCCGATTTTCACAACATGTTCAAGATAAAAAAAAAATAATAATAAAAATAATAATAAATGGCGTATATACGACTTTACACCTCTGCTTTGTCTAATTTTTTTTACGATGAAACTTGAAAATTTCTAAAAGATCCGGAATTTTGATTGTGCTGTGCGTTTTGCAGGATGTTAGAGTGTTTGTAGAGAAAGAAAAAAAGATCATTATTATTATCATGATAATAATTGTTTATTATTATTATTATTATCATTTCGGAAATTATCATCATAATTATAATGATAATAATAATAACATTTCATTGTTACAACTATTATTATTTCGAATTGTGCTAGGCTAGGTATACGGCTGGCGTTCCGGAGAGAGAGAGAGAGAGCCATACAGTGTTTATAATAAATAATGCAACTATTGTTTCGATAACGCGGTAAGTACTCAAAGTGATAAAAAATAATCGAACAAATGATAATTGATTATCCGGATCGATCCCTGTTCTCTTTTTGCCCTCCTTCGTGCACCAAAGATTATTCTCGCGAATTGTTTGAACTCCGAAATTCAATTGCATTTACAATTGATTCATAGCTGGAAAAATAAAAACAATTTCACCACGAGCAGGGTAAGAAAAATTGCATTGGGTAGCCAGCATTTTGTTCTGGGGGGGGGCACCAGATTTTCTGGGGGGCCGTACCCACCCCTGCCCCCTCCTGGCTACGCCAATGAAATATTGTAACGTATACATCGAATGAAAGGTGAATGAATATCACTAGAGTTGTCTTTATTACATCATTTGTTTATTTTGAACTGCAGGATGTAAAAAAAATTAAATTACATAAATTCACTTACGATTACTCACACTAGACAAATAATTTGATTTTATAAACCATGGAAAACACATGAGACGTGGTTTGAACATACTTCATGATCATGAGTCACAGGATATTCAATAAGATGTTATAATTTATCGTGGTCAGATCGATATGGGAAAGAAAACTAAACCTGAACTAAGTATTGCACCTCTCCTCGTCAACTGTATACCCTACTGGAATGTATGGCGAAAATGACCAGCAGGCTTCACCATTTATTTCCCTCTCCCTAGTCTCTTCGCAGGTACACGGACCCCTCTCTGCCTTTGTTGGTGAAGGTAGCTGGACACTTTGCAGAAACCTGCCCGTGGGCACGGTTTTTCGATAAAAAATTAACATTCCAGCAGCAAACTTGCGGCATGATCAACAATATTTACGTAATACAATAACATTTCTCGAATTGCAGGTTTCTACGTAATTTCCAGAGCAGTTTCTATTAAAATTTCAAGTAGCTAAAGTAATTGATAATTGAATTTTTTTCAATTACAAATTAAAAATGTAATTGGTAATTGAATTTCTTCCAATTACAAATTACAAAAGTAATTGATAATTGAATTTTTTCCAATTACAAATGAAAAATGTAATTGGCAATTGAATTTCTACCAATTACGAATTACAATTGTAATTGATTATTGAATTTCTTTCAATTACAAATTCCAAAAGTAATTGATAATTGAATTTTTTTCAATTACAAATTAAAAATGTAATTGGTAATTGAATTTTTTTCAATTACAAATTCCAAAAGTAATTGATAATTGAATTTTTTTCAATTACAAATTAAAAATGTAATTGGTAATTGAATTTTTTGTCGATTACAAATTACTACTGTAATTGGTTTACAAATTACTACTGTAATTGGTAATTGAATTTTTTTCGATTACAAATTACTACTGTAATTGGTAATTGAAATGTAATTAATTACACAATGTAATTGGATGCTGCCCAACACTGATCAAAATCAAGGCCCGGTCCCAGCCTTGCTCATCCTTTCTCTCGTCATTATTCAGCTACGTGACGTTGGAGCGTCGAGTAAAAAAAAAAAAAAAACGAATGAAAATGAACGAATAAAATTTCAATCGTATCACGAAAGACAGAGGTCGAGTGTTCGAACCGGCGGGTGTCAAAAGTTTTTTTTTCCAGCTTCGATTGTCATAATAATCGTTGTTATTATCATTACATTATTTACATTATTATCATTATTGTTATTATTATAATTAGTATTATGATGTAGATATGTATCGTGATAAGTAATTGTAATGATCGTCGCAGTCATTGTGTAGTTCGTAAGTTACGGGAAAAGATGCTCGACACTGGCCGAAAGTTCAGTGGCGTAGCGTCGAGTCAAGTAGAGTGCTCAGCTGAACTTGGCTCGTGCGGATTGGGACGGTACGAGGAGGTGAAGAGCCGCGAGTGTTGTGTTATTGCCGGCTTTCGCAGGACATCCGAAAGACGTGTCGCCAAAGTGAAATTCGATTCTCGTAGAATGAACAGGGACGACGTAGTGCAGAAGACGCGGCTACAGCTGTGTCCGGTCGAGGATGGACTACGGAGGAAAACTTCGTCAACATTCGAGGTAAGATATTACTTCCATGTTATATCTGCTGACGAAGTTACGATAGGGAAAGTATCCCGATGTAAAATTGCAGTGATGGAAAATCTCTTTTCCTCATGTACCCGTCCCAGGCGTAGAGTGACAAAGTCTGGCGACGTCAGGATCAGACGAGAGAGCATATCGTAGGATTTTGGCGCTGGATATACTGCGAGTTATTCCCGACTGGGCTGGATCATCGAAGCGCGTTGAACGAACCTACCCGTCGACGACAACGAGCTCGCTTGGTCCCGTCTCAGATGGTTGGTATTTTTTATCAATCGAAACTGTGAGTCTATCGTTCCGACAGATGTCATGCGAGATGCGGGGAAAGGAGCGAAGGCTGAAACACCGATGAGACCTCGTTGGAAAGTTGGCGCAGAGGCAGCTAAACGATGAGCGTAGTGAATCCGGACTGAATTACAAACAGCCATCCTATTACTACTCCCGTAGCCTGTGTCGAACACAACTAACGTGTATCGGTATACACCGAGTTTGCGGTATGTTAACTTTTTTTGTTTCCCTGATGTACGAGTCGAATCAACGAAGAATCGAAGCTGATGTGATCTTTGTCCGATGCAGGTAGTGGTTCCAGACCCGGACCGAGCACGTCGATAGACCGCCGAAGACTTTCCGGAAGAGTATATCGGTAGCACCTGGTGAAACTGGCCACGGCTGAAGTTCAGACGGACTTTTTGGATCATCCCACGAATGTCGTTGACGGATGAATTTATACTGGAAAATTCTCTGAATAACCGCCGCTGAGTCGGCGACGCAGGTCTGTGTTCCGGAGCAGAAGTAATCCTAGAGAACTCTGCGGATGGGTATCGTACGTTACCGGCCATCGTGTTTGCTGTTTGTTATTTTAGTTTTTTTTCTTTTCTTTCTGTTCTCATTAGCTTCACTAGTACGCTCGAATACAGAGGAAAAACTGGTCTTGAATGTAAAATGAAATTATTGATCCTACAGTAGTGTTATCTCTGTGTATATCTCGAGCCAGAATTTGTTGAAAACATTCGCACAGATTCTATTTTAAAACGTGTGATGTGAGATATGGACTCTGGATTGTTTGTCAGTAGGCAGTATGAAAGTACTCAGATTATCAAGATCAAGATTTCAATCATGACACAGAATTCGATCAATATTTTGATTTATCTAAGAAAAGGTAGTCAATTGAAGGATGATCCAAGATAAATGACCTTGTTTGTTTGAATAGTACGTGAAGAAAAAAGATATTCTCTGACCTACCTCTGAATGGATGATTATGAAATTTTCTGAGAGAACCTGGAATTCAAGACAAATCTTTCTTCTTTCAGACTCCAGTGGATGCGCAGCGGAGACATACTACGAGACGATCGACTACAGAGACTTTGCCGAATTGAGGGGAGATTGATGGTGAAGACACAGCGGGGCAACGATCGACAAACTTGCATTATCTTCTCTCGATGAGGGACCAGGGTCTTTTGTGAACCGTCGGTTCTCACCAATGATCGACGAACGTCAACCGCTGGCTCCGTAGAATTGTCAGCTGGCATGTTCGTATAGGATCTGGTAATCGTGGCAAGGCTGGGACCGGGCCTTGATTTTGATCAGTGTTGGGCAGCATCCAATTACATTGTGTAATTAATTACATTTCAATTACCAATTACAGTAGTAATTTGTAATCGAAAAAAATTCAATTACCAATTACATTTTTAATTTGTAATTGAAAAAAATTCAATTATCAATTACTTTTGGAATTTGTAATTGAAAAAAATTCAATTACCAATTACATTTTTAATTTGTAATTGAAAAAAATTCAATTATCAATTACTTTTGGAATTTGTAATTGAAAGAAATTCAATAATCAATTACAATTGTAATTCGTAATTGGTAGAAATTCAATTGCCAATTACATTTTTCATTTGTAATTGGAAAAAATTCAATTATCAATTACTTTTGGAATTTGTAATTGAAAAAAATTCAATTACCAATTACATTTTTAATTTGTAATTGAAAAAAAAACAATTATCAATTACTTTAGCTACTTGAAATTTTAATAGAAACTGCTCTGGAAATTACGTAGAAACCTGCAATTCGAGAAATGTTATTGTATTACGTAAATATTGTTGATCATGCCGCAAGTTTGCTGCTGGAATGTTAATTTTTTATCGAAAGACCGTGCCCACGGGCAGGTTTCTGCAAAGTGTCCAGCTACCTTCACCAACAAAGGCAGAGAGGGGTCCGTGTACCTGCGAAGAGACTAGGGAGAGGGAAATAAATGGTGAAGCCTGCTGGTCATTTTCGCCATACATTCCAGTAGGGTATACAGTTGACGAGGAGAGGTGCAATACTTAGTTCAGGTTTATTTTTCTTTCCCATATCGATCTGACCACGATAAATTATAACATCTTATTATTGAATATCCTGTGACTCATGATCATGAAGTATGTTCAAACCACGTCTCATGTGTTTTCCATGGTTTATAAAATCAAATTATTTGTCCAGTGTGAGTAATCGTAAGTGAATTTATGTAATTTAATTTTTTTTACATCCTGCAGTTCAAAATAAACAAATGATGTAATAAAGACAACTCGAGTGATATTCATTCACCTTTCATTCGATGTATACGTTACAATATTTCATTGGCGTAGCCAGGAGGGGGCAGGGGTGGGTACGGCCCCCCAGAAAATCTGGTGCCCCCCCCCAGAACAAAATGCTGGCTACCCAATGCAATTTTTCTTACCCTGCTCGTGGTGAAATTGTTTTTATTTTTCCAGCTATGAATCAATTGTAAATGCAATTGAATTTCGGAGTTCAAACAATTCGCGAGAATAATCTTTGGTGCACGAAGGAGGGCAAAAATAGAACAGGGATCGATCCGGATAATCAATTATCATTTGTTCGATTATTTTTTATCACCTTGAGTACTTACCGCGTTATCGAAACAATAGTTGCATTATTTATTATAAACACTGTATGGCTCTCTCTCTCTCTCTCTCCGGAACGCCAGCCGTATACCTAGCCTAGCACAATTCGAAATAATAATAGTTGTAACAATGAAATGTTATTATTATTATCATTATAATTATGATGATAATTTCCGAAATGATAATAATAATAATAATAATAATAAACAATTATTATCATGATAATAATAATGATCTTTTTTTCTTTCTCTACAAACACTCTAACATCCTGCAAAACGCACAGCACAATCAAAATTCCGGATCTTTTTAGAAATTTTCAAGTTTCATCGTAAAAAAAATTAGACAAAGCAGAGGTGTAAAGTCGTATATACGCCATTTATTATTATTTTTATTATTATTTTTTTTTTATCTTGAACATGTTGTGAAAATCGGAATTTTATTAGTTTCTGAAATAATAATGATAATAATAATAATAATAATAATAATAATAATAATAATAATAATAATAATAATGAATGGCGTATATACGACTTTACACCTTTGCTTTGTCTAATTTTTTTATGATGACACTTGAAAATTTTCTCCAAAGATGCGGAATTTTTATTATTCTGTGCGTTTCACAAGATTTTTAGAGTTTTTGTAGAAAAAGAAAAAATTTTTTCATTTTCATTTACAAATTTCACCACTTGCGAGTAAATTTTGTTCAATGATAACAATAATTATTATCATATTGTTATTATCATAATAATAATTATTATCATATTGTTATTATCATAATAATAATTATTATCATAATAATATTTGTTATTATTATTATCAATATTATTATTATTATTGTTATTATTTTGGAAAGATATTGAAATTCCGATTTCCACGAAATTGTCAAGATAAAAAAAAAATAAAAAAATGACGCACACGTTTTCATTTTCATTCTCAAATGTCACCACTTTCGAGTAAATTTTTTTCAATGATAATAATAATAATCATTATAATAATTGTTATTATCATAATAAAATAATAATAATAATTATTATTATTATTATAATTCTTATTATCATTATTTCGGAAATTGTAATTATAATGATAATAATAATAATAATAATAATAATAATAATAATAATAATAATAATAATAATAATAATAATAATAATAATAATAATAATAACAATGCATTGTTGTAACTATTATTATTCCGAATTATTTATTTCCGTTTGAATTCCCGCTCAGCTGTCATAGCGCTGAACAAGGAACGGCGGTTCGTGAAACGCAGGACCGCGAGACGAAGGTTGGCAACAACTGTAAGCTTGGTTCCCGCTGCGCCCGCGCGTCTCAAGGGAGCGCTGCTCGGTCCGACATGCAACGCGAAACGATCCAACATGGCCGCGGCCGGTGCTTTATACCGAGAAAAATTACAGTCTTTTTCTGGAAACAATTCTGAGGCTTCATCGTTGGGTGAAATGAACAAGTTTTGCGATATATGTGAGTGGAATTATATTGACGAGAGTGGAATTGCATTCTTTTCCGCCCTTGTGATGCGTAGTCGGTGATATCAGTGAAAACAAGTGACGGTCCCCACGCTTCGCGAAACAAAAAAGCCTTATTTTACTCGATTTTGGTGAGATACACGTTCATGCAGCTACCAATTTGATTACAAATCGTCTAAGGAACCCATTAAACACCCCCCCGTCCATATCCGACTTCATTATTTTTTAAATATGGAAATCTGAGTCCAGCATGCCCTTAAGCAAAGTCCTCGTCACAATATATATTGAATCCGAGACCTCTATACATTGTATATGTATTCGATGTATCGATGGATAACGAATCCGATACATTGATTTATATCGATATCGAATCCGATACATTGATATACATATGGGGCATTCTACGCCAACTCGACCAGTGTTAAACCCCGACGATCTCAAAATCATTCCATGTTTTTTTCTAACATTCTCCCCAGTAAAAACGCGTCTGATTTTTTTTTCGATTTTCCGATCAAATCGTTAATCTGTTATAAATTTTTGAAGTTGATTGAGAATGCCCCTTTTCAAAAATCTGAAACAATTCTCAAAAATCCAGTCAGGGTATAACACTGGACAAGTTGACGTGGAATGCCCCAAATGTAACAATACTTTTGTATGTCAAATTTAATTATTTGAATTTACATTAGGGCTACTGAAGCAGGTGTCGAATCCATTACCTATTCGCTACTTAATTTATTAATTGTGATGTAAGGATGAGTAACCACCGGATTGGTGCTTAGACCCGTAGATAGTTACTCATTGGAATAGGTAAGGTTGGGATGAAGCAGGTAGAAGCAAACAAAGCAGTTTTAGGTTTAGTATAAAATTTGGAAGTGAAGTATTATTTACAGTGATTTGAAATGATTCTTAAAAACACGTTTATTTTATATCTTCATATTTCGGATATTAGGTTTTTACCGGAACCTCTGAGAGGGTAGGTAATGCCTGCCTTCCTGTATATGATTTGTAATGATTTGAAGTCTCGAGTTATTTAGTTAAACTCGTCTCTATTTGGAGGTTGGGTTTCACCGGTACCTCTGGGAGGGTTGGTGATGCCCGTCGTCCTGCTGGCTGACTAAGAGACCGTATGCTGTGTGTACGCCCTTTTATACGCTCGACGCGGACCATGGAGTGCCCGCGTCTCGTTGTTCTGTGACGTCAGACCGTGGTGTGTCCGCAGCGCCGCTGTGTCCACGCCACGGCGTTTCGCGGAACTTCTTCAATTCCAAATACTCGTTTATTTTATAAATTCTTCAACATTATACACTTCATAACATTTTCAATTATTCTTCATTATTACAATTATTATTATTCCCACGGGTTACATTCATTTATTCAATTTCTAATATTTGTAATACCGTGAGTCTGACTAGCCCTTCGAAGGCCGGTCAGTGAATCTAAACCTTCTACGGTGTGCGCGTATCTTCACGCATACCTCAGCTAAGTGTGTGTGTTGTTTTGATTCTAATTTCTCAGTATGCTATAGTATCCTGCTCCTACAGTATACTGTCGGTCTTTACTATAGTCCCTGCAGTGCATAGTCCTACAGTAAGATCTCTTTGATTTTATATTTATATGGATATTATAGGTTATTTAGAAAACATCTCATTTATAATGTCTCTAGTGGTTATTAGAAAACGTCTCATTGCCCCCCTATTAATTCTAGAGCACTTGCCTCTTGAATTAATATCTGGAAAGGCGTTTAATCATTGACCTGATTTTTTTTTTTTTTTTTTTTAAATTATAATTGTCAATCCGACATAAAGCTCTCCTAAGCAAATAAAACAACATACTTCTTAACAAGATATATATAACTAATCATACAAAATATAATCTTACTCCTTGTTTTTATTTTCAAACAAAACATAATTTTCAAAATCATTCTATCAATCTCAATATATAAAATATAATTCTTTCTTTTTAGTGTTCTTTTAATTCCGGACATTTAGTTTTTGAAACTTAACCCCAGTGGGTTTTCGTTCGCGATCATTTCGTGAGTGACGCCTATCTCGCCCTCATCTTCGCTGATCCAGCTTCCAAACAGCTCTTCCTCTCTCTCCTTCCTTCTCTTTCGCTGTTCCCTCTTCCTTTCATCCTTCCATCCACGGCTCCTCACAATCCTTGGCTCGTCCTTCCACTCGCTGATTCTCCCAAAGCTGTATATCCAGGCTTCTTTGGCTATTTTGTTATTTTTGATTTCGCTAAATCTTATCTCCCGTTCGCATGCTCGTGGCGTTATCGGTTTTTCTGTGTTGGTTTTTGTTTCTTTTATCACGTTGTTATTGATGTCTCGTGATCTTATTTTCGTGATGTCTAATTTCTTTTTTCCCGTCACTTTTTCTATTTTAGTTATGAACGGTCGCTTATATTTTTTTCGCATCTCTTCAACATTTTTCTCCTTTTCCTCCAGCTCTCTTATTTGATTATTCAACGTTTCAAGTTTGTGCTGTTTCATTGTAATTTCCTCCTCCAATTGTATTATCTTTTTTCGTCCTTCTCTTTTCTCTTCTTTCTCTTCGTGGTTCGTTATGTGTTCTACTATATCGTCTGGTGTTTGTACTTTTCTTGTATTTGTGTATTTCCTTCTCCCTAGTACTTGTTGTGTCCACGTATGTTGTTTTACCATGATTCTGTCCCCCGTTTCTTCTTTGTCTTGTTCTTTGTCGTATTGTGTCTGTTTGTCTATTGGTCTTTTCAGTTTCCCTATCACGGCCACCTTCTTTTGCTTTCCCATGTTTCGTTCGTGTTTTTTTTTTTTTTTTTTTTTTTTTTTTTGTTAGTACGTTTCTGGTAGATAAAGCAAAGCAAGAGGAAATAAAGCATTAGCGTGCGGGGACATGCAGTAATTATTGGTGCTGGGATCACGGTTGGGGATTGGATTCGTAATATCTTTTCATTAATTTTGCATTGAACATCCCTCTTGGGTTTTGAGTTGATTCGTTCGTTACTATGAAAGTAGAAGGTCCGACTTGTTTTGTAATTATGTAGGGTCCTTCATACACGGACATGAATTTTGCTATTTTATTTTGTAATGGATTTGACACATTTAGTGCTTTTACGAGCACCCTATCGCCTTCTTTAAATTGTTCGCATTTGTGATTGCTGTTGAATTTTTCAGCGCGTTTCTTTCCTTTCCTAATGATCTTTTCGCGGGTTAATACTAATTGTTTTTCGTATGTCCTAGGATCGATTGTTTTATCCCTTACGTCTCCTAACCAGTATTCCCAATATCTTGTCGGTTTCTTTTTCAAGAATAGTTCGTATGGCGTCAGGTCAGTTGTTTCATGGGATACTTGATTTATGCAATCCTCGATAACTGGTATCTAGCGTACCCAACTACCGTGTTTGTCTCCCACGAATGTCCGAAAGAATCGTCCTAATTCTCTATTCACCCGTTCTACCATATTACTTTGTGGATGCCTAATGGCTGACAATACTACTTTTATATTTTCATCGTTCAACTTATTTATCCATTGATCGGATGTGAACTGTGTTCCATGATCAGTCTGTATGCTTTCAGGTTTTCCGTACTCGGGAATGTACCTCAGGAAAATTTTATCGATTGTCTGTTTAGCGTTTGCGTTTCGTAATGGATATAATTTAACAAATTTACTAAAAGCGTCTATCGTCACAATAATATGTTTAAACCCCCCTGGAGCTGTAGGTAGTGGTCCATAATAATCTATTGATAATAGATCTAGAGGTTTTTCTGGTGTGATATTCTGCATTTCTGCGTAAGCCGTGTAATTTGGCTTTTTATTGCGCTGACAAGTATCGCAGGTTTTTTATTCCTTAGCGGTGAGTTTGTGTAGATTAGGATAGTAAAACTGTTCCTGGATTATGAGAAATGTCTTTTTGACTCCAATATGACCGTATAGTTCGTGCGTTTCCCATATTAACTCGATTGCTAATTGCCTTGTCAGATAGATCAAGTTAATTTCCCCGCGAGCACGCTTCACTAATAGGTTATTTTCTAATTTAAATCTAGAATTTATCTCATCTATTTTGTTTTCGTGTTCCAAGTAAATTTTGCCTATTTCCGGGTCCTCCCGTTGGAGTTTTCCGATTTTTTTGAACTTTCCCTCTAAGGTCTTATCGGGTTTTCGGGCTAACATAGTCGCGATTCGTATGATCCCCGGTTCGTTGTGTATTATTTCTTCATCTGGTGGGTCTTTACTGGTGTATCTGCTTAGCGCGTCTGCCGCTTGATTATTTTTACCCTTGATATACAGAATTTCAATGTCGTATTCCTGTATTAGTAATACCCAGCGGGTTAATCGAGAGTTCAAAAGGCGGCATGTTTTTAGAAAGGATAATGCCTTGTGATCGGTGATGGCTAATATTCGAGTCCCCAGAATGTATGTTCTAAATTTATGTAGTGCCCAAACTATCGCTAATAATTCTTTTTCAGTCGTGAAATATCCGACTTCGGCTCCTTTAAGCTTTCGGCTGGCACACGCGATGATCGCTTGCCTATTTTCATCATCGTACTGAAATAATATCGCTCCTAATGCATAGTCGCTCGCGTCAGTTTGTACGTAAAACGGTTTCGTAAAATCTGGGTATGCCAATACTACCGATTCGCAAAACAGTCTTTTGGTCTCTTCAAAACACCGGTCTTCTTCTGCCCCCCATTTCCATTTCGTTCCTTTTTTGATTAATCTCAACAATCCGACAGTACAATGCGCATATTTGTCCGTGAATCTACTGTAGAAATTTACGTAGCCTAGAAAGGCTCTCAACGCTTTTGCGTTGATTGGTTTTGGATAATCTTTTATCGCTTTGATTTTATCATCTTGGGGTTTAATACCCACCGTAGTTACTAGAAAACCTAGGAATTTAACCTCATTTTTACAAAACTTCGACTTTTCAAAATTAATTGTCATATTGTGATCTTCCAATTTCTGTAACAGTTCACTCAAGTGCTCTAAGTGATTGTCAAAGTCAGGGGATATACAGAGTAGATCGTCTACGAAAGTTAAGATGTTGTATGCTATTTCCTTCAGCACCATGTCAAGTCCTCTGACCAATGCGGCAAGTCTCGTTTTCAGTCCGAATGGTATGACCAGAAATTCGTAGCAATTGTTTTTGTACATGAACGCGGTGTATTTCCGACTCTCCGGGTGTAATGGAATTTGCCAAAAGCTAGAAGTTAAGTCCAAGCTGGACATAATACCCACTCTTTGACATTTTTTAAATAACTGTTCGATCGCTTGTGCGCATTCGTAATCTGGTTCCATAATCGCATTTATTTGACGTGCGTCTAGGCAGATCCTAACAGTCTTGTTTTTCTTTGGAATGACCACCATCGGATTTATATAAGCGCTCGTTGATCGCTGAATTATACCAAATTTTAACATACTCTGTATCTCCTCGTCGACTTGTTCCTAGTACGCTACTGGGATCGGGTATGATCTCTGAATATACGGTTTATTGTCATTAATATTCAGCTTATGCTCATAAACGCTTATGCGTCCCGGCATTTTTCTAAACACTTTTTTGTGTTTCCACAACAATTCTATTAATTGTTGCTTCTCGCTTTCATTTAATCTATCGTTGTTATTTTATTTTGTCTTTTATTTCTTCTAATCTTATTTGATACGATGGATCGTTGTCCGCAATTTTGATCGCTGCTATTTTATTTTCATTGTTTTCTTGGTTTTCAACGGTTTTCGTTGTGCCTATAAATTTTATTTCATTCTCCGTTTCGTCGTCCCTCACAGTCAATGTTTTCTTGTCGAAATCTAATAGAGCTTTGAACCCGTTAAGTACATCTATACCTATTATGCACTCGTGTATCAGTTTCGGTACAACGATCAGTACAACGTCCTTAACCTGATCCTTTACAAGCAGCTGCACGAATATTTGTTTCTTAATTCGTAGGGTCTTGCCCCCCGTAGCCACTTGCAGTGTTGTGTTGTTGACCGGTAGCATTTCCACCCGTCCCAACACATCAATATGGTCATTTAACCATTGTTCTCTGATACAGGAGACTTCGCTTCCTGAATCGAGTAGTGAGTTTATTTTTATTTTATTTATTTTGATTTCTATGAATGGGCACTTTGGCCTTGGGCGATTTTCTGACAAGTTTACATCCGACTGTTGTATTCGCTCAGAAATTTTTTCATCATCGCAAATTAAGAACTCCTTTGGATCTTTGAAAAGTGACTTACATTTATTTGATCATGACTATTGATCGGGGTATGATCGTTTGTGTTTTGCAATTTCTTATTTTTATTTCTATTGATATTTCTGTTTTTATTTTTGATTTGATTTTTACTCTTTTTGTCATGATTCTCCTGCATACCCCGAACTAGTTTTCCTGTATCGTCAGGTTCATACTGTTCGTGGCCGCAGGGGTTTGACTTGGTTGAGCTGTGCTCGTGCTAGCTATTTCTATGTTGCTACTTGTAAAGGGTCTCGAATACCCGGGTTTTGTGTTAGTGTTATAAGGCCTATTGTCGGTCGGTTTGTGTGTCGCGTAGCTCGGTGCTCGGTTTTGCGATGTGTTGGTGTCCCGTCCTCCCGCTGTAGTGCTTGTGTTTTGTTTTTGTAGCTCTGTCTTAACGGATGTCGGACGCGACGCTTGGTTTGGCTTTCTTGTGTTATCGAATTTTTCTAATAAGTTTATTAATACCTCAAAGTCATCCACTCCGCGGGTTATTATCGCGTTGTGTATTGTCTCTTCGTAATGTCTTGATAGACTCTCAATTATTTCAGTTTCTGTCATTTTCGGTTTTAAATCTTTTGCTAAATTGTACTTTAGAATAGCATATTCTACCCTTGATAACGTTCCGTCCTGGTGGTACGCACCAAATTCTAAATTTCTTTTTATCTTCTTCTGGGTTTCGTCACTCCAGAATCTTTTTAGGAATTTATCTTTGAATGTTTCAAATGTTAGCAACGGGGTTTCTGTTATTTCCCACCACTCGCGTGCGATACCTGTCAGGCTTTGTGATACTAGCATTAATTTTTCGCTATCCATCATTGCGTGTGATTGGCAATAGTTTTCCAGTTGGCTCAAGTAGCTCAGGGTAGCATAGGTTTCTCTCTCGATTTACCTTCGAATGTAGGTATTTTGATATTTGACCCCCAAGTGTTGTGTGTCTGTATCGCTACGTGTCTGTTGACTATCTCTTCGAGTTTCTGTATTCTGGTGGCCTGTGCCCGCATGCGTTCCTTAACTGTTTTAATCTCGTTCTCATGTACTGCTAATACCTCGTCAATGCTAACATCTTGTGCTCGGATTAATTCTTTGAGTTCCTCCCGCAATGCTTCTAGTTCTCTTTTATTTACTAGTTCCGTTTTTAAGTCTTTCTCTCTTTGCTCTTGTATTTTTTGTGATTCTATGATTTGTTTTTCTAGGCTAGCTTCTGATTTAGCTAATCTATCGTTAAGGAATTTATTCGCGATGTTGAGATCTGCTTTTGCTTGCTCTCGGCATTTGTCGCAACGTTCTTGTAGTTTCTTTTCTATATTGTTTTCAATTTCTGACAACTTCACTCCCAATTCTTCGCGGATTTGCGCGATTATTGCTTGTTTTTCAGCTTCCATAGCGGCTATTTGTTGACGCGTTAGTGTCATCAATTAATTTTGATTATTTTCCCTGGAATCTACTCCCTACTTTATCGTGCCCCTCACGTTGGGCGCCAAATGTAACAATACTTTTGTATGTCAAATTTAATTATTTGAATTTACATTAGGGCTACTGAAGCAGGTGTCGAATCCATTACCTATTCGCTACTTAATTTATTAATTGTGATGTAAGGATGAGTAACCACCGGATTGGTGCTTAGACCCGTAGATAGTTACTCATTGGAATAGGTAAGGTTGGGATGAAGCAGGTAGAAGCAAACAAAGCAGTTTTAGGTTTAGTATAAAATTTGGAAGTGAAGTATTATTTACAGTGATTTGAAATGATTCTTAAAAACACGTTTATTTTATATCTTCATATTTCGGATATTAGGTTTTTACCGGAACCTCTGAGAGGGTAGGTAATGCCTGCCTTCCTGTATATGATTTGTAATGATTTGAAGTCTCGAGTTATTTAGTTAAACTCGTCTCTATTTGGAGGTTGGGTTTCACCGGTACCTCTGGGAGGGTTGGTGATGCCCGTCGTCCTGCTGGCTGACTAAGAGACCGTATGCTGTGTGTACGCCCTTTTATACGCTCGACGCGGACCATGGAGTGCCCGCGTCTCGTTGTTCTGTGACGTCAGACCGTGGTGTGTCCGCAGCGCCGCTGTGTCCACGCCACGGCGTTTCGCGGAACTTCTTCAATTCCAAATACTCGTTTATTTTATAAATTCTTCAACATTATACACTTCATAACATTTTCAATTATTCTTCATTATTACAATTATTATTATTCCCACGGGTTACATTCATTTATTCAATTTCTAATATTTGTAATACCGTGAGTCTGACTAGCCCTTCGAAGGCCGGTCAGTGAATCTAAACCTTCTACGGTGTGCGCGTATCTTCACGCATACCTCAGCTAAGTGTGTGTGTTGTTTTGATTCTAATTTCTCAGTATGCTATAGTATCCTGCTCCAACAGTATACCGTCGGTCTTTACTATAGTCCCTGCAGTGCATAGTCCTACAGTAAGATCTCTTTGATTTTATATTTATATGGATATTATAGGTTATTTAGAAAACATCTCATTTATAATGTCTCTAGTGGTTATTAGAAAACGTCTCAATCATATGGATATACCCGAGGATATATCGAAATCGATAAAAATTTAATATTACTAATGAGTCTACAACATTTTTTGATGTAGGTATAACACAATTTCAACTTCACGAATTTAACAAAAATCTATATCACTTTCTACATGAATAGATAAAAAAATGACCACAAATATGTATAAACACCGAACGGGGGGTCGGCGCGCGAAGCGCGCAGGGGGGCGAAAGCGAAGCCCCCCTAGTATATATATGTGTGTAAAAGCCCCGAAAAGCGCAAGTCAAATTTTGTGGTTAGATTAAGGTTAAGAACATGGCATCCGTCAACGCAGCGGAAGGATTGCAAATATCCTCGCGCGACTCTCGGTAACGCGCCTAGATTTAAGACCTAGAGAGGCCTAGTCATTGTTAATTTTAGTTGAAATAGCATCGCGAGTCGATTATCATAGGAAATTCACCCTGCGTAAGGCTGGGGATTGCTTCGAGTGGGGTCAGGACCTCACGTCGAATCTTAGAAATTAAGCAAGACCTCGTGTCGAAGCTGTACCGATCTCCTTTGCTGTGTGGCTCACTCTTCGGCGAGCTTGCTGGAGGAATTATCCTCAGTAACTTAGTAACGTCGCGGATTACTTTATCATTTTGATCGGTACAGGCTCGGCGGGCGTCCTATTACCTAGCTCAAGCTCGTGGGCCTTCCGCCCTAGCCCCTGCGCGGGCCTAGCCCTCCTATAATCATCTATCGCTATCATTTATTTTGTAGAATTAAGAATCTTTCATTGTTTTCGAGTCAGACCCGAGCTGGTCATTGTTATTAATTTTAGTGAAGAATTTATCTTTTGTTATTCTGGGACGCGATTCCGTAACTTTTCGTTAACTTTTCGTTAACGTTAACTGAACGGGAACCGCTGATTGGCTACCGAGCGCCCAATCAACGACAGCCGCGGATTGTTTTCAGTAGATTGGCGCCCCCCGATGGTGGCGCCTCGATGTCCCTGTCGAGCGTGGGCCGTACTAAACGCGAGGCCTGCTTACACTAGAGGTTTTGGCGGGTATTTCCTCCGACCAATGAAAAAATTCCGTCTGGCTATTTCAATACGATATGTATAAGACATTTTTATCCCAATGATGGTTTTTATTTTATTCACCCGGCTAACGATCCGCGCGGAAATACTGGCTAAGTATGAAAGCCGGCGATTATTATTTTATCAGCATTTTTAGGTTACGAACGAAGATAAACCGTGTGAGGTAAGTACAGATTCATTGCAATAAATTTATTTGATACACGAACAACCTTGTTTATAATTTTTTATTTTCATCATTATTATGATGATTATTTATTTTCCAAGTATCTTTACACCTAATAATTACAGGGTATTTATTACGAATGTATACTAATTTCAATTTACGTGATGAAAGTATGCTACGTCGTAATACAAAACTTAGGGGGTGTCCATAAAGGAAGTCCACCCTTATGGGAGGGGGGGTCGAAGATTGTCACTGACTGGGACATGGAGGGAGGGAGGGGTACAAAATTTGCGAAAAAAGATGAGAACGTCCTGTATGGATGGATGCCCCCTTACCCATTATTTATGAATTTTCGGACGCTATAAACGATATTCAGTGGATAATATCACATTTGATATCTGTCTACTTCTGTTGCAACATGTTTATCCAACGATTCAATTCGTATGAATTCTATCTATCTTCAAAAGTGGCGTACACACAGAGAATTGTTGTTCCGATTGCGAAACATGCGTCTTTTTCCGGCATTATTTTTTCCAACAGATATGAAGGATATTGGTAATGAAAATTGACACAAGAAAAGGGAGTTTTGGCGTACATGTCGTTTCACTATTGACGATTCGAAATTCCTGACTCACACTCATCTCTCCATGCATTTTGACCACTCTTCTGCACCAACCAACCGAATTATTGAAGAAGCGATGACCTTTATATAATTGATCCATCGATTTGAACGACTCAAGGGTATATATGTGTATACAATCCTCCCTTTAAAATTGGCAGATCCCTATCAGCATTGTAAAGATTGTAGCGTATACAATTGAGGTTCTCAGTTAAGGATGTATTGGCTGCAGATTCTCAACCAAAATCGACTTTCGCCGACAATATTGAATACTTTGAGATACGATAAAACTCGGTAAAAAAATCAACCAAAATCATGGCAATGAGAGTATCAATTTTTAATAATAATAATGCCCAAAATTTATTAAAAAATTTGCTCAACAAAACATTGTTCAATAAATTTTCAGGGAACGTTTATTTTCATTATGTAAAATGAATTCATTCATTTTCTGTACACATTTGGCTTCTTGAAGAATTTGCTCATATTTTTTAAACCTCTCGTTCTCGAGAATTTGCAAATCTTGAAAAATGGAAAAAAAATTGTATTTTGGATGTGTTCTCGTGAAAACAATGTAGATTACAATTCCGAAGTTTCCGGAGCGTAGAACAAATAGTTTCATAGATACAGCCTTTACAAATTTTCGAAAACGGAAATTTAAAAAATATGAGAAAATTATTGAAAAATTCATGTGTATACAGAAAAATCAACGAATTCATTTCACACGAAGAAAATAAACGTTCCCTGAAAATTCGTTAAACAATGTTTGGTTCAAACAATTTTCAACAAAGTTATCAAAACTTGGAGCATTATTATTGTTGAAAATGGATCCTCTTATCAGCTTAATTATGGTTCATTTTTTTCCCGATTTTGATCTCATCTCAAAGCATTCAATATTGTCGACGAAAGTCACTTTTGGTTGAGAATGTAGAGCCAATACATCCTTAACAATGGACTTCTTCAATTCATCCGTGGTGACTGAAAAGCTGTCTTTTACACGCATCCAACAGCCTATATCATGTATTCGTGTCTGTCAGCTTTTTTTTTAACAAGCACGTTCCATCTTCGATTCGCATTCAGCGAAAACTTCCCCGTCAAACATCATCGGCTGGTATTGAAGTAACGGTGCACTTCCCAGGCGATTACGTCAAATCGTCGACGGACAGAGCTGGAAAGTCTTTCCATCGTGGAACCATCGACTATACAAAGGTGCCTAGGCGGCACGTATCGTAGACTGTCGTGCTCCGTGGATTGCCTTGGACGAGCCGTTGGGGGAATACTCGTTGCTATCGCATGAAAAAACAATAGATTGCATCAGTAAGAGTGGAGTCGTGTCCAATTCTATCGATATTAAGTCTTTCCATCGTGGAACCATCGACTATACAAAGGTGCCTAGGCGGCACGTATCGTAGACTGTCGTGCTCCGTGGATTGCCTTGGACGAGCCGTTGGGGGAATACTCGTTGCTATCGCATGAAAAAACAATAGATTGCATCAGTAAGAGTGGAGTCGTGTCCAATTCTATCGATATTAAATCTAACCTGCCGCTGACACAGACCCCCGCAGTTCAGTTAAAATATTTCTCGGGATTCTGATCGTGTAGAACTGCCACGTGTAGTACAAGTGTGGTGTAGAAAAAAATGCGTCGAAAAAAATGGTGTATAAAGGAGCGGTGTAGAAAAAAAAAGGTGTAGAATAATTCGTGTAGAACATACACCGTGTAGAACTATTCTGTGTAGAATAGAACCTCTCCGGTATGAACGGCGTTCGTATAGACATCATCGGTTGTCACCAATCAAGAACCGAGAACGTTCCACCGGCGATGCAACGGGATCCAACGAATCAGTATCCACCTTGTGACGAGCGTCTTCACGAAGCCTCAGGTGCTCAGTCGGTGAACGCTCGGTGGTTTCAACCCCGGTCTTTGAGATCAACATCCCCAGGGCTCACAATCTTTTGTAGAATCTGAAAACAAGGCAATGGTTGAGGCACACGACCGCCGTGACTACTTTCAGCGCTCCAGGAACGGAGTTGTGGTGAAATCGATGCGATGACTATACCACAAGATGGTATCGTTGACAGTGAAAAACATTACGTTTGCCAACTGATTAGATTACTTGTCTGTGACAGTCAATGTACGACACACATGTTAGAACGTGGAGTGAATTGGACAACGTGCGTGCAGTACGCCCTGGATCTCGTACAAAAACCCGTCGCCGAGAAAAACTTATCGTCGACTGTATCCTAGAAACAGGTCGATAGCAGTAACTCACCGCTGTTGGGCTCGTCAACCTTTTGATTTATCCGTGATGCAGAACACTTCTCTCGTGTATACTCGAAAATCCTTCCGGAGACACCTATTCAACAGACAACAAACCTATTCGGAATCCTGTAAATTGAAACCACTCTTAGAAATCCTGCTTACATGTGATTTGACAAAGTTGAAACAGTGACAGAGCTATTTCCAGCTACCACCTGCCCGAAGATACGATCACTTTGCCAAGTGCCAAAACTGTGCCGCTGTTTATGTGATGGTGCCAGTCCAGAGAATATATCATACAGGCTCCCAAGTGGGTATAAGTGTACCAATACTGGGTACACGGACGGTGTCAGTATAACGTACCACGACACCGACTACTATCCATATGAGATGGTCTGGCAGTTTGAAAAGTTCAAACTTTCCTCCTGCAGTCTCAGCCTGTAAATATTATCGAAAAAGTGTTACAAAACGTTGTTTGAGATAAGAGACGATAAAAAACAAGCATGACAATCCTAACCTGCGGCCAATGTTCCATGATAGGTATGGGGTTTGTCCAGATAGGTAAGTTGAAAGTTTTTTTTTTCACCTTTGCCATCTCGGTACTCATTTTACATTCATATCGGAAGAAGAATTCTGTTTCCTGTGTTCATGCGATGGGGTTAGGTTCAACCAGCAGCCAACTCGGACGTGAATACTTTAGCTTCGTCTCCTGTCAGAACGAATCTCATTATTAACGCTTACAAATGTCGTGTAGGTGTTATTAAATGTTCTCGATGCTGTGATTTAATCGCTGCAAATAAAATTCATCGAACTATACGAAGATGAAACGGCCAATGCTGTGCGATCACTCTTAATCCCTACTGAAAACTTCCAGGTAAAAGTCCATGGATGAGTATTAAACATAGGTGGATTAAAAATATCGTGGATACTACCTGGGTCTTTATAAGAAGCCGTGCTTAATACCCATACAAATCCATGGAACTCCACAGACTTCGAGTTCCAAATTCATATCGGAAAACCACGTAGATTCACCTACGAATGTCCACGGGAAATTCTCAGTAGGGTTATACGGACCACACATACAGAAATTTGATTGCGACATTGCGAACGACGTACTGCCGTACGTGTGTACGTATGCTCACGCTGTTACTTTCCGTGAACAAGTTTGTCGATTCATTCGCACCTTGCGGTAAGAAAATCGTGTGAATGAAAATGTGTCGCACTACGAAGACCGGGGATGAACAGCTGTTGGGTCGCGTCGTTCGTGGACACGGCGATACACCAAGAGGTTATAGGTAGGTGATTTTTATTTACCCGAAGGTATGCTCAGCGACTGGTCTGAGAGCGAATCAACTCCGTCTGCAACGGACGATAACCAATAAACCAACCGCATTTGCCCGCGACAGTCTCACTACTCTCACTTGACGCTGTCGCACGGGCGCTCTGCTACGTCACTTATCGCCTTGAAGGTGGTTTTTTTGGGTTATATCCTGTATGCACGTGAAGGTGGTTGAACTCGTCGCCACGGGACAGTTCGTATACGAGAGATTCACTGTTTTACATCAAGAGATTGTGTTATATCGCTACAATGCAGTGCTACAATGGTATGAGTATGGTAAGGTTTGAAACAAAATCGAATCGCGCGGGAAGAACTCGCTTTGGCGCCAACCGGTCGGTCTGTCTTGCCGCGTCTTTGCAATCGTACGGACGCGCCTCGATAGATCTCAGTGAAGGAGAGAGATAAAAAAAGTTTTTCCAGTTCTTCGCTGACTCACAACCTCAACCTTTCACACAGAATAATTACACACACACACACACACACACACACACACAATAATTGTACACGCACATAATAATTCTTTTGGATAATAATTACAATTTTGCTTTTTCAGACGTTTTCCAGCATCCATAAATTCCCTTCGTGTAAATAATAGTTGAGGCATTTATTTTTCATTTTTTGTTTTCTTTAACGTCTTTCGATTCGTGTAAATTTGGCCCCCCCATTCATCATTAAAACGTTCTTTAGCTTCTTTAAGATTCCCCATAGGTTTTTCTGGAAAATCTCATCGACAAGGTTGGTTCATAAAACATGTATATTCCAATCATACCTGTGTGATGTATGTGACCTCGCCATCTTTAATTTGATCCGTGATTTTTTTATTCCATTGTTCTACGTTACTCGTAGACTTTTCTCACCTTTTTCAGATTTTGCAAAACGGTTCCTATTATTTGGTTGAAAAAAAACAACACAAATCAAGAAGGGTTGATCCGAAAACTCTGTAAAATTGAGAAAAATGGTTCAGAGCCGAGACGATAGCATTGAAAATCGGGGCTCAAATCGTTGATAGTGAGATGAAGCTGAAGCTAGCAGCCATAGTCAGCAGCCAAAAGTGGTAAATTCAATAAAAATGAGACAATGAGGCCATAGAATTTCAATTTTGTGAAATATTATTTGAAGGAATACTTTTATAAAATTATAGATACGAATCTTTAGTGCGTGATTTTATTCAGGAGAGCTTTGAAACGTTTGGCTGCTAACTATGGCTGCTAGCTTCAGCTTTATGCTAGTGAGGAGGCTGGGCGGCTCGACTTGGACAATCCCACGTATACAATATAATTTGGAAGGTCCCTATGTCTTTCTGTAATTTTTAGATGGCTGAGGCGTGGTTGATGCTGGACATGCTCGAACGCATGGACGACGAAGCGCGGGTCTTCAACTTGCGGGAGGTGAGGCGACGACTACGCAATCAAGAGGACCCGTTCGACGTCTCGGAGAGACAATTCGTCGATCTCTTCAGGATTTCCCGTTGGCTGGCGATGGACCTCATCGTTGAACTCACCCCGCTTCTCCAGAGGACTAGACTAAACGGTCTATCGGTCGTTGCACAAGTATGCCTGTCTGAGTTTACATCATACGAATTCTGCATTTCTACACTATTCGGATGTGTCCGGAATATGTTCCATCGCATCCCAGTTTCAGGGGGTGAATCCATTTGAGCAAAATTCGCTTTCAACGCAGTTAATATCTTATCGCATTCACTAGGTCCTTTGCGCTGTCAGGCTTTACGCCGTTGGGTCGTACCAGCGGCCTACCGGCAATGAGTTCATGATCGCAATGAGCCAGACTTCGGTAAGCCGTTGTTTGCGTGACGTGTCGCAGGCGATCGAAGATCGTTTCTTCAGGCGCGTCGTCAAGTTTCCTGAGACACCTGCGGAGCGAGCGGCCGCACGTGAGAAATTTCGAAACGCCCCGCAGCCCTTTCCTGGTGCTATCGGTGCAATCGACTGCACTCACGTGAAGATCGTCACTCCTGTGGTGGATGAAGCTGCCTACGTGAGCCACCACCAGTACCACTCCATCAATGTTCAAATAGTAAGTGGGCGTTGAGGCTTCGTTCTCTGCAAGAGTTTGCAAATTTGGCTCCAAAAATTTCATCGTCCTTGTGTTCGTCTCAGGTGTGTGACCCGGACTTGCGCATATTGAACATATGCGCGAGGTTTGGCGGAGGCCGGCACGATGCAGCTATTTGGGCACAGTCTCCGGTGCGATTACTCATGGAGCTGTATTATAGACAGGGCGAACGAGGAACTTGGTTGCTGGGTAAATAATCACCGGAACAAGAATTTCGGTTCGCATTACTCAACTGTCGTTTCGTTGTGTTATTTTGCAGGGGATTCCGCCTATCCACAGGAACCTTGGCTCATGACACCGATCCGCAGGCCACCGGCTGGGACCCCAAATGCTGCGTACACCGACGCCCACGGCAGGAGTCGCTCCTACGTCGAACGATGCAACGCTCGGTTCAAACTCATCTGGAGATGCCTCTCGGGAGTAGGTTTAATGTTTATCCTAGAACAATGAACCCGCAGACTATTCAACTGTCGCCTCATTCGTGAAAAATCTATAGTTGACCACAACTGTTGTCGCAATGCCTAAACAAGTTGATTTTCTCCTCGCACCACAGGAACGAATCCCCATGTACCAGCCTGTATCCGCATGCAGGATGATTAACGCATGTGCTACGTTGCACAATCTGCGTTTGGCATACAGGGTTGGCGAGGACATGGATGAGTTCTTTCCAGAGGACCGCATCGCCAACGTTGCAGCGCTTCCCGTACTCGCGGCACCCATGAACTACAGAGATACACTGAACGAAGGCAGGCGTGTCCGTGATCAAATAGTACGGGACCACTTCACTCCCTAGAACCGAGCCCACAGCGTACGAGGATATAATTTTCACAGACCTGCTACCTCCCCCGAGGAGACTAATAAAGATGAGTGTGAATATTGTTTCTTCCGATAACGTCGCTTGGCCTTTGATACACCATTGTTCCTATTTTCAGTTTCCACCGTTCCACCTTACAAAGGATATCGCCGTTTGTGAAACGATTGCCGTCGGGGCTTAAAAAAGATGAGTAGCTACAGTCATTATCGAATTCTCTCTAAAAAAAAAAAACGGTAACATTCATGCATTTCAAACACTTTTTTTTTTTTTAGCTGTGTTATTTAGCTATTTAGTTATTTAGCTGTGTCACAGGTTTGGTATAGTCAGAAAGAAAGAAGATTCACAGATCTTATTCACATCTCATACCGACCTAGGACCGTATACGCAGTAATAGATGACAGGGATTTTGGTGAGAAAGACGATTGCTTTTATTGCATTTTAGATATATTTTAAGAATAATAACTCATTACATTGCAGTTGACAACGTTCCAGTCTTTTCCATCACACTCTACGCTATCTACACTATCCACGTCTCTACTGCTCTCCAGGGTTGCGAAAATAGTAATTCAAAATTAATGCATTATTCATTACTCAAATAATGGTCGCTATTGGTCAGGAGCTTGGATTACAGTAATGAATCGCAATCATATTTTTATCATCATTTGACGTAAGTAGATTGTGACAGCCATGGAGAGTCATAACAAACGGGTGTCAGGTTACACCTCGCCGTGTCGGGTTACACCTCGCCGCCGTCCTTGCCCCCCTCCCCCGTCCCCCGCACTGCGATGCTGCGGCCGGCTGTGACTCGGATCAGTGACCTGCTGACTCGGCTGAAAATTATTTATCTTAAAAATCCAAGATGGCGTCCCGTCTCCCGATCTCCCGCTGCTTATTCTTTAAATCCTGGAAATCTCAACTATTACTACTTAAATTTAAAAACCCTGAAAATCTCGGCTATTACTACTTAAATTTAGATACCTGAAATATGGGGAAAATAGGTTATCGGAATAATCACTAGGTATTTTTTCAAGATTCTTTTTTATTCTTAAATCTAATATACAGTGATTGATATTTTATACAGCGTCCGTCATGACACACTGACGTATGTCGGCAACAACGTACGCCAAAAACAGCCGCGTTATTTCGCAGAATACTATATTATAATAATATCGTCGAAAACCTTCTTCGGCACACGATGCTACAGATTTCCGTGCGTTGTCCCCCTCCTCGCACACCACCGCGCTGATCTGTTGGAGAGTCGGGGTCTTAATCTTCCGCTTCTTCAAAACGGCGCCGAAGTAGCGCACCAAAAGTCCCTTGCATGTGTTGACATCCCCAGCAACAGCCTCCAGCCGCTCCAGCTGCTCATCGATGCAGCACGTTAGATGTTTCAGCCCAACGAATGTAGGCTTCTGCATCAGAATCACAGGTATCCAGCTTTTCTTCGGTCTCTTTGCCGTTGGACCAGCCTCCGCCTCCTCCTCCTCCTCCTCGACTACCTGTGACCCCTCGTCGACCACCCCATCGGTCTTATACAAAGCTATACTTTTCGAGCTGTGCGAGCTGGTGAACCGTAGTGTGCACGTGTCGAGAGGTATCGTATCCATCATTAATTGGCTGAGCACGCCCCCCTCACCCTCGAAATACCCGTCGATCTCCTCGTACTTGGCTACGAGTCCACGCCAACCCTCGACAGTCAGCGACACCCCCGTGCTGAAATTGTTGATCACTCTCACCACCGGTGAGAAGTTGCCATCCAATCCGAGCCTGAGACCCACCGTTACTTTTTTCGTCCACGAGTTGTTCAGACCGTATGTGGTGGAGAGCAGGAGGTGTCGCTCGGATTTTCTAAGAGCGATGTCGAAGGTCTTGAACAGCCGGCTGCACCCGTCTCCCGATGTACCGGATTTTGATGTAGCCATAATAGTAGCTCTGATGCTCGTTGTTTCGCGCTTGAAGTTGTCGGACTGAATATGGATCGACGGTGTCGGTCAGACTTATCGACACGTCCCCACCATCAGGATCTCACGATTTTGTGTAAAAGTTGACGGTATGGTCACGTCCGATCGAGACGTGCTATTGTCTCGGCTTATAACAAGCTTCCGAGAAGAACGGGTGGTCTGGTGCGGAGTCAGCTTCTGGAAGAAATAATACGTGTTTTGAAATTACCAATCTGATGACCAGTCATCTCCCGATACGTGACAAATGACCGACTTACCATCTATTGTCTACCAGAGAGCGCACGTGCTGATGTTTCTGGTTACAGAGGTGCTACCAGATAGCTAGAGAGAGAGAGAGAGGGAGAGCGTACTATTCTAGGTGGCCGTACGGTAGGGTATCATAGCTATCCGGGCAACACCGCCGCTTGACCTGAACCGGTTTACATGTTTTGGTAAGAGTACGGGTCACGACATGGTGCGCCGCGGTCCTCTGTATGGCCCGGCGATCGACAACTATCGGGTCCGCCCGATCAACCACCATACCCCGAATCGAGTTGAAATTTATTCTCAATCTCGACTCGTAGTTCAGGGTGACCCCCTTCACCTTACAGACTTCGCACTCGCTACCGTCGGGTCGACGCACTATGAAGGCGTAGAATTTCGGCCCCCCCGACACGAACGAACGTATAAAACTCCCCTCCCCGTACTGCGCGAGCTCGTCCGTCATTTCCCCTAAAAAATTCCCTACCGCCGGCTCATACTCCCCAGGAACACCTGTCCGACGGTAGATAACGGAATCGGTATCGTAATATAAAACCCGACGCCCGAGCCTCTCAAGATAACTATACAGTTTCAGACGGGCGTGGGCTGTTGTGTAGGCCGCCAACGCAACGTTCGCCAGCGGAGACGGCACGACGCTATCCGTGGTGTACCGCCACCCCACGTAGATCACGTCATTGGTTACAGGCAGGATATCAGTCACCTCGGTATCGGCCCCTACGAGTAACTCCAGCAAACGCCCGCGACTCCGCACAACCTCGGTCTGAGGTAGATTCTCTCGCTGACCGAATTTACCCCAAAACGAGTTTAGACACAGCTTCGATACCGAACGAAGCCCCGGGTTTTTCGCTATTTTCGCTGGATCCAGCACGATACCCTCGACCCGTTTATATTCGGCCAGGTAGCGTTCACGGGATACCTCGTCGGTGCACTCGGTGGGCCACCCGCTGGCCTCTTGTTTAATTTTGAGAAAGACGTTAATGTAACCAGCAAAAAGCCCCCCCTGCCTCGTGCGGGGATCGTACTGGGTCATCTCGTACTGCCACACCTCCTTTATATTCACGATTTTGTAACCGAGGGCTACGGCTTTCCGCACCTCGTCAGCGACCCAGGTACCCGTGAACGACCGGTCAGCCTCGTTTTCGTGAGGGCAGGCGGTCTGTATCAACCCCTCGCTACAGGCTCGACACAGAGGAAATAGCAGTTTTCCTTTATGCATACGAACCGGTAGCACAGGGTGATAAAGATTGCGCGGTGGTAAAATTGTGCAGGAAATAAACCCCTCGACTCTGCTAACGTCGGTGTTCTCCGGCCCCGTCACCACCTTGCACTCATCCCCCACGTAAACCGTCGGATGACCTACGGGGTATCGTGCTGTCTTACAGACGTAGGGATACAGAGAGCACACGTCGACGTAGTGAATCTCCTCCCCGGGAGTTGTTTCATAATACCGGAAAGTGTTCCCTGTTCGCCCACCGAAAAACGCGTCACGCGGATGCAGCCCACCGCGCGATACCATGGCGTGGTCATTCACGTATTCGCGCAGCGCGCTGCTCCTCCTGTACAAAGCGTCGAACTCGCACTCCCACAACTCCGTAACGCGATACCCCAACGCGATCATCTGTCTTGTTTTCGCGGTGGTCTCCTCGAAGCGCGCGTCTATCGTACCCCCGGTTCTCAACGCTGTGTCCCGATTGACGGTGTAACACTGGGGGCACCCGTGCCAGTAGCACCCGTGAAACTCATAAACATGTTTACTATCCGCATGGTACCCGTCCACAGGGCGTCCCGTTTCGGGGATCCGAAATTCGCGACCCCGTCCGGCGTGGGCCATACGGATGCCGAGCTCCCGTTCAACCCACACGAGCCACTGTATAGCTTTTCTGGATTGGTTACCCCCGCATCGGTACCCACCTGTGGGCAATATACCGATGCTTTTCGGTGGCAAAAACTTTTTACGATACACGGTGAGGCATGCCGACGGTATGGTGGTGCACCGTGTAAACGGACACACCGATCCGCTCTCAAGAAAAATATCGCGAAAGACCGTACACGCTTTCCGGAGGATTTCGACATCGTCTCGGCAATAAGCTAGGAGTTCGCGCTGGAAATTGAACACGGCGTTAGCTCGGACCCGCTCCTCGTACCACGAAAAAAACTTGACGCGATTAGCACCCGTCATACCCTCCACCCCGTAATACCGAGGCTCCGGCAGGGGTCCCTCATACTCCTGATTCTCGGGCGTGTTGAAGAGGTGGGGGAACACTCCCTTTACTACGCTCTCCTCGAATCCGAAAGCCTTAGGGAGGGCTGCGAGAGCCATCGGCATGTACGCGAGCGAGTCCAGGAACCGCGTATGCCCCGTCTCCATCAACCTGATCTTGGTACCGTTCAAAATCACCCGCGGTGGTTCCCGATCCCGCTCGACCAGGTAACGCAGGATAAACTGGGCGTCGAAACCCCCCGCATTATGCGCTATACAGATTATCTTTTTGAAATGTACCAAATCCCGCGTAACAAAATCTACGAACTGTTTCACGGGGTTTTCACGAAAAATGAACTCTCGCTGGAGACCGCAGTCGGGGCAAGGTACCGTGATATCCGATTCGTGGATACACCCTGTGCATACCTGCTGAGCCACGCAGAGATTCGGTACGTGAACATTCACGGATGGGTCCCCATCGAGGGGTTCGCATTGCTGCGTCTCAAAATCATAGAACACGAAAATGTACGGTGCGGTGTCGATCTCGTCTTTTATAGGTGCCATGTAACATGCGTGATTGATCGGCTGGTTCGATTTGCATGGCCCGCACCATTCTACACCGCATTCGTGTTTCCCACCCCGCTCCAACCGATTCACTAGACGTGTACACCCCGCACAGATATATAAGGAATCGCACGTCGATCTCTGGGGGGTGTAAGACCCCGGGGTACGATGTTTCCTAAGACATTCGGGACCGCGAAACGAGCGGTGGCACGCGGGGCACACCAGCTGATTCGTCGTCTTCACGCATTCCGGCACCGTCGCGCAACAGGGACATTTATGCGAGCATCTGTGATCCCCATTCCGGCGATACGCTACGTTGCAGGGCTCACAGAACCGTCGATTAGCCGCCGCGGCGACGATGCTCAGAATCGGCTTGAAATGACGACTTCTAGGTAGATAGAGGATGTTCAGCTTGTCGATGATAGCCAACCCACGTTGTAAAAGTACCCCCTCCCCGTTATACAGATGATCACCCCCGCGACCGAAGGTGTCGAAGTCGTAGACCACTATCGCGAACCCCTCGTTAGCTAAGTGATTTTGAAACAGCGCGATCTCCCCGATACCACACCCCTCCGCGGGTACAACAACCCCGGCGGCCCGACACAACGCCTCAGCCGCGTCCCGCTGAAGCCTCGACTGACCCCCCCTAATCGCGGTCCAGTACTCGCCGTCGTTCACGTTACCGGACACCCGCTTTGCGTGAGCTCGCGCGGTAACTAAGGCCCGTGGGAGACAGAGCTTATCGTTCGGTACCTTTAAAAGCGATCTTTTGGAGACATCTTCGCACGTCAAGGGTCGAGCCTTTCTTCCACGCCCCATAGGAACACCGACCCTGCTAGCGGTCAGGGTAAAACTCTGATCTACGGCGAAGTCCGAGGCGCTCTGTGTCACGCTGAACACGAGTCTCCAGAGATCCTCGTAGTTGCAGGATCGCACGGGCCGGAAAGAGAGCCCCGCCGAACCACAGGCAAAGTGGGGGCTGTTGAAACCGAATCCGACGTAATTGTCGTCATCAACCCCCCGCATTGCCTGGGTGAATAGTTCTTTGACCGCCTCTTCCAACCACACGATCGGGTTCGCGTCAGGCGGCGGTGTTTTAAGTCTGACGGTCATCTCCCGTCCCGTAAGTTTAAATCTTTCGAAATATTTGGCCACATCCTCGATTACCACATACCTGCCCGTCTCTCTATCTCTCTCGCCCTCAGCGACGATTCCTCTCCCTCGACCGCTCCCGCTCTGCACTCCGGATACCCCGGCTCCGTCGTTGATACCCCCGGCGACATCCCTCGTCGGGACAGAAGGCGGGGTCGAAATAACCTCTGCAGTAGTGTTCCCGGTGAAGACTGCACCGTCACCCCGTAAGCGCACCCGCCCCTGTCTCCTCAACCGCCTCCAAATACGATCGTGTTCTGCCACTTCATCCACGTAATGCGGGATGTACTCCCCCTCCTCCTCGTCTTCCTCCACCCCCTCCTCATTGCCCCCCTCGTACTCCTCCCAGTGGTCAAGCTGCTCCTCGCCATCCACCATTCGTACGCGGTGCTCACGCATTTCGTCGTCCTCCTCCTCCACATTCTCACCCTCATCCTCCACCCCCGCACCGTTGTCGTCATCGTCGTCGTCGTCGGCACTCCCATTATCATCACCACCATCACCCTCCTCCTCCTCCTCCTCCTCCTCCTCCTCCTCCTCCTCCTCCTCTTCTTCTTCGTCTTCCGCCTGCTCCCTATCCTCCTCCTCCTCGTCCTCCGCATCCGTCGGGTCTCCCGAATCCACGTCATACCTCCACGCGTCATCCGACGCTATTTCCTCTTCCTCCTCCACATCCTCCTCCCCACCATCCACCGGCCCCCCCACAACCTCCTCGTGGTCGAATATATCGTCGATGTTCCCCAATAAATCGGCGAAATAAGGTCGATCCGCGTCGATATCATCCTCCACGGCCTCCTCCCTGGTACGGCGTCTACACCTGGGCTGGACGTGGAATAGGACGCTGGATCGCGACTCTGTTGATATTACGATCGTGGTATTAAGGGGGTTTTCGACACAATGCAGATACACACGGCCACCACAATCAACTCACCATCCGATGAACTCTCCACCGAAAACGGTGTTGGGGGGTGGGCGATGGTTGATTCGGCGGCGTAGGAGTCGGTGTCGGAGGACTCGTCTTCGGACGCCAAATCGACCACCTCGATATCAGCGGCACCCGGCGACGGTGCCCCGGCTTCGGGCACTAGTTCCATCTCCTCGACATCTTCGGGCGCCAAATCGATCATCTCGATATCTGCGACACCCGGCGACGGTGCCTCGACTTCGGGGTCGATGTCTGTATCGGGGGCGCGCGTCGATGATGACCCGGCTTCGACCACCAAATCGACTAGCTCGACATCTGTATCGGGGGCGCCCGACGATGATGACCCGCCTACTCCGGAATCCTCTTTCGCCGAGGAGGGAACAATCATCTCGCTAGCCGGCGCCGCGTCCTGTTCCACCGAAAGACCCGACACCTCCTCCACCATACCCCGCTCGAGGTCATCCAACGCCTGACACATCAGGGCTTCCTCGATCTCAGCCGCGCGGTCATCGACACTCCGACACGCCGGAGCCTCTTCCGCACGCCTCACGCTTCTTCTTCTACGCGCTATCGAATACCGGAGATAGAAGGAAAGATTATCAGTATACCGGGTTACAGATATCCCGGGGGAGGACTTCTTATACTTTTGAAATTGCTACTTACCGCTGCGAGCGTTATAGTCCGCGACCAAGCGTCGCACCACCGCTAGGCCCGCTGTACCTCTCTGCCGCAGCACCCACACCACGACCCCTAAACAGGGGATCGCGTCACTGAACACCCCACGGTCGTGCATTCTACCGAGCACTCTATCGCTGCAGGCCGATACAACCTGTCGCAGACGATACAGCAACTCCCGGGTCTCTAAACGTTGTAACTCCCCGCGCCAACCCCCGTTGTACCGGCGTACCCCCCGCGGATTCGTAATTTCCGCGTAACGCAGAACCGCTAGGATGACCGACCGAATTTTCGCGGGACCTTCCATCACAAGAAAACAAAAGAACACTCTGGCTACTTCTCTCAAGAGTCGACTCTCGAATGTGGGTTATCCTCGATAGATTAAACATTTATCCATCGTGCAAAGTAGCGTTTCACCTATCGTCAGCGAATACACTCTCCACCTGCGAGTGTGTCGTTCTAGACGTGAATGGTATTACCTCATCCTTATTGTAATTAGTACAATAGCCGGTATCTCTATGTGCTAGCATCTCGGTGCAGGCCTCCCCCCAGCCCCGAGCGGTCAAGTCAGCTGCTCAGGACCGCTAGGGTGATCCCCCCGTCCGGAGTCAGCTAAATTCGGACGGGCGGCACGCGGTGCGTATCAGCCGAATGATGATGCTGGTTTCTTACCGCGACCACGCGTGCCAGGCTGATAACGCGTGGCCCGGAACCGCGCGCGCGTGCGCTGCGTAAGATCTCAAACGCACGCGCCCCGCATGCCCCCCAGCCGCGGTAATGAGTCGGTTGCAGTGGGTATATATTGATACGTTGATCTCCCCACATCGAAGTCTCGACCATGGATACCCGCTGGAAGCACCCCTTCTCCGCGATCGTCGCCGGCCCGTCCGGGTGTGGCAAATCCAACTTTGTGAAAAATTTTCTTCGTTACGCGAGAGATATGTGCGACACGGATTTCGCGCGGGTCGTGTGGCATTACGCGGAGTGGCAGCCGTTGTATAGCGAGGCAACGACGGACGGTATCGAATACCGCGAAGGTCTACCCGAGCCGGCCGACTACGAGGGGGACTCTAGACCGAAATTATTGGTTATCGATGATCTGATGCGCGAATCGTCGAACGGCGTGGTCATCGACCTGTTCACTAAGGGCTGCCATCACAAGAACATGAGTGTGTTCCTGATCACCCAGAATCTGTTCCATCAGGGTCGCGGGCAGAGGGATATCTCGCTCAACGCAAATTACATAGTCTTCTTCAAGAATCCTCGGGATCGTGGTCAGATACAGCATCTGGCGCGTCAGGTTTTTCCGGAGGATCCGCGATTTCTGCAGGAGGCCTATCACGACGCCACCGCTCGCCCTCACGGTTATCTGCTCCTCGATCTTAAACAGTCGACCCCGGAGAACTGTCGATTTCGAACGGATATATTCCCTATGGATCGTCAGCACCACGTCTACGTACCGCGGAAGGATATAAAGGGTGGTGGGTCGCGGGGTGCCCCAGTCTTTCGTCTGTGATGACATCGAGAAGTACCGGTTTTGTCGTAAAGAGTCGAGGGCCACCGCGCTTCACAACCTCCGACGCAGCCGCCCTCCAGGACATCTGTAAACTGAACCCCCGGCTGCGATCCGCGTTGTTACGCGCTGCAGAGCCCTCCCTCGTTAAAAACATTTGCGAGTGTGCTCTGAACATCCTGAAAGGTAACGTGAAGTTGACCCCCGAGCCGAAAGAACGCCTCCGAAAACACAGAAAGGGATTGCATCGTCTGGCGAGTCACACCGGGAGTTGGAAGAGTAAAAAACGTTTGGTGGTTCAACACGGGGGGTTTCTTCCACTCTTACTGGGCCCCGTCATCGAGGGTTTGGTCGCGGCGTTGGCTATCAAGCTGATCGCCGGTTAAAAGGGTAGAAAAAATATGGAGCGAGCGAAAAAAATGGTGCTCATGTCACAGGAGACTGTAGACAGACTCTGTGCGCGAAAAACGGGGCATCCCGGCGACGTCGCCGACCCCGCGAACAGACTGGACCACGAGATGCAGACTATTTTACGTTCCCCCGGGAAAACCGATCGCGAGAAGTGGAAACTCTATCGCCAGGTGTTGCAGCGGTATCTGTTCCATACCAAGGAGGGGCGAAAACCCCTGGAGTTGGTCGTACGTAACGCGGGGGAATCCGTAAAAGACACCCCCGTGACTACCGGAAATGATGACGGTGATGGTGATAATGATCTCGGTGCGGAGGCCACCGCCCCGGTACGAGCACCCGATGAGAATCCCCCAATACAGAGGGTAGTCGCTACCGTCCCCCAAAAGTATCGGCGGAGGGCCGAGCTACTGCTGGGTCATGTAACCGGCAGCGGAGTTGTTTCGTGGGATCCTCGGGGGGAGATCGCGGTAGCTGGGGTGGCTATACCCGGCACGAGTATCGTCGATCTGATAAACGACGTCATGCGCGAGCGAAAAAACGTACGGGCTACGGGTAGAACCAGGTTCGCCGCTATTCTCAACCAGCTCAACACACCGAGGGAGTACATCGGGAACCCGTTTTTCCTGCCATCTAGACACGACGCCACGATGCCCGGGCCTGCGGAGAGATCACCTACGTATAACGCGGGGGCCTTGGGGACATTAGCGGAGGATGTAACCGAGGAAGAGGATGATGATGATGATGAGATCGGATCGAACAGCTTCGTCTCGGTGGCGACAGATGACGGGACAGAGGAGGGGGAGGAGGAGGAAGAGGCAAGACAACCAGCGAAAAAGAAAACGCGCGTGGGGCAGACCGGGGGTGGTCATTGGTGGTGGACACTCAGATTGAGATGAAGACTCTGATCGATACATATTACGATCCCTCTCACCCCGCCGGATATACCGGTAGCCAGAGAGTACGAGGCGCCGTTCGCGGGAAAATTTCGCGCGAGGAAGTGAACGACTGGCTGGCCGCTCAGGACGCCTATACCCTGCACAAGGCGATACGACGAAGATTCCCCCGAGCAAGATACAACGTGGGAAACATTGACGACGTGTGGGAAGCTGATCTGGTGGATCTGAGATCGATCAAGGGTTACAACGGAGGGTGTGCGTATCTACTCGTCATTATAGATGTTCTGAGCAAATTCGCGTGGGTGGAGCCGATCAGGGATAAGACAGGAGCCGCGGTTGCGGAAGCGTTAGATCGAGTCCTGACGTCGAGCGGGCGGTGTCCTGTTTATCTCCAGACCGACAAGGGAAAGGAATTTGTGGGTGCACCGCTGCAGAAACTACTCTCGACCAGGAAGGTGCGCTATCGCGTAACCCGAAACCCCGACATCAAAGCGGCTGTGGTAGAGCGTTTCAATCGGACACTCAAGGAGAAGATGTGGCGGTACTTCACCCACACGGGGACACACCGTTACATCGATGTCCTACCACAACTCGTACACGGCTACAATCACGCTATACACTCCACGATTAGAATGGCTCCGTCTACGGTGACGCTTGAAAATGCACATGTGGCTCGTTCGCACATGGAAAAATCTCGCGGTGGACCACCCCGCGCTAAGAAACCTTCGTTTCGGGTCAACGATCGTGTCCGCATCAGCAAGGCTAAGGGTGTCTTCGCGAAGGGGTACGAGGCCAGCTGGACCACCGAGATTTTCAAAATATCCCGCGTTCTGAACCGGACACCTGTCGTTTACGCGCTTGTGGATTTAGCTGGAGAGGAAATCGATGGTCTTTTTTACGAGGCCGAATTGCAACGGGTGATCATGGACGATGTTTTCAGAGTCAATAAAATCATCAGGAGTCGAGGGCGAGGGGTCAGTAAGAAACTGTTCGTCAGCTGGCTCGGGTATCCCGAAAAATTCAACTCGTGGATAGACGCCGATAAATTGGTGGAGTCGAAATGAAAGATCAGTTTTACATCACCCTCCCGAGCAACAGCTCGATGAGATATTTCACGGAGAACACCACCACCCGCTTCACCACCAGACTACCCCGACACATAGACCTGCTCGGGGAATGGGAGGTTGCTCTGGCCGAGATCCAGTACCCACTGTCCTTCCAAACGATCGTCGAGGGATACAATCACGTGCGGCTTCACATTCATCACTCGGAAAACCCGGAAAACGTCTTCAACGATATCGCCGAGAAACCCAAGGAGCGTGTCAGCGCCACGGTCTACATCGTCGAGCCGGGTGGGTACACCGGTACCCGAGAGATCGCTTTGGCTCTCAACGCCATCAAGGGACTTAATAATCATATCGTGTTCGGGGTGAAAGGGGATCAGCTGGTCGCCAGCAGAATCTGTCCCTGCAAGACTGGCCACTACCTCTCCTTCTCCTCCCGATTGTACAAGTGTCTGGGGTTCGACAAAATCACCACCAATATACAACGTAGTCAGGAAGCGAGTCGACCGGTTAACATTTTGGCCGAAATACCCGAGCAGATGTTCGTCTACTGCGACATCGTGGAGCCGCGAATCGTGGGTGATGTCAGCGCACCCCTGCTACGGATAATACCGACGATCGGGACGAGTTTTCGTATGGATGGATCGGAGCTCAGGACTCTGTCGCCCCCGCATTATCTCCCTGTGATGCTCACAAGCTTCCGCACGATCGAAATCGATATAAGGAGTCCCCAGGGGAAACCGATGCCATTCGTGGATGGGACATTGACCGCCACCCTCCACTTTAAACGTGTCAACTGATAATCGTGAGGACAGTCGATAAACCATCTTGAGATGCCTCATTACGAGAAATATTACGACAATCAAGTGACGGGTAGTGGGGTGGATCACGTGTACGTCGGTAGCGAGCATCAACGCGGACACGGTATCGGGAGTTTCCTGGGTGGTTTGTTTCGTCGCGCGCTACCTATCATCAAATCTGGGGCACGCGTCGTCGGGAAGGAGGCCCTCCGCACCGGTATGAACATCGTGAACGATATGCAGGATGACGTCGCCTTCAAACAGGCTCTTCGGAACCGTGCTATGGAGGCCGGTCTCAATTTGAAGAGAAAAGCTACCGATAGACTGCAGTCTATGATGTCGGGGTCGGGATATAAAACACTCGGGACCCCGACGGGTCTTCAGTCGTTGGTCGTGCGGGGTGCGGAAACGATCAAAAAGAAGCGTCTGACCGGTAATAAAAAAAAAAATCTGTCAAGAAGCGCAACACTAAAAAACGGGGCGGTGTCAAAGCTAGTGGTAATAAAAAGAAGAAGAATACGAAAAAGACCGTGAAAAGGAAACCGGTGAAAAATAGTAAAAAAGCGAAGAAAAAGTGTTGTAAGAAGCGAACGCTCGCTGATATATTCGGTTCGGTGTAAACAACGATGGCGTACCTCCACAACCACTCGTGCGAGTGTGTGAAATCCGAGCTGGATCTCTTTACACTTCCACCGACGCAGACCACGATCGAGAGTGGTCAGTGGGTCCACTATAAACCCCTGTCATCGCTTACGGATGACTCACCTATCGAATTCATGGTACCGGGACTCAGCGACGAGTATCTGGATCTCTCCCACACTATGCTCAGTCTACGCGTGGGGATGGTGTCGGATGTCACTCGCGACCCGAAAGAACCGAAAGCCGTCGTTGCGCCTGTGAACAATCTTATGCACTCGTTATTCAGCCAGGCGGACGTGTTCTTCAATCAGAAGCTTGTCTCCCCAGCCAATAACGCGTACCCCTACAGGGCATACATCGAGACGTTGCTCAATTACGGCGAGGATGCGAAAAAATCTCATCTCACTAGTACGCTCTGGTACGAGGATACACCC
>JAEUYN010001403.1:0-27255 GCA_018257835.1 Euura lappo | reverse complement strand
TACAGTCCCAGGCCGCGGACTTTTCCAATTTAAACGCATGCCGTACGGCTTGTCCGGTGCGCCGGCGACGTTTCAGCGTCTTATGGACCGACTAGTCGGCCCAGAGATGGAACCCCATGTTTTCGTCTACCTCGACGACGTGATTGTCGTTAACCAGGACTTCGACGACCACCTACGGTGGGTGGAACACGTCCTGGAGAAAATCACGACCGCCGGGTTGACGGTAAACAAAGATAAGTGCGAGTTCTGCTGTTCCGAGGTTCGATACCTCGGCTTCCTCGTAAATCGGTACGGCCTCCAGGCCGACCCTGAAAAGATTCGCGCGATCACCGAATACCCCGCCCCGCGCACCATAAAACAAGTACGACGCTTCCTCGGTATGACCTCGTGGTACCGCCGATTTATCGAGGACTTCGCGACGAAGGCCGATCCCCTCACGCGGCTTTTAAAGAAAAACCGACGTTGGCAGTGGGATCCCGCGCAGCAAGAGGCGTTCGAAGCCCTCAAAACCGCGTTGGTTACCGCCCCGACCCTGACCTGCCCCGATTTCTCTCTCCCCTTCACCCTCCAAACCGACGCTAGCGATTCCGGTCTCGGTGCTGTCCTCACGCAGAGCGTGGAGGGCGTCGAGCACGTCATCGCGTACGCTAGCCGAACCCTTACGGAACCCGAGCGGAAGTACACCGTAACCGAGCGAGAGTGCCTCGCCGTACTCTGGTCGATCCGCAAGTTCCGCCCCTACCTTGAAGGATATCACTTCACGGTCATCACGGACCACAGTAGCCTCCGCTGGCTACACCACCTGCGTAACCCCACCGGCCGACTCGCGCGATGGGCGTTGGAGTTATTAGAGTACGATTTCGATATCGTACATCGCAAAGGTGCCTTACACCACGTCCCGGATGCCCTATCTCGAGTGTTCGAACCGGTGAACGAACCCGTGACCGCCCTGAGTGACCCCCAAGACCCCTGGTACCGCCATCGCGTCGAAAACGTACGAAAGATGCCGGTTCAGTTCCCCGACTGGAAAGTTGAGGACGGACGCCTATACTACCATCGCGTAGACCCCCTCTCCGATCCCCTGTTGCCCGACCTCGACGCCTGGAAACTCGTCCTTCCGCTTGAAGGTCGAAACGCGGTGCTAGAAGAAGCCCACGTCCCCCCGAGCGCCGGCCACTTAGGAATCGAGAAAACCTACGCGCGTATCGCCCTCCTCTACTATTGGCCCGGCATGTACCGCGACGTCGCGCAATTCGTCCGATTGTGTCACACCTGCCAAGAGATAAAAGCCGATCAGTCCGGACCGCGAGGCCTCATGGGCCGCCGCGTAGTCGACCGACCCTGGATTGCCGTCGCGGCCGATATCATAGGCCCGTACCCTCCCACGCGACAAGGATATACCCACGCGATCGTAATGCAGGACCTATTCACGAAATGGGTAGAGTGCCGAGCCTTGAAGAAAGCCAACGCGAAGACCGTCCTACAGGCGCTAGAAGAGCTAGTCGTCTACCGCTGGGGAGTCCCGGAAATCCTCTTAACCGATAACGGTACCGAGTTCGCGAATAAACTCCTCGACGCCGCGTGTACCGACCTTGGTGTATACCACACCACGATCCCCCCCTACCATGCCCAAGCCAACCCCGTAGAACGCGTGAACCGGGTACTGAAGACCATGATCTGCGCGTACATCGAAGGTGATCACCGCAATTGGGATCAGTACCTGCCCGAGTTCCGCTTCGCCATGAATACCGCCGTACACAGTTCCACCCGCTTCACCCCCGCGTTCCTGAACTTTGGTCGCGAACTCTACCCCCCCAATACCGTTCGCCGACAAGAAGAAGGACCCCCTGAAATCGTCCCGCTCTCCACCGAGGAATGGGAAACTCGCGTGAAACGCCTGGACGCCCTTCGCGACTTCGTAACGAAGAACCTCGAGGATGCCCACGAGCGACAAGCCAAATACTACAACCGCGGGCGCCGCGATACCCAGTTTTCCCGCGGAGACCTAGTCCTGAGACGTCAACGTGTCCTGTCGTCAGCCCCGAACTACTTCGCCGCGAAACTCGCTGCGAAATACGTCGGTCCGTTTGTGGTCAAACGGAGACGAAGCCCGACCGTGTATAGTCTCGAGACCCTAGAGGGAAATCCAGCCGGCAAGAGCCATATCAATGACCTTAAACCCTATCACGCGCCCCCAGGTACCGCCCCGCCCCTCCCCCCTGGAGACGCGAGCGAGAGTGACGAGGAGAGTGAAAGCGAACGTGAGAATGCAACCCTCAAACCCCCAGCTTCCCCACCCCCCTCCATTCAAACCCAAGAGGGTGAACTTGTACTAATGCCCATCCATTTCCAGAAAGTGTCGGAAGAGTCACTGGGCCAGCCCTCGCTCGACGACGACGATGCCGGGGGGCAGCCGTTCCCGACGCCCATCCCGGGCCCACGCTCGAACACTGTCCCCGGACCTAACCGCGGGCCTGGAACCAACGGACCTGACGGATCGGCCCACCCCAGGCCCCCTAGGCCTAACCCAGGGCCTGCGCCGCAGGAGCCCGACGTCCGAAGCAACGCGGAGAGACCGAGAGAGGACCGCACAGCTCCGGCGAGCGGAGGAGGAGGCTCTCCTCAACGAGGGATTAACCCCCGAGGAACGGGCCCTAGCGGCCGAGACCGAGGCCTGGCTCCTGGCCACCCCGCCCAGGACGCCGAACCCGAGGAACTCCCCGGAGCCGATGCTGGTGGAGGAAGAGGAGGACCCCACCCCCGCCGACGCCGCGGCCGCCCGCCTGGCCAACCTGGCGCTCGCCTACGGAGGAGGTCCGCCGAGTCTGCCCCGGACCCAGCTAGCTATCAGCCAGCCAGCCAACCCCGCCGTCCCGACAGTCCCCTCCATCCCTCCACTGATGAGCTTACCACGACCCCCGACGACTCTCGAGAGTCGTTACCCCCCCGCAATCCCCCGACTGATGGACATCAACCCATTCGAGGTCCCGGCCGCCCGCGAGGCCGACCCCGAGGTCGCCCCCGCGTACTCCGCGCGCCCCCGCGCCTCAGTCCCGAACCGGTCCCCGAGAGTCCCGATCGACACACCCGCTACCACCTCCGTAGCAGACCCACGGCCCCCGAATAGCTCCGGAAAGGCGCGTTCCAGGAGGAATCGCCGACGCCACCGTCCGACCCGTCCGTACACTCCCTCCGAAGCCGGTTCGCACGGAACTCTAGCCTCCGAACTGCTAGGACCCTCCACCCTCGTGAACCGAGGACCAGGCCCCGATCCCGAGAGACACCGAGCCGGAAACCGCCGTCAACCGAGGGAAAAGGGACCGCCGGGGAACGGACTCAGACCGACCCCGAGCTACTGGGACCTTCCCTATCCGATCGACGCGCTCGCCAGTCTCTACGACCCCCAGGACGCCGTCAACCCCCGCGATCCCCCTGGACTCCGCGACTATTTCCAACCCCAGATACCATATGACCCCCCCCCGACCCAGCCCTCCTTTTTTGTACCCGCCCTGTGTCCTCCACCCGCAGACTCGCAGCTCTGCTGGGCCTGTGAGCGACCGGGCCATAGATATCGCCGTTGCCCGAGACCTACCGGACGCCACTGCTTCGTCTGCGGCTGGCGCGGGTACACCGTCCGTACCTGCCCAACCCACAGCGAAGCCTGGGCGCAGGCCTACATGGCCTACCGATCAACCCAAGACCCACGTATCTTCGAGCCTCCCCGATGCGAAACCCCCACACCCCAGACGCCCAGATTCCTCCACCCCTACGAGCACCGTCAGGAACCCGCCAGGCAAGCCCCGGGCCTAGACTTCTTCCAGTCCCCGGAACAACATCCGGATAACGAGATGATCCGGGCAATAGTGACCGCGATCCGGTATGCCTTCCGCGGACCCTTCTAAACTCGAACCGAAACCTAGCCCCTGCCAAGGACCCTCTTCTAGTCAACCCCCAAGCAAAAATCTGTGGTCCTCCCCTCAGTCAGCCCCCCAGTGAGAGTGGCGTAGTCGGAGGCTGCGGAAGCCCACGCCTTCTACGAACCCGTACCTTCCGTTTGGCGGGGGGGTGTTGTAACGTGGTAGCGTGCTACGCGTTACGGGCCTCCTATACGCCACGGAAGGGATTCAAACCCCCCGCGCAACCCTGACTACCGCGACTAGATTTAAGGTACCGCTAGCGCCACGGAGTTCACTGGAGCGACGAAGCCCCCCCCCCTGTCCCACGCTCCGCTTGCCTAGGAGCGCGGAGAAGAAGACGCGAGCCATCTTGTCTATTCGGTGACCGCGTTAGCTTCCATCTTGGATTTTCGTTCGAGCCTCACGCACCTGTTGCACGTAGCCGGAAAAAACGAGATTAGCAAGTTTTCTATTGCCTTTGGTGCTTTGTTTTCGCGATCAACGTGATTGTAGACCTCCCGACGTGGTTAATAACCCCGGAAAAGCCCCCGTGTGCCCTCCAGTGACTCGTGAGCTGCATCCCGCGAAATCGCTGCCACCGCGCGATCACCCGGCCTCCAGCCGAGACCCACGTGTCGGACACCGAGTGCCCCCAGGAGTACCCCGACAACGTACCCAGGTTCCCCGTACCCTCCAGGATCAAGGTAGGATCTTTCTCTGCCCTGTGTGACCCCCGTACCGCCCCCAAATAACTTTGTCTAGGTCGAGAACCCGATCGTCGATGCTGCAGGACCAGACGAAGCTCCGCCGTTGACCTACGGGAAGTATATCCCCCTGAATTTGTGCCTGCCTTATTGCCCTGCCTGCATTGTGTGTCCCCCTTCTCTTTGCTACCGGTTTTCTGCCTGATTCTGTACCGATCCGTTAAGCGAGCCCCTTCCCCTGACTTGGTTTGAATTGTGTCCCTGTGTGTGTGCGTGTGGAGAGTCGGTTCCTCGCTAGTAACCGCCGTCCCTGTCGTGACGGTCGAGTTACGTGGTGTGCGGGACGACGGCCCTCACCCACACGCCCCAGCGGGCCCGTATCGCTTCGTACCCCTTCCCCCGCCCTTGTTCGAGCCCCTGTCTGTAATGTTCCCCCACGATCTGGATTTCTGACTCGTCTAGTCATACCAACGCAGGTCTCCGGACCGTAATACTGCCTCGCTGAGCTGATAGCGCTGTCTAAACTTTGCCCCTGATTCTGGTTGGTCGCTGTTATAGACTAACTCGGAGTCCAAGATACCTGAGGAACTTCGTATCTCAGTCCTTGTATTTTCTTACGTATTGGAATAAACCATCACTATATTGTTCACCAACGGATACAGTTTTTCTGTCTCGACCCCTCGTTCCCCTCTACCAACCCAGACTGAGCCTAGTCCCGTCCCCGTTCCTGTCCCCCCTCCCTTACCCTGCACCTACGTGCCGAGTGGCTGGACGTTAGCAGCCTGGCGCCCAACATATTTGTTATTTTGTACGTTTCTTTCCCCCCGAGCAACGTGAGGCGTTCTTTTGCTGTCTGTACCGACCAGGGTGACTCCAAAACGCCCTGGGGAGTACGTCGCAGGTACATACAACAACATGGTGACCACAAACGCTACAAAAGTTAAAAAAACGATTCAACCTTTGTATAAATTGGTCTGTAACTGATTAATTATTGAAAAACTGTATCCAAGGCTTTCTTCAAGACATATTTTTGTTAGTAATCGAATGATTTGATGAAATATAAGCACCACAAACAAATAATCAACCTTTAAGAACTGACCACAAATGGTGGGGTGGCCTAAAACGGTGCCTCTAACCTAGAGCATTGAAACTGTGAGGATTTTTTTTTTCAAGATTAACTTAAGATATTCCCACTTGGACCATAAATATCAATTTGAATACGGTCAAACTGAAAAGCAAAACCAAAGCGCCTAATACCATCCGCCCGCATTCGGTAAATGTATACGTATAGTATACGTAAAATGATATTTAATTTTATTGTTACCAAATGTTATTCAAGAATCTTTTTCATCTAAAAGATTTCAAACCAAGCCAAATATTGAGTTATGAATTATAATATTGGTGTATTGAAAAAACCTTGATTGTTTGCTTCATTGTCGTCTATACCACTCTCACTGGTGCTCGGGTAATTTATTCCACTGCCAGTAGACCTTGCCCTCGGTCATGAAATAATGTTTATAGGCATCTATTGTATTTTTCGCAATCTGGACACAGTTCCTAGCAGCGTTTGGAGCTAGATCGCGCATGCCTCGTAGACCTACTTCTTCGCGCCATTGTCCGGGCTGCATGTTTTCAAGTCGATCTTCTGCATCAACGTATCGTGGTGGAATGTAGCGTGTTTGACCCGGTGGCAGCCGAACTTCGATGTCTCTTAGCCAATTATGGAGTACGACGCAGCATTTCACAATGTTCTCCACTGTCTCGGCGCATGCAATGATCGGTTTCCGGAAGATACGCATCCTGGCTACCATTACTCCGAACGTGTTTTCGATGGTAATTTTGGCTCTGCTCAACCGGTAATTGAGAATAACTTGATCTGGCGGCAAGTTCATACCAGGATACGGCCGCATCAAATTTTCCAATTGGGGAAAGGCAGCATCTCCAACAAATAGCGATGACAGACGTATATCAGTCCCTGGGAGAATAGCTGGGGGAGGTAATGGCAGCGTCTTGTCTATGATGGCTCTGCCAAAATCCGAGGCTTGGAAAATTCCACCGTCACTCTCTCTTCCAGCGGAACCGATGCTGACGTACGTGAGTCGGTACTGAGCATCGCATGCTGCAAGTAGCACTAGACTGAATGAGCCCTTGTAGTTTTAGAACGCTGAACCTGTGTTGTCAAAGCACTGCACAACAATGTGCTTGCCGTCTATGGCGCCAACACAATTTGGAAAATTCCATCGGTCTTCAAAATCTTCAGCTACTTTAGCCTATTCTCCTTGATTAAGTTGTGGCAGTAATTCTGGCTGCAGCACATCCCATATCGCTGCCGTTGTTTCTCTGATTATGTGAGTTACAGTTGTTTTACCGATGTGATACTGGTAGTGTAAACTGACCATGCTATCCCCCGATGCGATATATCGCAGTGTCAAAGATAGCCGTAAAGCAGCAGGGATGCTTTCTCGAATAAGATTGCCTCTTGAAATTTGTGGCTCTATCCTTCGCAACAGAAGATCAAATTGATCTGGTGTAACCCTGTGGTAATTGAAGAATAACTCCGGATCAGTACGGAGTTCAGATACGAGATTGTCATAAGCGCCTTGTTCATGTCGTAAGGTGATAAACGGACGAATCCACCATCGAGGGGCAGCTCGCAGACGCAACCTCTGCAAACGCTGTCTTCTTCTCCGAAGCAATAACAGTAGAAGGAGCTCATCGTCTCTATTATCGGCCATCTCGAAGTTACTCTGGATAAGACACTTTGTCTATGATATGGGAGAATAGGGAAATTCAGGAAACAGTCGAGGAATATTTAAGGAATGTTATCTCCGTTTATTTTTCTACTTAGATTTATTTCGTACTTTTCAATTTTTTTTTCATTTTTTCACCATTTCACATGATTTCATTTAATTGAACCTTAAATGTTTTTATATAATATTCATTTCTTTATTTCTCATTAATTTCTTTGCTCAATATTTCACAAGCTATAGATACGTCATTTCAACGCGTTGTTTTCCCCGAACGAAAGTTTCAGATGAACTTGAATAATCATAATATTTCTTTGGAATCAGGCTGGTATTTTTGAGAAACCTCAGTGACAAAACTAGCGAGGCCAAGGGCCCTGTTACATATCTGTAAATGGAGTGGATCTTGAATCAAAAGGGGTGTTGTCCGATGGGTGAAATTATATCCTTTTTTCTGACGATTTTCAGCTAACGATTTAAGGGGATCGACAGCCATGATTGCCAGCTATATGAAGCAAAGTTGTCACAAAGCTCTCCATTTTTTAGGGGCTATTGTTGCGTGGAATTCAAATACGAAAAAATTGAAAATAAAATATCATATCCAAGAAGTCTTTGATTTTGGTTTCAGTGGAAGAATTGAGATATCAACAAATCCGGACATTTGATTTTTCGAAATGGAATTTGGAACCTGTCTGAATTTTTTCAGGTTTTGGAATTAATTTTTATCGAAATTAATTATTCGATGTATGGAAATTAATTATAACATATTTGCGTACATACATACATACCAATGATAATAAACGTAATAGTTTTTCTAGACAAGTTGTATACACGGGTATCGAATTGAATTCGTTCAGAGTACGTTCATTGAGTACGTTCAGCATCGTAAACAGCTGACAATTTTCCTATCATGCCCAAACTTTCAGATACTGTAATTCTCATATGACGGCGGAGTCTAAGTAAACGGAACGATAGTTTCATATAACAGCATTCGTAAAATGGCATGGTGTAGATTTCAGAGCGAAGTTCGTCTTTGAAAATACACCTATCACATGAAAAAAGTGCACTTTTACAAATGTGGGAACTGCTGATAACAGGCAGTGAAGTCAGGCACTCGTTGGATATTTTCATGCGTTGGATATTTTCATGAACAGTCGTGAAAATATCTTACTTTAATTTGGATGATAATGATAAACAAAGGCTAAAATATACTTAACTGCGTGCACAACAAGTGACAAAAACTTGCCTTCTCGATTAAAAACCAATTTTTTTCTGTTAAAAATATAAAAAATGCTCAAAGGTATTTTAAAGGTCTGAAAAAATTCAGACAGGTTCGAAATCCCATTTCGAAAAATCAATCTTATGGATTTCATGATATCTACATTTTTCCACTGAAACCAAAATAAAAAAATCCTTGCAATTGAAATTTTATTTTCATTTTTTTCATAGTCGAATTCCACGCGAAAAGTAGCCCCTATAAAAAAATTGAGAGCTTTGTGAGAGCTTTGCTTTATATAGCTGGAAATCAGCGTTGCCCATGCCTTCAATGTCGCGTGTCTAGTGGCAAAAAGTCGTGAGCGCCAAAAAGTATATCGCGTGTCTAATGACAGAACGTCGTAAGCGCCATTATACGACGTTTTGTCGTTTTGAATGGCAAAAGGGCGTATAATTTTCTTTCTTTCGTATTTCGAATAAGAAGGCAAAAATACATCCAGAACCGTTGAAATCGAAAAGCCTGTCAACTAATGGCAGAAGGTCGTATGTACTGGCGGATACAACCTTTTGTTACGAACGTGAACAGAATAAATTGTGTAGACTAATTGCATAACGTCGTATCCCCTAAAAATATAATTTCCGTTTTTTTTTTCTGTCGAAAATATAATAATTGATTGTTTAAGCACCGATCCATACATGGTCAACTTTCATGAAGTCTCGTAAAGAGAAAAAAAAATATACGACGTTTTGTCATTACGTCACCGAGCAAAATGACAAAAAGTAATACAATTTTTTTTTGTTCCTCGAATCGCTTGTAAAACACCTGAAACGCGAAGATCTGTCGAAATTTTGAATTTCCGAACGTCCCACCGAAAAGTCGTATGTAACTTTTTTCTTTTCTCGAACGCGGCACATACGACTTTTCGGTGGGACGTTCGGAAATTCAAAATTTCGACAGATCTTTGCGTTTCGAGTGTTTTACAAGCGCTTGGAGGAATAAAAAAAAATTGTATGACTTTTTGTCATTTTTCTCGGTGACGTAATGACAAAACGTCGTATCTTTTTTTTTTTCTTTCGAATGTCCTCGAGATTCGGTCTAAGTTTGGTCAAATATCAATAAAAAGGGTTTCGAATTACGTAAAGCTTCACGATTTTTTCACCTCAGCGTCGAAAATATGTGATCGAAAAATAAATTTTGTTGTGAATCGGCTCTAACGCCGCATTCAAAATCTGAAATCTAGTATAAACTGGTTCGAGGTCCTCGCACTGGACTGGGCGGATCGAGTAGTTCAGATAAGGTGTGAGGGCCCCCCACCTAGTCAGTCTAAACTCACTCGTCTCAAGCGTGAATTGTATCGCTCCCATCGATTATTAAATCATTATAATTAAAGCAAATTCACGTGTCTTTCATAAATCCCTGACAACAAACTGTTTCCCGTCGCATTAAAACGTCACCGCTGTATGAAATCGTAACCCGGCATTCTTAGCCCGAGTCAAGATAGAATTATTAACTATCCCTCGAACATTCTGGTCCTTCGAGCCGGATTCTAACTCGCGATAACAGCAGAACAGTGAACGAGTGCGACTGAAAGGTGACAGTTTAAGTGAAGAAATGAGTGAGAGACAAAATCAACAGTAAGAATTACAACTCAAGCTAACGGTCTTTTGCAACCGTGGCTAATGGCCGCGGAAGACTTTTCATTAGCGAAGATTCTTACTCCGCTGGACTCACGGGGTTGAACCCGTCGCGTAAGACATTAGTGCGTATATTTTGTTGCATCTCGGTGATGCTACTGAGCCGCGTCGGGTAGATGTGCAATAAAGTCATCGCGTTGATTTCGCTTAATAATTAGCCCACACGGTCGTGTGCCGAGTATAGCAGTGCTCGACATCGGCCATAACGGTCAAGCCGGTCGGCAAGACGTGAGTGTCAACACTCCTCCCGCGCCGCGCCGCTCTGCCGCACTTGACCTCACCCGGGACTGTTGACACCCGGTACGGTGACAGTTCCTCGCGTTCGATTCGATCAGTGTTGTGATCGTGGAAACTGAACACTTTAACGGTACAGAATAGTGCGAACGTCAATACTGTGGCAAGATGACAGAGCTGGACGATCTGTTTCAAAATCAACATGTCACAGGGGGTTTGATATCGCGATTCTGGACCAACGTAGAGAAGATCGGAAGAGCGAATCTGACTATTGCAGTACTTGAGTCACGAGAAGAACTTCTACAAGCCTACTGGAATAAATTCTTCGACACGCATCTTTTGATCTGCCAGTATGAAGGGTATGAGAATGATGTCTACACGACAGCGGACCATTTTGCAACGGTTGAAGAAGCTTATTTAACCGCCAAGGCGCAGCTGACTTCGGCTAAAGGCTCCGCACCCGGTCCGACCGCTCGTACCCGCCCTACGACTGGCGTGGATGCTGCCTTGATTCATCAGTTGCCAAAGCTGAATATGCCCACCTTTTCCGGTGACCCTCTGTTGTGGGAGACTTTTCGAGACCGTTTCAAAGTCGCGGTGCATGACGTGCCTTCACTGTCGGCTGGAACCAAGCTCCAGCATCTCCAAGGATGTTTACAAGGGGAAGCAGCCAAGCTGGTGAATCATCTACCCGTGACTGACTCGAACTATGAAGGGGTCTGGGAAAAGCTGGAAAGGAGGTATGGAAATAAGCGCCTTTTAGTTCGTACTCACTTGAAGACTCTGCTCAGCATGGCCGGGATAACCAAAGGTACGGCCGCAGAGTTAAAAGCTGTACTAGATACTACTGATGAAGCTGTTCGAGCACTAAAAGCTCTAGGTAGACCGACGGATCAATGGAACGACTGGCTGGTCCACATCGTTGTCGAACGGCTCGACAACTATTCACGAGTGGCATGGGAAATCGCGTCACAGGATACTCCAGAATTGCCAACGTACACCGAACTGTCTACGTTCCTGGAATCTCGAATCCAAGCGCTGAGTGCTACTCACCTGGATAAACCAGCTGCGAAGTCTCAATCTACAACCAATTCGGACTCAAAAAGACGCCCAACCACGTCGACGAATCAGGCCTCGACGTCCAAAGCGTCCAAGTCTAAACAGACTTGCATGATATGTCAGGGCCCACACTTCTTTTCCTATTGTCCGAAATTTAGAAAACTGACGCCAGCTCAGCGAACGGAGCAAGTCGAAAAATTCGGCTTGTGTTGTAACTGTTTGAGATCCAACCATGTCACTAATGATTGTCCTTCCGACAGGCGATGCCTGGCCTGCAACCTTCTACATCACACGATGCTTCATGCCGACGCCGCTTCGCCTACACTAGGAAGTGAAGTCACGGCGAAAGGCAACCCACTACAACAAAATTCGAATCCCGGGCACTCAGGAGGAGCGACCCAGGCAATGCAGACCCGCACGTCTGTTTCGACAACGAGAGTCAACGAACCTATACTCACCTCAACGGCAATTGTCATCATGGAGTCCGCACAAGGACACACGGTAACGTGTCGAGCTCTTCTTGACACGGGGGCTGAGAGGTCTTTCGTCACGGAGCGCATAGCTCAGCATCTCAAACTACCACGGCGTGCTACACACATCACGATCTCCGGCTTCGGAGATACCAACGCAGGCACCTCAAGGAGTCAAGTATCACTGTTTCTTCGTTCGAAATATCGCTTTGACTTTAAACTTGCTCTGGATGCCTTAGTTGTACCAAAATTAACGAGTCTACTCCCAGCTAGGAACCTGACTGTGCGTGAGTGGCCTCACCTGGTGGGGCTCTCCCTAGCTGACCCAGATTTTCACCAATCGAGATCGGTCGACGTGATTATAGGATCTGACGTTTATGGCCTCCTTCTGCTTGGTGGAGTTCGCACGGGACCAATCGGTATGCCGATGGCCCACGAAACAACGCTCGGATGGGTGCTGACCGGACGTATCACCGATGAAGGAAGTGACCAATCGCAGGAAACTGGCAGACTGGTTTCGTTGCACTGTGCAACAACCACCACAATCACGGATCAACTGAAACGTCATTGGGAACTTGAAGAGGTGACGTCTCAACGCCCCCCTTCGTTGGAAGACGAAAAGTGCGAAGTTCACTTCAACCAAACAAAATCTCGAACGGAATCTGGTCAGTACGTAGTTAGACTCCCTTTCAAAGAGGATCCAGCCCCGGTTATTGGTGATTCCCGACAAGCTGCTCTGCGCATGCTTCAACAGTCAGAGCGTCGCCAACAGACGGATCCGCACTTGGCATCCGCGTACTCGGCTTTTATGTCCGATTACCTAAACCTCGGCCATATGGAAGAAGCAGCAGCTTCAACTACGCCGACTAAATATTACATGCCTCATCATGCAGTGACAAAACGTCACGACCCAACCCGAAAAATCCGTGTTGTCTTTAACGCGTCGTATCGCCCTGCTAACGGGCAATCCCTGAACGATCTTTTGTTACCAGGTCCTAAACTACAGAAGGATCTCTGGGCTATCGTCTCGCGATGGCGTCTTCATCAGTTCGTCTTCACCGCAGACGTGGTGAGAATGTACCGGCAGATACTCATTCACCCGCAGGATGTCGACTGGCAGCGGATACTGTGGAGACCGGACACGTCACAAGCCGTACAGGACTTCAGGCTGCTAACAGTCACGTACGGTACAACCTCCGCTCCGTACCTGGCCATACGCACCCTGAATCAACTCGCCCATGACGAAGAATCTAGGTTTCCGGAAGGGGCTAAAGCCCTGCTAACGGACACGTACGTAGACGATATATTAACGGGAGCACATACGTTGGACGAAACAATTTCACTTCAAAAGCAGCTGATCGAGCTACTACGCGCCGGTCACTTTGAGCTTGGGAAGTGGGCAGCCAACGTAGATGCTCTTCTACCGTCCTCAAGTGGACTTCCAACGGTCCAATCAGAGCGAGCCTTCACACTGGAAGAGGAGGTCAGCACCTTGGGAATTCGCTGGGAGACAAAAGGCGATTCATTTCGCTATAAGGTAGAACAGTACGACAAAACGTCTCCTGGAACGAAACGTCAAATTCTATCCGAGATAGCGCGTCTTTTTGATCCACTGGGATGGGTATCCCCTGTGTGCATCGCAGCGAAGATAATGCTCCAGGACCTATGGATACTAGGATCTGACTGGGATTCGGAACTGCCTCAAAACGTCCGTGAATCTTGGACTCGATTTCGCTCCCAGCTGCACCACCTAGAGACCATACGAGTACCTCGATGGTTTCACACAAACGGAACACCAACCTCTGCACAGATTCACGGCTTCTCGGACGCCTCCGAGCGAGCATACGCAGCTGCAGTATACCTTCGCGTGACGGACGATAGTGGAGTAATTCACACCTCCTTAATTGTTGCGAAGTCAAAGGTAGCACCTGTTCAAGTCGTCAGCCTACCGCGGCTTGAACTCTGCGGGGCATTACTACTCGCTCGACTTCTCACGGTGGTGTTAAAGGAATTGGAAATTCCCGACGTCTCCGTCTTCTGCTGGAGTGATTCGACAGTCACTCTAGCCTGGTTACGACAGCACGCTTCTAAATGGAAGACTTTTGTGGCCAATCGGGTTTCGGAAATTCAGCAACGGATTCCACAAGGTCAATGGCGACATGTACCCTCGGCTTCCAACCCAGCAGACTATGCTACCCGTGGAATTACGCCGACTGAACTACACGACGCTACACTCTGGTGGAAAGGACCCAACTGGCTCCAACTGGACCCCTCAGCATGGCCTCAAGAGAATGAAACTCTCAAGGAAGACGTCGATTTTGAAGCTCGACCTTCTGCTCAAGTGCTAATCGCACAACCCCTAAATCTGGACATCCTGCCAGACAGGTACTCCAGTTACTTTCGCCTGCTCCGAGTAACCGCATACTGTTTCAGATTCGTTGAAAATTTGAAAAAACAACCAACGGAACGAATAACTTCGTTCCTAACCAGCGCGGAGTTGGACACCGGGGAGATGTTCTTGATTCGGCAAGCCCAGCAAGAAGACTTCAAGATCGAACTTCGAGCCCTCGGCACTCGACAACCCCTTCCGCGTTCCAGCACGTTATTATGTCTAAATCCATACGTCGACGACTCCGGAATACTGCGAGTCGGTGGACGACTCAATAACGCATTCTTATCCTTCAATGAAAGGCATCCGATTTTACTGGCCAAGGACAGCCAACTGACTCTGCTGTTAGTGAGGCAGGCTCATCAGGACACGCTTCATGGAGGACCGCAGCTAATGCAAAGCCATTTGCTGCGCAAGTTCTGGATCGTCCGAGGAAAGACCGTGATCAAGAAAGTGTGTCGAACCTGCGTTCGCTGCATTCGATTCCGGGCTGCACCCCAACTGCAGCTAATGGGTCAACTACCGGCTGCAAGAGTACAGCCAAACCGTCCATTTCACAGCACTGGAGTTGACTACGCAGGTCCTGTACATGTTCGCACGACCAAAGGCCGCGGACATAGATCATATAAGGGCTATATCTGCTTATTTGTGTGTCTAGTGACACGTGCTGTCCACCTTGAATTAGTCTCGGATTATACGTCTGCTAGTTTTCTTGCAGCCTTCAGACGTTTCTCATCCCGAAGGGGCCCGCCTGCGACCATGATGAGCGACAACGGGACGACGTTCAAGGGCGCAGACAAGGAACTCAAACAGATGTTTCGAGATTCCTCTGAATACTACAAAGAAGTGGCTCCTGCACTGGCGCTTCAAGGCACGAGCTGGGTCTTCATTCCTCCTCAGGCTCCGCACTTTGGAGGGATCTGGGAGGCCGGAGTTCGAGCGGTAAAACATCACCTTCGAAGGGTGATTGGGGACTCCACCCTAACGTATGAAGAGCTAACGACTCTTCTCTGCCAGGTAGAAGCGTGTCTTAATTCACGGCCACTGAGCCCACTCAGTGACGATCCTTCAGACTTGGCCGCGCTCACGCCTGGTCATTTCCTCATAGGTTGTGCTCCTACCTCAATTCCTGAACCTTCCTTACTCACAACAAAAGACACTCTCTTGACTCGCTGGCGCCTTATTAATAAAATGCGTGATCATTTTTGGCATAGATGGTCCAGTGAATATCTTCACCATCTGCAACAACGAGGGAAGTGGGTGGTAGCCAAACGCAACCTGCAGGTCGGAGACCTCGTCCTCCAAAAAGACGACCTCCAACCTCCAGCCAGATGGAACATGGCACGTGTTACCGACGTTCATCCAGGCGCCGACGGACTTCTTCGTGTGGTCACTATCAAAACCGCACAGTCGACCTACAAGCGTCCGATAACGAAGCTGTGCCTACTCCTACCTGCTGAGCCATGACCATCCGAGTTCGTCACGGCGGGCGGCCTATTGCCGTCACTACTACCCAACAAGCAACCTAACGATTCTAAATAACCAAATTCTAAAATTGTATTCTGTAAACCACTTGCTTTCGGCTTCACCGAGGCGGGCGGCATGTTGTGAATCGGCTCTAACGCCGCATTCAAAATCTGAAATCTAGTATAAACTGGTTCGAGGTCCTCGCACTGGACTGGGCGGATCGAGTAGTTCAGATAAGGTGTGAGGGCCCCCCACCTAGTCAGTCTAAACTCACTCGTCTCAAGCGTGAATTGTATCGCTCCCATCGATTATTAAATCATTATAATTAAAGCAAATTCACGTGTCTTTCATAAATCCCTGACAACAAACTGTTTCCCGTCGCATTAAAACGTCACCGCTGTATGAAATCGTAACCCGGCATTCTTAGCCCGAGTCAAGATAGAATTATTAACTATCCCTCGAACAAATTTCATTTATTCGCGGCAGATACGACTTTTCGGTGGGACGTTCGGAAGTTCAAAATTTCGACAGATCTTTGCGTTTCAGGTGTTTTTGAAGCGATTTGAGAAATAAACAAAAATTGTACGACTTTTTGTCATTTCTCTCGGTGACGTAATGACAAAACGTCGTATGTAACTTATTCTTTTATTCATTGATTTTTGGTAGATACGACGTTTTGCGCTTACGTTTTTTTATTACGCATTTCTAAAGCGAATGCAACAAAAAAAAATTTTTATACGACGTTTTGCTATGAAAAACGTCTTTTTGGCGCTTACGACGTCATTAGACACGCGATATTGACTGATGGAATGGATAAAGTCATATCCGCCAGAAAAAAAACACCGTTTTTTCATACAATTTCGTTTTTGATTCTCATAAACATCGGAAACACGAAGATCTATTGAAATTCTCGAGTTGGGGACATTCATGCAAGTTCATGTTTAATAAAGTTCACGATTAAAGTTCACGAATGTGAATGTGTCATGTTTAATAAAGTTCACGAATTTCAAATTATTCGCCCTTATGCCATTGCCCCAGGGGGACAGGGACGGAAACGGCCACTGGCCCCCTTGACTGCGGCGGCGTGGCCAAGGCAGGACAGGAGGCCCCAAGAAAGCCTCCAGGTCAGGGCCCCCCAGGTGCAGGGACTCAGAGCGTTAGCTCCGCGGTCCTAGACGTGAGGGCGTCACAAAAAAGAAGGGGCTCGGACGCGAGGTCCAGGGGACGACCGCCAAGGGCCCATGAGACAAGCAGGAGTGGACAGGAGAGCGTGCGGGCGGGCCAGCAGAGGACACTGTTACAAGAACCTTGGATTTACAAGGGTTTTGTTCTAGGTCTCGACAGGAGGAACGGCGTGCTGGTGTGCGAGGAAGGAGCCCAAGGCCCCGGCCCCAGGGCAGCCGTTTTTGTCAACAACAAGCTCTGCGCGCTGAAGCTGAATCAGTTCTGCAGCAGAGACCTAGCAGCAGCCAGGATCAGGGTGGGGAGGGCGAGTGGCGGCACCATCGAAATGGTTGTCTGCTCAGCCTATTTCCCCTACGACTCTGAGGCACCACCGCCCACGGAGGAACTCAGGGCACTGGTCAGGTAGTGCGCCGACAAGAAGCTGCACCTGGTGGTGGGCTGCGACGCAAATTCGCACCACATCGTCTGGGGCAGCTCCGACATCAATGATAGGGGCGCAGCGCTGCTGAACTTTCTATCAACAACAGACCTCGAAATCCTGAATAAGGGGTCGAAACCCACATTCGTCACCTCTCGCAGGCAGGAGGTGATCGACCTAACACTCTGCAGCTCCAAGCTATCGAACCTGATAGAGGACTGGCAGGTGCAGGAAGAAGACACCCTCTCAGACCACAGGCGCATCTCATTCTCCTTGGCAGCGGCAGCTGTGAAGGAGCCGGAGGGAGTATACAGGAACCCCAGGGCTACAGACTGGCACTCCTACAGAGAGGAGCTGGAATGGAGGCTCAGGGGACCCTGTGAGCGACTGAGGAACCCTGACATGGTGGAAAACTAGGCAACACACCTACAATCCTCAATCACACAAGCTTACGAGGCCTCGTGCCCCGCTAAGCAAAAGATTGACAGCACTAAGGTCCCGTGGTGGAGCGGGGATCTGGACAGACTCAGGTCCAGTTCCCGGAAACTCCTAAACAGAGCCGTTAAGACCAAACTAGCTCCTGACTGGGCAGCCTACAGAGCAGCGCAGAAGGAGTACAAGAAACTGATCAAAAAATCTAAAACAGAGGCCTGGAGAGGATTCTGTGACGAGACCGAGGCCCTACCCCTAGTGGCCAGGCTCCGCAAGGTCTTCTCAGCTGGCCCTCCGACTAAGCTGGATGGACTCATACTGCCTAACGGTAGCATGACCGAAAGCCATTCAGACATCCTCTCGCATATGCTGGAAGTCCACTTTCCGGGGTCCGTGCCTACAGATCTGGGACCGCCCGAGAGGGCAGGCCCGGACAGGCGGGGACCAGGGGACTGGGGCACCGCAGCGGAGATCGTCACGCACGACAGGATCAGATGGGCTGTCAAATCCTTTGACAGGTTCAAAAGCCCTGGTGTGGACGGAATCTTCCCAGCCCTCCTCCAGGAGGGAGAGATGTTTCTGGTCGCGAGACTAAGCCACATTTTCAGGGCCTGCCTGACGCTGCGATACATACCCAAGATCTGGTGAGAGGTCAGGGTGGTCTTCATACCCAAACCGGGCAAGGGCTGCTACAACCGAGCCAAATCTTGGAGGCCTATCAGCCTCATGTCGTTTCTACTGAAGACGTTGGAACGACTGGTGGACAGACACATAAGAGATGGGGCACTGGTCGAACGACCACTCTCTCAATCACAGCACGCCTACCAGGCGGGCAAATCCACGGAAACGGCCCTCCACCACCTCGTGCGCGAGGTTGAAGGACCGCTTCTCCGCAAAAAAGCAGCACTCTGCGTGTTCATGGACGTTAAAGGGGCGTTTGACAACACCTCTTTCGATGTGATCTGTGGAGCGGCTTCCAGGTTCGACATCAACGCCACAGTTGTCGACTGGATCAGGGAGATGCTGCAAACCAGGGTCGTCACCGCCAGTCTCGGGGGCACCAGGGCCAGGGTTCTCGTCGGCAGGGGGTGCCCGCAGGGAGGTGTGCTTTCACCCCTGCTGTGGACCCTAGTCGTGGACGGGCTCCTGGTGGAGCTCAACGGGATGGGGGTGACAACGGTGGGCTACGCTGACGACGTGGCTTTAATCGTCGCGGGCGACCACCTACCAACCATGAGAGGCAAGATGCAAAAGAGCCCTTGTCCTCGTACAAAACTGGTGCACCGCTCAGGCGCTGAGAATCAATCCCAGCAAAACTGAAATGGTGCTCTTCACCAAGAAACGCAACCTCTCGTTGGAGCCGGTGGAAATCTTCGGATCGAGGCTGGCTCTATCCACAGAGGTGCGCTACGTAGGAGTCACCCTGGACACCAAATTGAAGTGGAAGACCCACATCAACAAACAGGCACAGAAGGCCACGGCCACTTACTGGGCTTGTAGAAGGATAGTGGGCCAGACCTGGGGACTTCAACCAAGGGTGGTTCGATGGCTATTCACAGCCATCATGCTACCCCAACTATCATACGCCTCCCTAGTGTGGTGGCCTGCTATGGGCAGGGTCACACTCCGGAAAACATACGACCGGATATACAGGATGGCGCTGCTTGGCATAACTGGGGCTCTCAGAACCACACCCGGACTTGCCATGGGAGCCCTGCTTAACCTGCCGCCACCGCATATCACGATACTAGAGGAGGCCTGGAGGGCGGCACTACGCCTATGGTACCTAGGACTCTGGAGAAGAACAGGCGTGGGACACACGGTGTTACTCCGGGAGGTGGGGATGCCCCTGGCAACCCTGGCCCAAGGGGGGGGGACCGGTGTCCCAACAGATATCTATTCGGCCGCAACTTCAATGTGGCATACCCTGACAGGGAGTCCTGGGAAGCAGACCGGGACAGGATTCTCTCGCCACAAGGACTCGTCTGGTACACAGACGGCTCCAAAACGAACACTGGGACTGGGGCCGGCATTTGGTGCGAGGGACCCAGGGTGGGCACCTCGCTAGCCCTGGGGCCCATGGCCACAGTCCTGCAAGCTGAGGTGTTTGCCATAAAGGCCTGCGTCAGGTTCATTCTGGCGAGGGGCTACAGAGGCAAACACATCTACATATGCAGCGACAGCCGTGCCGCACTCAGCTCCTTGGACGCTTGCGTCATAAGATCCGGGCTGGTATGGGACTGCGTCGAACTTCTGACAAGGCTAGCGCGTGCGAACCACGTCAAGCTGCTCTGGGTGCCGGGACACAGCAGCATCCGGGGCAACGAGCTAGCGCACAACCTGGCCAGGGAAGGAGCCTCTCGCAGAGAATGCGACGAGGACTGCCTAACGGGCATAACAGCAGGGCTCACAAGGAGCCTATCTAAGGAACGGGCGGAGAGTCGCTTTGTCGACCTCTGGACCGACACACCAGGCATGACTCACACGAGGGCCCTCTTCCGAGGGCCATCCCACCAGTTGGGGTCCACGCTCATGAAGATGAACAGGACGGACTTGAGAACTATTATAGGACTCATCACCGGTCACTGGTACACGGGCGAGCACCTCGTGCACATGGGGCTCAGAGCAGGGTCCCTTTGCACGAGATGCGGGGAGGAGCAAGAGACTCCCCTACACCTGATCGCGCGGTGTAGCGGACTCCTGGGCCCGCGGAGGCTGGCCCTAGGAACTGACTTCACCGGCGAGGAGAAAATAGAGGAGATGGGCGTGGGCAGGCTTCTTCGGTTTGCCAAGCTGGCCGACCTCACGTCCTTCCCTACGTCCTAGGGTGTCCCTAAGGGCCCGGGCACAATGGTCCGCATGGACTGAGCGCCTGGTCACCCCCAATTAACAACAAAAACCTTATGCCATTAGCCAACCCAGCGAAACGATAAAAAGGTGAATAATTTTTTTTTATCAATTCATCTTTCCGGATTTTTTGTTTTCTTCTTGGATGGATGGATGGGTAAAGTGGAGATGAGGAATAAATGAATTGATTTTATTGAAACTTTTCGCATGAATGTTCAGAATTTGGAAATTTCGACAGATATCTTCGCGTTTCTAGTGTTTTTGGAGCGAATGACGAAAAAAAATGTTCAATTACTTTTGTGTCGTTTCGCTTGGTCGACTAATGGCATAAGGGCAAATTAGTATTGTTATTATTTTTTTTTTCGAAATATGAAAAAAGGCGGTTTTTCTTTGATTTTTTTTCCTTCCATTTTTTGTCAAAGTTGTGAAAATGCATACATGACTTGAAATTCATGTTTTCTAAACGTTTACCCTAAAATATCGTCGTTTTTTACGGATACGACCATTTGTGCTTAAGTTTTTTATTTTCTAATTTCAATGGATGTATGCGTCAAATCGAATACAACCAAACAAATTTTGTTCGTCCCTTTTGCCACCGAAATCGCATTTTTGGTGCTGATGACCTTCTGTCATCAGACACGCAATGTGGTAAATGCACTTTTGAAATTTTCGTTCGTAGGAACGTTTGGATAACTTAAGACAAATCAATTAAATTCAACGAAATTTATTTACATGATCATATTTGTGGTGTATTAACGATATACAAACGAATACTATTCACATATAAGCTTTATTCAGAAAGAGCAGAGTGTTTATCCTTACACGGTCAGCGGTCAACTGAACTTATCATACAATACAAATACACATACTGAAGCCCCACCTGTAATACATCTCTATGTCTCTCATATACTACAACTTCCTCCCTTATTTATAATTAGATACTATGAGCCAACTTGGCTGCCAGTCTTTTTGAGCGTCTGGGCTCTTGAGGTAGAATCGGTTCTTTGTTCAATTCTGGTTGTTCACCCGATATTCTGTCTTTTTGAGGAGAATATTTTATCATCTGATCCACGTGTCTCTTCCATGTACGACCTGGGGATACCTCGACTTCATACGTACTTGGTGATAATTTTTTTGTTATCGTTCCTGAAGTGCGTTTTTGGTTTCTTACGCTAAAATCGTCGACCATTACCGATTCTCCAATTTCAAAACTTATGTTTCGGGGGCCAATGTGTGCCTTGATTTGAGCCAATTGCTTAGTTTCTACCGTAGTTGACACGTCTGGTCTTAGTAAATCAAATCTAGATCTAAGCTCTCGCTTGTAGACCATCCAAGCAGGACTTCGCCCTGTGGTACAATGCTCTGTCGTTCTATAATCGAATAGAAAAAGATTTACGGCATACTCGAGTGATTTACCGCTCTTAATTATTTTATCCACCTTATTCTTGAACGTACCCACAAAGTTTTCGGCCGCGCGCGTTCGTTGCGGGATGATGAGGCGGTGAAAAACTTTGTTTTATTCCGTTTTGTTTCAAAAATACTTTTACTTCTTCACTGGTATATTGGGGCCCGTTATCTGTAACCATGTGTCTCGGCAGCCCAAATCGTACAAGGAGTTTCTTAACTACACTCATAACCTTAAGCACTTGAGTGTTTGTGTTCATGTCAAATACCTCCGGCCATTTAGAATGTGCGTCCAGGAAAAGCGAAAACATATGACCATGAAAAGGTCCTAGGAAATCACTGTGGACTCTACTCCAAAATTTATCTGACCAAGGCCACGTAGTAAGAGGTCCTTTCGCCGGTGCTTTTCTTCCCTGGATGCAGATTCTACAGTTTGCAATTAATTCCTCAATTTCGGAATCTATGCCAGGCCACCATACGTAGGATCTAGCTAGCATTTTACTTTTGACTATGCCGAAATGAGACGCATGCAATTCTCTAAGAACAGCCGTTTGCATTGTTTTAGGAATAACTGCCCGATATCCCCACAACAAGCACCCTTTCTCTAGTGCTAGGTCATCCCGTTTTGCATAATACTTTTTTTCAGTTTCAGTCAGTGCATCTGAGTTTGGCCAACCTTGTTTCACGAAAGTAATTATCTTGACCAGTGTACTATCTTTTTTTGTATGTTTTGCTACTTCTTCCGCGTTCAAACTTTCAAACCCACTTTCAATATAATTGATTGCTGTGAATTCGTTCTCAAATACATACGTTTTATCCGCGATTGGCAATCTTGACAACGCGTCACAATTTCCATTGTCCTCGGAACGAATGTACTCGATTTTATATGTGAAATGCGAAAGAAAGTAAGCCCATCTCTGAAGCCTGCTAGCTACCGTTAGCGGAATTTCTTGTTTCGGTCCGAAAATATATATTAGTGGCTTATGGTCCGTTCTCAGAATAATCTCTCTGCCAAAAATATAATTATAGAATTTTTTAAAACCGAAAACTATGGCTCCGGCTTCTTTATCAATCGTAGCGCGATGTCGTTCACTGTCCGGGATGACCTTTGATGCGAAAGCAATAGGTCTTTCACTAGCATCTTTATACTGGTGAGACAAAATTGCAGCAAGACCATATGCTGATGCATCACATGCTAATATCAATTTTTCTTTCGGGTCATACTGAGCTAAGACTCTTGGTGAGGCTATTTCTTCCTTCACCCACACGAATGCATGTTCACACTCTTCGTTCCATTCAAATTTGTCTTCTTTTGTGCACTCATACAGCGGTTTCAACATTTCTGCTCTCTTTGGAAGAAACCTTGCATAAAACGTGATTAGACCGATAAAGGACTGCAACTGTCTTGTATCTTGCGGTCTTGGCGCTTCAACTATTGCTTTAATTTTCTCTGGCGATTTATGCAAGCCTTCTTTGTCAATTACAAATCCAAGTATTTCGAGCTTGTCTTTGAAAAAATCGCACTTTTTCACGTTTACTTTGAAGCCGCATTGCTCCAATCGTTCAAAGACAGCATACAGTGTTTGCAAGTGCTCCTCATCGGTTTCGCCTGTGCAGTATATGTTATCTAAATAAGGTATAGTCCTCTTGATGCCGAGTAGGCAACTTTCAATTTTTTTCTGAAAGTCTCCTGGACCTGACGCAACTCCTTCCGGCATTTTCGTGTACCTAAAAAGACCTTTATGCGTAATTATAGTTAAAGGGTCCCTCGACTCTTCGGCTACCGGTATTTGCATATATGCATGTTCAAGATCAACTTGCGAGAATCGAATACCTCCTTGTAACGCTATAAAAATCTCGTCTATCAGAGGAAGAGGGTGTCTGTCAATCACTAGGTTCGGATTCAATGTCAATTTGAAATTGCCACAAATACGAACTGTTGTCATTGATTTGATTACAGGCACTATTGGTGTCGCCCATTGACTAACGTCAACCCTCTCTATATGCCCCAGGTCCAGTAGACGTTGAAGTTCAGCCTCAACTTTCTCTAGCAAGGCGAAAGGAATATGTCTCGCTTTTAACGCTACTGGCTTCGTATTCTCCTTAAGAACTAGCTTAAGTGTACCTTTGTTGAAAAGGCCGGGGCCTGGGCCGAACAAGCGTGGAAATTTATTCGCAAATCCCGCTGCTACCCGTTCCAAATCTAATTTTCTACATTCATTTCTTTTCGAATTTTTTAACGTATTAGCTTGAAATAACGGCCAGTATCCCAGTACTGATAACCAGTACCGTCCTATCAAGTTTGGCCCACGCCCTGGCATTACGACTAATTCTAATTCGACTGTTTTACCATTTAATTCAACGCATACATTGTTCATTATACCGATCGGTGAAAGCGGTACTTTGCCATACGCATTCAACGTTAGATCTGACCTTGTCACCTGTGACGTTGGGAACAGATCATTTCTCGTACTCTCACTGATCACTGACACAAATGATCCGGAATCCACTTCCATTTTCAACTTCTTTTCGTTCACCATTACTTCTAGATACATTGGAGCGGCATCCACTTCACACATTTTTGTTTCTTTTCCGTTGCTTCCGCTTGACGTTTCATCAATCTCCAAGCAAAAGAAGTCGTCTCTCGTGTCATCGTCGTCCTCTTCATCAAGATTCTGGGGTCTTGATTGTTGTCGATCATCTTTCGTCGCATGTTCTTCGTCATCATTCGTTGTCTCAAAATATTGAACTGTCGATCGATTCTTCTTCAAACATGCTTTCTCTATATGACCTCGTCGGTTACAAATACTGCATGTTCTAAATCTCTGACTGCAGTTTCGTGCATAATGATTTTGTCCACCGCAGCAGTAACAATTTGTTGATTTTGAGCCACCCTGTTGACTCGTTGATGGTGCCCGGTGTTCATTGGGATTTGAATTCGCATTGCGTGTCTGTTTCTGTCCAATTCCTCGGGATTGTTTGTTATTGTTTTGCGAGTGATAACCCCTTCTAACCGAAGTTCTCGAATTGTAAACTGCGTGTACATCTCCCTTCGAGTAACTCGGTGTGTTCAGCTTGTCTGTTGTACTAGCATTTCTTTCAGCGTCTTCGAGAGCCGTTGCGATTTTATATGCCCGTTCAAACGTTAACCCGTCTTCTCGGAACAGTTCTGTCTTCGTCGCATGATCTCGCAGTCCACAAACTAATTGATCTCGAATTGCCGTATCTGGATCCGTAAAGTTGCAATTCAACGTCAATTGCTTCAATCTAGCCACAAAGTCCGATACAGTCTCTGTTGCTATTTGTCGCGCTTGGTGAAATTTACAGCGTTCCATAGCTTCTGACGGCTTGGGGCATAGGTGGTCTTTGAGTACCTTCACTAATTCGTCGAATGTTTTATCCCTTGGCTCTGCTGGTGCGCAAAGGATTCTAATCCGTTGATAAGTATCTGCGCTGACTTTTGTTAATAATTCTGCTCGCTTCAACGCATTGTCTGTAATTCTATTTGCCTCGAAATACAGGGTGTCCCAAAATTAGGAGCACAAAATGATAGGGGTAATAGAGGGGGTCGCGCCGAGTAAATTAACCCCAAGAATATGTGGTCTGCGGAGTCGCGTTCGCGAAATACGGCCGGCTAAAAAGTCGCGCTAGCGTTGGTATTTAACAGCCAGATTGACAGGGAAAATCGGTCGGTATTCTGGTTTTAGGTGCGTACGACCTTTTCATGGACAAATTTGAACGAATGAAGTCTTTGAGCTTGTGATTATTAAACTGGAAATGATTGCTAACCGTATCAGTGGTTGAGTATGCCTAAATACCAGAGTGACAAACGATCTCCACTGCGAATTTGACTGCTAAATACCAATGCTAGCGCGACTTTTTAATCGGCCGTATCTCGCGAACGCGACTCCGCAGACCACATGTTATCGGGGTCAATTTACTCAACTCGACTCCCTTTATTACCCCTATCATTTTGTACTCCTAATTTTGGGACACCCTGTATAGCTCTAATCTCTCTATGTACAACTCCCAGTCATCTACGCCAATGTTGAATTCCAGTTTCGTAGATCGGTCTGCCATAATTCTGTGTTGGCTGATCGGTCTGTTTTCGTTTACGTTTACGTTTACACTATTCACGTCCCTAGGCTCGTTGCTTGCCAGCACATCGCTTATCTCTGTCTCTCGCCTACCTTCTGCGTTCTGCGTCGCGGAAGATCGTACGTGGCTCGCTAGTCTCTTTCGTAATGCATCTATTGACTCAGTGCCACTTACTTCGATGCCTGCAGTTTTTAATTTATCGATTACTTCTGGTTTCGTTAGGAGGTAAATCCATGAAGTTGATGCACTTTTAGCACCTCCTACCGAACCCTGGTTACCCTCACCGTCGCTCATTCGTTCGCATACGTCTTTGACCGTTTACCTACGTATACTCGCGTTACTGTTCATTCACCGTCTACATTATTCCACTCTGCACCTTTTTCGATTACTTCACTTTTTCTCTTTGCACGTGTACGTTCGCCTCGTCGCCAAATTGTGGTGTATTAACGATATACAAACGAATACTATTCACATATAAGCTTTATTCAGAAAGAGCAGAGTGTTTATCCTTACACGGTCAGCGGTCAACTGAACTTATCATACAATACAAATACACATACTGAAGCCCCACCTGTAATACATCTCTATGTCTCTCATATACTACAATATTTCTATTGTTCATCGTTTTTGTTGGGCAAAAAAATGTCTACTCTGTATTAGAAGAGACGAAATTAAAATAGACACCAAAATCTAGATGTTTGCATAGGAACTTCGTTTTTTCTTTTGCAATTCGCAAAATATCTTGGAAAACTGAATTATTTCGAAGTTGCTGTTATGCACATCTTCTTTATCGTAAGAAATCGTTCGTAATTATCAGTGATCAGGAGAGGATTAGGAAACCTTGTGACACGAAAATATTGGCGTACCTTGTAAAATTGAAATGTCAGGAACGTTTGCCCCTACGGCACATTAATTATGAAATATCACAGTGCCGAAGGTTATTATACGTCAAATATACATACCGTTTTCAGTTCTGCTGAAGTAAAGTCTTGTATAGT
>JAEUYN010001402.1:0-266750 GCA_018257835.1 Euura lappo | reverse complement strand
ATTTCAAAATTTCTCTACAGAAAAATGGTGAATCGCAACCCATGTGGTGAATATCTGCCCCACGATCACGTAACGTAGGACCCTCTGCTGTCTCGCTATATCGTCGAGGGGCGGATATTTCAAAATTTCGGTACGAAAAATGGTGAATCGCGACCCATGTGAGTGAATATCTGCCCCACGATCCTAAATCGTACTTGTAGGACGCTCTGCTGTCTCGCCATATCGTCGAGGGGCGGATATTTCAAAATTTCGTTACGAAAAAATGGTGAATCGCGACCCATGTGAGTGAATATCTGCCCCACGATCCTAAATCGTACTTGTAGGACGCTCTGCTGTCTCGCTATATCGTCGAGGGCGGATATTTCAAAATTTCGGTACGAAAAAATAGTTACTCGCGACCCATGTGAGTGAATATCTGCCCCACGATCCTAAATCGTACTTGTAGGACGCTCTGCTGTCTCGCTATATCGTCGAGGGGCGGATATTTCAAAATTTCGGTACGAAAAAATGGTGAATCGCGACCCATGTGAGTGAATATCTGCCCCACGATCCTACATCGTACTTGTAGGACCCTCTGATGCCGCGCAGTATCGTCGAGGGGTGGATATTTCAAAATTTCGGTACGAAAAAATAGTTACTCGCGACCCATGTGAGTGAATATCTGCCCCACGATCCTAAATCGTACTTGTAGGACGCTCTGCTGTCTCGCTATATCGTCGAGGGGCGGATATTTCAAAATTGCGGTACGAAAAAATAGTTACTCGCGACCCATGTGAGTGAATATCTGCCCCACGATCCTAAATCGTACTTGTAGGACCCTATGCTGTCTCGCTATATCGTCGAGGGGCGGATATTTCAAAATTTCGGTACGAATAAATAGTCATTCGCGACCCATGTGAGTGAATATCTCGAATATCTGCCCCACGATCCTACATCGTACTTGTAAGACCCTCTGCTGTCTCGCTATATCGTCGAGGGGCGGATATTTCAAAATTTCGGTACGAAAAAATGGTGAATCGCGACCCATGTGAGGGAATATCTGCCCCACGACCCTAAATCGTACTTGTAGGACGCTCTGCTGTCTCGCTATATCGTCGAGGGGCGGATATTTCAAAATTTCGGTACGAAAAAATAGTCACTCGCGACCCATGTGAGTGAATATCTGCCCCGCGATCCTGAATCGTACTTGTAGGACCCTATGCTGTCTCGCTATATCGTCGAGGGGCGGATATTTCAAAATTTCGGTACGAAAAAATAGTTACTCGCGACCCATGTGAGTGAATATCTGCCCCACGACCCTAAATCGTACTTCTAGGACGCTCTGCTGTCTCGCTATATCGTCGAGGGGCGGATATTTCAAAATTTCGTTACGAAAAAATGGTGAATCGCGACCCATGTGAGGGAATATCTGCCCCACGACCCTAAATCGTACTTGTAGGACGCTCTGCTGTCTCGCTATATCGTCGAGGGGCGGATATTTCAAAATTGCGGTACGAAAAAATAGTTACTCGCGACCCATGTGAGTGAATATCTGCCCCACGATCCTAAATCGTACTTGTAGGACCCTATGCTGTCTCGCTATATCGTCGAGGGGCGGATATTTCAAAATTTCGGTACGAAAAAATAGTTACTCGCGACCCATGTGAGTGAATATCTGCCCCACGATCCTAAATCGTACTTGTAGGACGCTCTGCTGTCTCGCTATATCGTCGAGGGGCGGATATTTCAAAATTTCGGTACGAAAAAATAGTTACTCGCGACCCATGTGAGTGAATATCTGCCCCACGATCCTACATCGTACTTGTAGGACCCTATGCTGTCTCGCTATATCGTCGAGGGGCGGATATTTCAAAATTTCGGTACGAAAAAATAGTTACTCGCGACCCATGTGAGTGAATATCTGCCCCACGATCATAGTTACTCGCGACCCATGTGAGTGAATATCTGCCCCACGATCCTACATCGTACTTGTAAGACCCTCTGCTGTCTCGCCATATCGTCGAGGGGCGGATATTTCAAAATTTCGGTACGAAAAAATGGTGAATCGCGACCCATGTGAGTGAATATCTGCCCCACGATCCTACATCGTACTTGTAGGACGCTCTGCTGTCTCGCTATATCGTCGAGGGGCGGATATTTCAAAATTTCGGTACGAAAAAATGGTGAATCGCGACCCATGTGAGTGAATATCTGCCCCACGATCCTACATCGTACTTGTAGGACCCTCTGCTGTCGCGCAGTATCCTCGAGGGGTGGATATTTCAAAATTTCGGTACGAAAAAATAGTTATTCGCGACCCATGTGAGGGAATATCTGCCCCACGATCCTACATCGTACTTGTAGGACCCTCTGATGCCGCGCAGTATCGTCGAGGGGTTGATATTTCAAAATTTCGGTACGAAAAAATGGTGAATCGCGACCCATGTGAGTGAATATCTGCCCCACGATCCTAAATCGTACTTGTAGGACCCTATGCTGTCTCGCTATATCTTCGAGGGGCGGATATTTCAAAATTTCGGTACGAAAAAATGGTGAATCGCGACCCATGTGAGTGAATATCTGCCCCACGATCCTACATCGTACTTGTAGGACCCTATGCTGTCTCGCTATATCGTCGAGGGGCAGATATTTCAAAATTTCGGTACGAAAAAATGGTGAATCGCGACCCATGTGAGTGAATATCTGCCCCACGATCCTACATCGTACTTGTAATACCCTCTGCTGTCTCGCCATATCGTCGAGGGGCGGATATTTCAAAATTTCGGTACGAAAAAATAGTCACTCGCGACCCATGTGAGTGAATATCTGCCCCACGATCCTACATCGTACTTGTAGGACCCTATGCTGTCTCGCTATATCGTCGAGGGGCGGATATAGGGGCGAAAAATTGAATCACTCGTACAAAATGCGCGAATTCGTATCCAGACACTGTGTAGCGTACGCAGATGACCTTTTTCTACTTTTCTACACTCTTCTGGTCACAAGTTCGCTGACTTTGATTCGCGAAAAATTGAATCACTCGTACAAAATGCGCGAATTCGTGTCCAGACACTGTGTAGCGTACGCAGATGACCTTTTTCTACTTTTCTACACTCTTCTGGTCACAAGTTCGCTGACTTTGAATCGCGAAAAATTGAATCACTCGTACAAAATGCGCGAATTCGTGTCCAGACACTGTGTAGCGTACGCAGATGACCTTTTTCTACTTTTCTACACTCTTCTGGTCACAAGTTCGCTGACTTTGATTCGCGAAAAATTGAATCACTCGTACAAAATGCGCGAATTCGTGTCCAGACACTGTGTAGCGTACGCAGATGACCTTTTTCTACTTTTCTACACTCTTCTGGTCACAAGTTCGCTGACTTTGATTCGCGAAAAATTGAATCACTCGTACAAAATGTGCGAATTCGTGTCCAGACACTGTGTAGCGTACGCAGATGACCTTTTTCTACTTTTCTACACTCTTCTGGTCACAAGTTCGCTGACTTTGATTCGCGAAAAATTGAATCACTCGTACAAAATGCGCGAATTCGTGTCCAGACTCTGTGTAGCGTACGCAGATGACCTTTTTCTACTTTTCTACACTCTTCTGGTCACAAGTTCGCTGACTTTGATTCGCCAAAAATTGAATCACGCGTCCAAAAGGCGCGATTTCGTGCCCGGTCATCGTCTACTGTACTGAGATGACCTTCTTCTGTCGCGCTACACCCTTCTGGGCATAAATACGCTGACCTTGTTACGCAAAAATGGTACCTCGCGTCCAGAAGGAGCGATTTTGTGCCCACATATCGACGGCAGTATGGAAGAACGTGACATCTCAAATTGTGCCAGAAGAACGTGACATATCCTATCCTTAAATACAGGAGATATGGTGTACCTCCTCGACCGGTAACGACCCGCTGCGCTAGCTTGTTTTTGCTCATTCCTTTTCCTTTTCCTCATTCGCGAATTTTCACCTATAGATTTTTTATTTATCATCGTAGACCGAATAATTATTCATAGTGATATTTTTTGACATTCGGTCCGCGATTTTTTGCGCCCTGAGCCAGTGCCTTCCTAGCACCTACCTGGAGCCAGCGGTGACTTTGAAATAACGAGTTTATAACGTGTTTCCATAATATACGTGAACAATATGTCTTGCCCTGCGACCGATATTTTATTTGTTTCTCATGCGTCCCAGAGAGAATATTTAATCATGTCTACCGGACTTCGTCATTCGCATACGTCAGAGATTTTTTATCGTCCAATGATGGTCGCGGTTGAGATAGGTGTCTGGTTAGATTTAACGAACTGTGACAATTCTATTAACTTATAGTATTCAAAGTTATAAATTATGCAAATTCTTAAATACTATAAGTTAATAGAATTTCTACCACTCACATTTTTGTACCGCATTCAATACGGCGGCAACATGACTGGTCAGAATTGTAACAGCAGGTGTAACAAAACGATGCAATCGATAACATGTTCAAAATAGCCAGTCCAAATTTAGGTCGGTGGTAGAGAGGCTAGAGGATAATCGGTGATATCCAGAAGAGCTGCATCTCGGCAGAAATGTACCAGGTGTGAGGCATACACTGAAATCCAGATTCTCTTGTTAGAACTGGAAATCAACGAATTGCTAACCGTTGGCATTGAAAGGGTCAATCACCAGTTGACATCCGTTGACGAGGTTGCGAATGAAGATCAGATTCGTCCACCCATTCTTCTGGCAGATGCCACTCGTAATTTGCATCATGCTTCCCCACAGAGGGCTTGACCCGAGTTGAGGAAGAATCAATATCTGAAATATGTAGTAGCATAGTAGTTACTGATGGCGCTATCCTGGAATCAGAGCCAGATGTAGCGTAATTCAGCTTATTTCTTTTCAAGCGAGGGCACGACGTGTACGTTATACACACATTGATAGATTCTGTCACCTGAGATATCGACGAAGGTAAAAGTGTGGGAATATGCTGAATTTTTCCCCCGAATGTAGTCTCCTGAGGAATGAGCAGGTTACTAAAAATCCCGTGGGTACTAGTATACAACCCACGGGCGTGAAACAGGCCATCCCAAACTGCGTTCTCACATGCAGTTTGGAATAGCCTACTTTCCCGCCCTAGGTGTGTAATATACTATTGTGTATCATGGGCGGAAAGTACCATTTTTCCGAGTGTGCCTTTGGCGGCACGAGCCGAAGGTGAGTTTCTGCGAGCACACTCGCCAAAATAGCCTTGCGCCCGTGATCCACACGATGTTTTTCTCATCACCTGGTATGCAGAAATGCCTCTTTTCAGACCGAGTGAGCGGGCGGAAAACAGGATTTTGCGCCCTAGGGCAGGAAAAAGACGTTTCCGCCCGAGGGCGAAAAGATCTGTTTTCCCCCCGCTCAAGAGGTATGAAAAGTGGCATTTTGCAACCGGATGTGAGAAAATGTTGATTACATATTCATAGTCAAGGTCGGCCATATTTGTATCGCCTGCAAAACGTAAATTTAATATGGTACTCATAGAAATCAAAATTTATGTTTTTTTTTTCTCGTTCGTTAATTTTCGCGAATAAATAAAGAATAATGAGAAACCTTTGATACTTCGTTTTCCTTGTTCATTCATTTCTAGTTTCTATTTATTTCAGTCGTTTATTTGAACATGATGTTTTTTTTTTTTTTGTTAATATAAAAAACGGGATAATAAGGGGGGGGATTACAAATAATATACTTAGGATTTTTAAATTAATATAATCATATTCAGTGCTATTTATTTATAACTATTATACATGAAATGGAATCGGAGAGAAACACACAAAAATAATTAAATGTGTTTTCTAAACGTAGATTATCGTTTTTTTTTTTTTTTTTTTTTAAACAAAACATAAAACCATGACTACATACTTTATACGATCATCTTACTTAGGAAGAAAATAAATTTAAAGCAACCTCATAATATTTGAAGGGAAAAAAAAAGTGAACGAGGTATAATGTGAGATTTTCAAGTAATATGTATAATTGATATCATCTAGAGGCGAGAGAAAAATTCTTTTAAAACGTTGAAAACCATATTTTGAGAGAATAGGCTGCATTCTCGATTTCACAAATTTCTCTGATTATTTAATGAATATCGACAACAAAAATTACCCTCAGTTATTCTTTAGACCCCTTTTCTCTTTCTCTTCATTATTATTATAATAATAATAATTATTATTATTATTATTATCTAGTTAATGTATAAACTATTTTATAAATGAATCAACCTTATTCATACTTATATACATCCTTATATTCGCACAACTTGCAAAACCAGTTGCTCAAAATCAACTTTTTTCTCTCTCTCTCTCTCTCTCTCTCTCTCTCTCTCTCTCTTCAGTTATTATTATTTATTCATTTTTTGTACCCGTTAAAGACTCCTTGCATTATGATAAGGACTTTTGTGATGTTTGAATAGAATTAAATCAAGAATCTAATTACGTTCCCAACAGAGCTTTACAAATTGTAAAATCCATAGAACCATATATTTACTGCGTCATTTATTTTTACGACTAAATTAATGCCAATTGTTAATCAGTTCGGCGAATCGAATCAAATTGATGTTGTTTAGTGATTCTATAGAATTTTACGGACACAATTTTTTTATTAAAGCTTCACAGCTTAATAACGATTAGGTATTACTTTTTCATTTATGTTACCCCAATTCATGACCCCTTCAGTCTCTTATTTTTAGAAACTGATTCATTGCACTTCCTTCGTTAGTATTAGATCACAGAATGATACAGACGTTGTCCATCAGTCAATTAAAGAAAACAACAACAAAAAGATTGACCATAAAATATTGAACTTTTTGTTTTTATATCTGAAGAAATAAAAAATGCGAATAGTCTGAATTTACTGGACTAATTAATAATCGGTTTCATTCTGCGAATATCGTTAATCTAACTCAAGTACACATAAAAAGTTGAATATATACAATATAAGCATTTTAGGCTCCTCGAATGTTTAATAAAGACAAAAAAAAAAAAAATTGAATTTCAAACATTATCTTGGTAACTTGATTTTTTTCTCTACTACAATCGTTACGATATTCTGGATCGAATTTACGTTTCTTTGTCAGCCTGAACGTTTACCGACTAAACTAGTATGTAGCTAAAGAATATAATGATAATATTAATAATATATTAAAATATGGATATTAAAATCTAATGTGCGTTCCGGTTTACTATATCAGATTTCAGTCTCTAATAATAAGAGAGTTATCTCGTGCTTCTCGAAGAATAAGAAGAAAAATAAAAGAGAAAAAGACACAATGAACGATAAACATGACGCTACGCTTCTCAATTTTGTTTTTCCTCCTTTTTTTTTATAAGAAATTCTAATCCGTATAGAATAATGAAAAAAAAAAACAACGAAACAAGTAAAAAATGCGTTCATGATGAAGTCTCTTGTCTTTAGATTCGGCGCCTGCTAATTATATTTGCGTACAACGCGTAGTTCATAAAAATCCAACGTCTTAAAACGACGTCGGATTAATATCCTACCCCTATCGACTAACTTCGATGATAATAGCAGGCGCCATATTATCCGTGGTGTGATGTTGACCCCCCGCGCTCGTGGCAGGTAGTGAAATTGTTCGAATAGTATTGGTGCTATTCGACGTTGCTATGTGCTGCGCCATCATTGTATTCGTATTTGCCCTAACGTGGATAAATTCGATGTTTTAGAGATAATGAATCGTTCATTTATCACATACACGTGAAAAAGACAAAAAAAGAATAGACCCCGATTGGACACAATCAATAACGGGGCTGGTAGCTGTAGAGGGAGAAAATTGAGTTTCTTACTCCAAAAAGTGACTAATAAGTGGAACTCTCGATGCAATGAGAGAAAAAAAAGATAATACACCAGCTAAGCATTTTCACAAGCAGATTTCTAGCGTCTATAATAATCCTGCAATAATGGAAATGAAATAATGAACTAGTTTATTGATCCATTATTGATTCTCTCCAGACAGGCCTTTCCGAAAACAAAAACAGTATATATATATACAATAAATAATTTAGATAAGGCCTTTTACGAACCTTCTCTTTTTTACCTGGCCAGAATGAAAACGCCCCCCTTCTCCTCTGATCCTGTTCATCGCGTGCCTGTGACGTGACTCGTGCAGATATTTCTGTCCCACAGGAAAAAAGATATCATTAGCTCTACCGTAGGAAACATTTCCATTGATTGTAAGATGTGAAAAACGCACCGGTCTCTCTTTAGGTATTTTCCCCTCCGCTTCAAGCTTCGCACGTGCTTGTCTACGCTTCAATATACGCCTATACTGTTTTGCGTTAACATAGAGCGGTTCTTCCTCGAGAAATTCGGCGTTCGGTAACGCGACTCTCTGAAATTGCGTCTGTCCGCTGTTTCCAGGAACCATCTAAAAAGCAACGGAACATTAATCTCGTAAATGGTACAAAAATTGTGCAAAAAATAAAGAAAAAAGAGAAAATTCCTTCGTCTATGTCGCTCCATGGCCACACCGCAAGTCTGCGTAATAAATAATACACGGACTATGCGAGTGCAAGAGACATTTCTGACAGTAATCACCATGACAATGTTTCCTGCCTGTGAAGCTGTGTTGGTAGGACTAGCCAGCGGTTGTACCGGTGCCGAATTTGCCGTCGTGGTCGTTGTCTGAGGGCCTGCGATCTGCATCAGATTCCCATTGATGTTCAAAACTGCGGAGGAAACGATTCCGCGTTAGAAACAAACTAAATTCTCGATCAAATCGTGCGATTAACAAGCCTTGCGCCTACTCGTGGGCTGCGCCTGCTGCACTTGTCCCTCCAGCGGCATCGGCTGGTATATAAAAGTCTGTCCGTCCGGGGTCTGGATTATCTGCGGCGTCTGCGGCTGCTGTATAACGATCTGTTGCCCGGTCCCAGCCAGGCTGGAAACCGGAACGACTTGCAGCTGTCCGTTCGGACCCGCGACCTGTATCGTCTGCGGCAGCATCATCGGCTGCCCACCCTGACCCATCTGGACGATCTGGAGGGCGCTTCCCGCCCCGACCATGACGGTCTGACCCTCTGCGAGCTGCTCCATTGCTTCTCGCTGTTCAAAAACGGCATAATTACGGTTTCAGGTTAGAAGCGTCGACCTAACCTAAAACTGCGTCGATCAACGCAACGCGTATTCGAGCTGGAGCCGTTTTTCGGAGGGGGGAGCGATAATCTGCCAGCAGAATGCGAACATTGTCGATAAATAATCGATCGCATGTGCAATTTGATATCGTGCGACGTCGAATCGCGCGTCTGCTTTCGGGTATAACGAATATAAAAAGTGTAAAATCGCCATTACCGATGATACCGCGGGATATTAGGCGGTGTGGCAAACATGGCCGTGTTAGAAGAATTCATTCCGTTGTGAGAGGTAGTCGATTTTTGACGTTTTAGATACTAAATACGACGACCGTGTATCTTCTCCATTACTGAAAGTGATCACGGTAGATGTTTGATAATTTGTCGACTTACATTGGATATTTTCGTCCGCACTTTCCCAATGATTGGTCGGCAAATTGAGGACCAATGGTCGGCGATATACAGCCCCAAGGTAGCCTGTATTGGTGCTACTGTGGGGGGATACGAAGGGAACTGCCACTCCGGGACTAACCGCCGGTCGATGCCCCGTCGAGACCCGCCAATGGCGCCCGCCCTTCCACACACGAGCCATGCGGTTCGCTCCCCTCCCCTAAAACCCGCCAAAATATTCCCGCTTCGTTTCAAACCGATCCAATTTCCACCACGATTTCAAATTTACCATTTTTTTTCCACAACAACGTGTTTCTTTTGTTTGAACAATCAATTTATATTTTACCAAGGGTTCAGAGTCACGAATAGCTAACGGTTTACATAATTGCTGATTATGATACTGAAACAGGCCTTAAAGTTAATTATTTAGTAGATAAGTCGATGTTTCGTAATAATGCGAGGAACTGAAGAAATATATGTCTAACGTTACTTTTATTCAAGCTTCTTACGTATAAAAATACATTATTTTTGTTGTAGATTTTATATTTTCTACCATCTCAGTAATAAAATTACCGTTCCCATAACATCGTTTAGTTAGTTTGTAATTTTTTCAATTTACCAAAATCGAAGATTATAATGTAATAAAATTATCCCCGTTTTTTTCTCATTCGGTATTGGTTTCTTCATTTTTTTCCGAACGATGGATTCGTGCCAGATGTTCGTTCAGCCTCCAAGCGACGTGGAACAATTTACCGCACTCTTTGCACTCGAACTTTCGCTCTTCTATAGCTGCGTGACGTCTCAAATGGCGTGTAAGATTCAGTCTGTTGCTGATAATCAAGAGGAAATTTCATAAAAATTTAGAACCTGGTTGAATAACGTGAATCGATTATTATCCATACCTCATTATTTTTCCACACAATTCGCACACGTAGTTTCCCTTCTCGTGACGAACCATGTGGTCCCATCTCGCAGTTACGCTTCTGAAATTCATTAAAACGTAAAAAATCTATCAACAATTTAAAAACAAGGATAATTTTAGGCTCTTTTATGAAAATTTTTAGCCCATTCGGCGGATCAAATAATTTAATAATGTTCCAAAGCCTGTTCTCGGGGTACCTAAAGGCTTTCCCGCAATGTTCACAGACGTAGGGTTTATCTCCGGTGTGTATTCGTTCGTGATCGAGTAACGAGCAGTTCGAAGTCAGTTGTTTTCCGCAGTATCTGCAAATGAATTTATCGCATTCCCTGCCGCCTCCGGCCACCTTCTTGACTCCCTTAGAGGTGCTCCTTGGCTTTAGCGTGTCGTCGTGTACATCCTTCAGGTGGACCCTCAGCAAAGAGCTGTTTTTGAACACGACTTGGCAATGACGACAGGTCTGTTCAAAATGTTTAGCGCGATGCCTGATCTGAGACATGAACAAAAAATTGGTCTTTAGATCGATTCTGTTTCCGACTCCGTTCCTTCTCTCACCATATTCGCATTCCTGTTAAAAGCATGACCGCAGACGTCACATTGATACGGTTTTGCTCCGTCGTGAATAGACCTATGTATTCTGAGCTTGAATTGGTCCATGAACGACTTGTCGCAGGTGTAACATCGATATTTGTGCCAGCAAGCAGGGTCGTGCACCTAAAATCCAAAATTATTCGCACAAATAGACGCTAGAATGAAAAACCGTCGACTAGAAACTCACGTTTCTGTGTTTCTGGTAGAGCGATCTGTCCACAAACTTTTTTGGACAAGTAACGCACTTGTAAACCGTAACGGAAGGGTCGTCAAGCATTTCTTTCTTATGTTTCTGCAAATGGAAAGAATTCAATTAGCGTTTTCACTCGGTTGAATTCCACGTGGGGAGTCCAACGGCTCTATGCGCCATCTGTAAGTAGTTCGAAAGTAGCCCCACCAGATGGCGCCACGTCCAAATTCCCGATAGATTCTCACCCTCAAATGAACAAGCAGATGCTGTTTCCTTATGAATACTTTTTTGCAGTATTTGCATCCGTGCACACTGCTTCTCGAATTACTCTTCACAGTCTGATGCGTCGTTCTCTTGTGGTTGAGGTACTCAAAAACAGAAGAACACCTTTTGCGGCATATGGAGCATTTCAACCGCTTTGGCAAGTGGATCGTACGATGCTTCCGAAACTGCTTTTGATCGTCAAAGACGATGTCACACTTGATGCAGCTCGATTCGGTCTCTTTAATTTCTGAACTCTCAGGTACTTCGGTCTCCGGCTCCTCGCCAGACTCGCCGGAAGCCTCGATCTCCGTGGAATGATTCAGAGTCTCGTGAGCGACGAGTTCTTGCCTAGTTTCGAAGCTGTGATCGCACAGGGCACACCCCCATCCGAGTAGATGCTCAGTCTCTATGTGCGTGTCGAATTCGGTCATGTCCTCAAAGTAACGATCGCACATGTCGCATCGGATGGGACCGTTTATCCTGAACACGGGCTCATCTTTGGGGGTGGAATCGAGTTCGTTAGGAGTTTCGAGAAATTCTGATCTGAGGATCGAGTCGGCCCTCAGAGAGCCTATGATCAGGTTGTAGCTGACGTTCAGGTCGATCGAACACTGCTGGCAAACGAGAAGCGGCAATTTGTCACTGTGCAAAACCTGTGGACGAGAATAACAAATTGAAGGAATATCGAACAGGTCGGTTTCTCCGGAACAGATATTTACTACAACGGGTAAACATCTGCTGATCTTCTCCGCCAAATCGGATTCCCCAAATATGGAAGTGTAATTAGTGCCGTTTCTAGTCGCACAGAGTCTGCAGCGAGCATCTACCGGCCCTTCTTCGCCTTCTCGGTGCACATCGCGCGACGAAACCCTGAGAGCAGAGTTGACCGAGTTATTTTCTCTGTGCGTTACGATCGTAACGAGGATTCTGATGATCGTACTCTCTTTGCAAACTGCTGCGATCGTTTTCCTCAAAGCTCTTCAGTCTCTTGGGGTCGTTACTGATCGTGAGCGTCGGAAGATTTCGTTTTCTCGCTTTTCTTTCAGTGGTTTTCTCAGAGTGTTGGAACAGGGTCGGAACAGCGTTGGATTTGAGCTTGCGAGTCCCATCCTGTCTCGTTTTCTCCCACTGATCGTCGTCGAAGTGCACCTAAAAACCGCGTGGAGAATCGTGAGTCTCCGTTGATTATCGAGGTGGTTTCCTCCGGCTCTTACCTCGCACAGGCGACAGTTATTGTTGGGCTGCCAATTGGCTCTTTTCATTTGCATCGCCCATAAAGCGCGACGTTCCGGGTTTCGGGGAAAGCTTTTCATGAAGTAACCGCGGTCGCCGCGGTTTGAACAACCCACCGCAGAGCACCCAGACATCCTTGACCTCGATTATCAAAGTTTTGGCATCTACTGAATCCGTGGAAGCGGGATTCGGACGATATTTTGAGGTTATAAGCTCCTCATGCCGTCACGATATGATATAGGTTTTTTTCTCTAAGCAATCTAGCAACGATTTTTCTCTTTAATCCCCGTTTTTCATCGGATAGACGATCAAACATGTTTTCTCTTCTGCTAACCTAACCTCACTACCTTGTTTATTTGACTGTAAAGACGTGAAACCGCCGCCAGACGCTTTCTTAGTGATCATAAATGGGGGAATAATTGTTCTGAGGAATCTATCGAAGCTTCTTTATGTCCTATTGTCATAATATCGTCTTGATTTTGGATCAAATCTTGTATTTATACACTTTCGTCAACTGACAGACCATCGATGTGTGGAGAGGCGGCCATGTTGGATTTCTTGACGGTGTGTAACGGTGTGGTACGAGTGTATCACGGGTTGCGCGCGGGCAGGCGGTCAGAACCGGGAAAATCAAATTTCGCGTCACTATATCAAAGCCTACGCGAGACAGCAGCGAATAAAAAGTTGATAGCGAAATTCTGTATGAAATTCTGAATAGAACCCCTAGATCCGAAAATATGTTTGTTTCACGCAACAATTCAGGATCGAAATATTATTGAGAATTTTCAATAGGCTATTTGTAAAGACTTGATATTTCTTTTTTAGTGTTACGTTGGTTTATTCAGCCCTGAAACGTACAGAGTCTAGTATTATACGCGAACACGACACAAATTCACAATATTATCAATATTTATGTTTCCTTTCTTCTCTTTCAGACATGAGATGTAGTTATACTTATATGGTTCGTTATACAGACTAAATTAGACATTATTAATTGTCGATAATCAATTATATCAATTATACACAGGTCAAATATATCGTTAATTACTGTTATTAAAACAATTTGACATAAAGGCAACATTTATTTTGTAGTTTTTAGGTAGTTAGGTATCCTACTTGTCATATCATATCATGTATTACAAATAATGTATTAGTGTTCTATAATATTCCTTTATTTATCCCTTATGTTAGTTATTTTCACTCGCAAGACTTTTCGAGTAAATTTTAGTTAAATCAATGTTACGTGTTAGGTTTTTAAACATTTTGGAACATTTTTTAATCTATATTTTCATATTATAATTATATGATCAGAATTATTCGAGTGTACTCCAAAAGTCTTGAATCCGATTTTTCTATAGGTATGCGTAAAAGCCTTCAATTTTCATAATAATTAAATAAGCCAACAATTTTTTAATTAATTCTGTTTCTTTCACCCATAATTTATAATTTATACACACACCAAACGATTAGAGTATGCAGTAATTATTTATTCTAATTAACGATAATCAACCCTCCTGACTATAAACTATCAGCTATTTATACATATTTATATATATATTAGTTATAGAAAAGGTTCGAGTCATATGGAAACAATAAAATATTTGCTGATTGTTCTCAGGTACACAATGCATGGTTAGTTTTTTTTTTTTTTTTTATATAATTTATTTTTCAATCCATTTTATTTATTCATGTGATTTAATGTAATGTTTTATTTTATTTCATTGTTTCTTATCTAAGAATTTTATACAGGAAATTCTCACTGAGTATAATTAATCAAGCTATAAATTTCTGTACGATTTTATATTTGAATAATTTTTAATGTGAAAGAAAAGTATAAAAATTGTTTATGCCGAATACATTTTATTCCATCCAATGACTTTAAACCGTGTTCAAAATTATGTAATTTGATACAAGTTTGGCAAGTGTTTATACAACGACTTGGTCCGACAACGTTTTATGAGAAGAAAATAATAATAATAATAATAATAATAATGTGATACAATAATTTTTTTTTTTTAAATATCCCTAAATTGACTAAAAAGTTAGTGTGTCAATTATTATTTTTGTTTATAATTAGTACATAGACGCTGCAATATAGGTACCAATAATTATAATCAATATTTTTCTTCAATTGTTATCTAGAGGATAAATTTTAGTCATGTAATCTCTTTTTTTTTTCTTCTAATTTTTTTTTTTTCTTTATATATATTTACAAGTTTTTCTGCTATCAATCGTAAGTGAACTACATTTACCCTGGATTTTATTAATTATATGAATATTACAGTATTAACAATATTAATATAATATTATATTTCGATCGAACTGTGCCAAAGATTATTCAATTATAATAATAGTCATATTAAATGTTATGTAGGTTGATTATTCAGTCGCAATAATTATTTCTTACGCCATTCTATGTTTCAACGTTTCAAAGGTAATTCTTTGATTATTACATCAACTTTCTGGTATATATACATATACTAATGGACGAGGATTTGAAAGTCGATTTATCCTATATCAACAATAACCAAATTTTATTTCTGTGATTCGCAATGTATTTATTATTTATATTATATATTATCAACATTATGGGTATATTTGATTAAATCAGCTGTATTTTTGGTCAGACGACAATTATCATTCTGTTAATCTAAACGTAAGCGAATTTTATATAATTCTTTTTTGTACTTGCTTATGAATTATATACTATATTTTCACGATAAGCAATTTATTTCGTTCACATTTTTTTCATCTGTCAATCATTTCCTCTATATCTACAGTTCAGGTGAATATAATTAGTTATTATATAAAGCATTTATATGAAATCTATATAATCATAATATTACTTTATACGTGATGCTATATTTTTATTGTTTGATTTGGTAAGCAGAATGAACAATCCATGTTTTTAATTAGGGTTAATTAGAGTTTGTTCAATCTCACGCTGCGATGAAATTATATGGAAAGTATATAATCACACATAATTTATGATATGTTTGTTATTTTAAAAAAATGAATAAGAATTATTTACTTCATTTGATTCGTCAATGTTAAAAGAGAAAAAAAAATTGAGAAAGATTCCAACAACAGGGGGCTTCAATATTGCAACTAGATTTTATAAAAAAATTATGTAATCCATCAACAATTCTGATAAGCGAATCGAAAAAAAAAGAAAAAAAAATATCTCAAATTAAAAATTCTCAAAAAAGAAGCTTTCAATTTTCCAAAGAAAGAGTTCCATAATTTTAAATATTAAATTTCAACGAATCAATTGCATATTAATTTTAAAAAAAGAGTGAAAAATCTAGCGCAATTTGAATATTAATTAAGGATTATTTATGTTTATTTTATTTCTTGGCGCGAAAATTTATCAATTTGATTGCCAAATTGAGTTTTCCGATTCGACATATTCCCCGATATGATATAAATGATAATAATCAAGATAATAATAATATCAATAAAAATAACCCTTTTTTTCAATAATTGTACTGCATGATTCTATCATAATTGTATTTTTTTAGGTATATTTAAGATTGGATTAATGCAAGTATACGTGTAATTTACATCAAAGACGGATTTTGGTAATGTATATACCTATTCATATTAATAAGCGATAGGTAAAATTCTATTGTGTATTAATTTGTATTTGTATTTTTTTTTCTAATTAATTCTACAGTATTAAATTCTGCTCTAATATCGTTTTTTTGAATAAACTTTTCCAAATAATTTATTTTATAATCGTCCCTTTTATTATATGGTGCATTTTGATCATCGATTATTCATACTCATAATAATTTTGACTTTAACAAAACGTGATCGATTTGAAAATGGAAAAAAATAAATAAAAAAATTGAGTGGATTAATGATTTTTGAATCGTTATAAAATCCGGAAATCTTTGAAAATGTGATTCGAAATATAATTGATTTTTTTTTTTTTTTTCATTAGCTTTTTATGTACCCAAGTTCTACTGATTGAAATTGATTGCGAATCTTTGAAATCGATAGAAAATTACTGTAGGTATATTGAAGTTTTAGTTTTTCATTTACCTTTTGCATTTTTTGTTTCTTCTTCTTTTCGATTCACTTCTACACTTTTATTTTTATGTGTGTATAAAAACACGACAGTATTAATTACCAAGGTTTGAATTTCTTTCATAATCAAGAATTTTGATAATTCTGTACGTCAATGCAAGTATTATTATTACTGTTATTATTATTATAGATAAAAAGCGTAAAAACGTTTGAAAATATGATTTTAACTATAATTGCTATAGATTTTGTTTTTTATTTTAAATGATTAATAAAAAAAAGATATTTGAAATCTCTGTAATTCTCGTCCTACGACCTCAAAATAATTCTTTTTAATTCGTCATTCAAGTTTATAATTTATCAACAGAGAAAAAAAAATGTAGCACAACTTATAATGTATTATATAATAAATGAAGATATAATAAGCGATTGTGAATTATTTTTCATTTCTCATTCTTTTAATACATTTGATAATAATTTATATTATTCGTTTTTTTTTTTTTTTTGTTGTTGTTATTGTTTTATGCAACTAGATGTAAAATGTATTTTTCCAAATACATTTTATAATAATGTTATAGACCACCAATGAATTATTTATATACAAAATACAAATTACAATACGTAAAACCAGGTTATTATTATTATTAATCATTAATTAATTCAACTACATAATAATATAATAATTTTTTTTTTTTTCAATTTATATTTGATCATTATGTATATAGTATAATCGATACGACCTTCGTTATACTTATAATAGCCGAAAGCACGATCGTTCTTCTTCCTTTTTCGTTTAGTTTTTTTTGTTTGTTTGTTATTTTTTAAAACGTACAAGAATAGTATACAGACAATATAGTTTAGTTGTTTTTCTTCACTTTTCTTTTTTCTTTACCATAATGTATTTATAGAACAATACATGCCTAAACGTTGTTGCTGTGTCACAATTGTTCAGTTATCATTATATAATATATTGTAAACTTCATTTTATACTATTAATAGTATATAATAACTTATATTACATTATACATATACTAGCGATAATCGCTTTTATAGCTGAACATTTAAGAACATTGAAAAACAGTCAGATTATTATTATTATTATTCATTTATTTATTAATCATTTTCTTAAGTTAAAAATCCTATAACCAATTATCTAGAGCTCTAGAGGATTTCGTCTTCTTTTTTTTCTCTTTAAATTCTTCTCCCTGCTGCTTTTTTTTATTCTACTCTCCGTATCAGGTTTATATTGATTAATAAATTATTATAAATTCTTGATTATTTTTTTTTTTTTTTCACGTATAAACAATTTCTTTCTGTTTTTTCAATTTATGTTTCCAGTAATTTTTCCAGGATTATTATTTCTTCTTTTTTGTAATAAATAATACATAGTTAATAAATAAATAATAAAGACGTGAGTGTTTTATCTTCTTCTTCTTTTATTCTTATTTAATTTGACTCAAGCAATTAGTTGAATATTGATTTTATTTTATTTTATTTTATTTTATTGCAATAATTATTTTATACAGTGGCTTGATTGTAGTGCATTATTATTATTATTATTATTTTGTTTTGTTTAATTCAGACTTTCATTCTTTGCTAATATTGTTTCATATTTCGTGTTCTTTTTTTTCTTCTTCATTATTATTAAACATATTTTAATTATCTATGGCTCTTTTTTTTCCTTTTATCATTATCATCATTAAGTGTATCTAGGTATATTTATAGTAAGTTCAAATTGCTGTAATATATAATCTTGATAAAGCTGTAATTATTATTATTTATGTCTTGTTTTTACAATATTAAAAATCTAATATTTTTATGTATACAGGTATGTAAGTAATACGGTTCTATTCGTCTGTTTCAATGATTATATTTTCATATCCTTTTTTTCCTTTCATCTACGTCTGATATAAGTTTGAAACTTGAATTTTCTATTATTATTATTATTATTATTATCAATATCATTTATATATATTGTATAAAAAAGAGTAATAAAGAGCTATTGGTTTTTTCCTTTCATTTTATATGTACTCTCTATCGTTATATGTATATGGTATTTTTACAGGATGACGGAGAGCAGCACAGCTTCGTAATTTAAGCCCTAATTGTAACCCAAAAATATCTAATCAAATTCACAACACTATCACCCATTAACTCCAAAAATATGTTTTTTTTTTTTTTTCAATTATTATTATTATTGTTATTATTTTACCTTACAATCTCTCTCACTATCTTTACATATATATATATATATATTATAGTATTATTATTATCAATATTATTATTATTATTATACACTACACATAATGTGATGAATATTGAAAACTAGCTATAATCAATTTTTATTGTTAATAATATTATTTTATTCAGCCCCCCCTCCCCCCGCCCCAAGAAATAAGACGATAATATAGGAAAAAAATTCTAAATACACTAGCCAATAATCTTTGTCAAAAAAAAAAAATAATAATAATAATAATAATTATCCTTCATTTTTTTCTCTTTACACTCTGTGACTTTGAAGAGAAAATTAAATCCTATGTACAAAATTGAGGGAGAAATATGCCGTCGATTATTGAACTACTGAATTGTCAATAAAAAAAAATATATATATATATATATATATATATTAAGAAATAGTTTAAATCGTCGTCAATCGTATCTCCCCCTCCTGCCCCACCTCTTTTCTCGTTTATTAATGATAAAAATATCACAACTAGAACCATTTATAGTAAAAATTATTAATCGATGTAGTTCAATAAAAATGAAATATTATTGCTTCGATTAAGTTTCGAAGCTGTTGTTTTTTTTTTTTTTTTCTTTCTTTCTATCAGTAACAACCCTACCCCGTATAAAGAACGCAAATTTAATTATTGCGGTGTTAATTAGTGATAATAAAGATATTTGATTGATAAAGAATAAAGAAATAAAAATGAGCCCTAAATGTATGACTTTTGGTACTAAATAGTTGAGAATAGAAGACGAAAGAAGAAAGAATAAATTAAATTAAAATTATTTACACTAATTTTGTTGAATAGAACACGGGACACCAATTTTTAATAATATTAATAGTAATATTTTTTGTTTGTTATATTATCATTATATCGATGAAAATTTATCTTATATAATTATTTTCGATTATTTTTCGGTAAGTATTATCAATATATATAATATTTTTTGTTTGTTTGTTTGTTACTTTTCTTTTTTTTTTTTGTTTTAAATATCATCAATCAATTAATCAATATTTGTATATCATTATTATTATTATTTTCTATGATTATTTCGTATTTTGTAACAGGCACATCGACTTGGTTAAATATTTATATATATATATATGTGTATAGTATTTTTTTTTTGTTTTTTGTTTCTGTTGTTTTCTTTTATATATATATATATAATATTGTTAAATTGTTAATTCATATTCACAGTCAGGGCAAATATAGTATATTTTTTTCTTTATAATATCTAGATATTCTTTTCTTATCTATTATAGATAATATACAACGTCATATATCATTTACAGTTGATTTAGTAACACTCGAGGTTTTTATTTTGATGATCGGAAAGAATTGAGAAGTTGTTTCAATTTTTTCTTTTTTATTATGTATATATATACCGTATTCACCTCGAGAGATAATAAATTATCTAGAAAATGTACGAATTCCTAAATCCCTGACAAAATTATCAACTATATTCGTATTATATATATATATATATGTATATTAATATCGAGGCATTATCATTTATTATCTTTTATAATTTTTTCATTCTCTATTTTCATTCTTTCATCTTCTTTGAATCTTTCTATCAATTTCTTCTTTATTTTTCCAAAGAAAATCAATTTTTTAATTTATTTTTTTATCCTTCTTCGTCTTCTTTTTCATCTTTTGCTACTTTATACTACAAAAATAATGATAATTCGTTTGAAATACAATTAAATAAAAATACCGTTTAGTAAAATAAGAAATTCGCGAAGAAAATACTAAACCGACAACAACAACGACAAAAACTAGAGAAAATCTCTCCATGTAGTAAACAGAGAGAGGAAAAAAAAAGAAGAGTTTGTTGAATTATATACAAATTATTATCGTAGTGCTTTGATCAATTAAAGATTAGCACAGAAACACACGAAACACTATAATTATCAATAATTACAATGATTTATACAAATTATTATAACAAATTGAATATTATTGATGTTAATATATATAGACACTAAATTGTTGTTGAAAAATTTACAGGAATCAAAAAAATAAGAATAATCTATATACAAGTACACATCTATACAAAAAAACAATCGAAAAAAAAATGCTCGATTGAATTATGATAGTTTGAAAAAAGACGAAGCAAAAAAGATAAGAAAAATCATTATCAAACACAATTTTCGTAATTTCTTTCTTTTTTCAAGAAGCGTACGAAAGAAGAGAAGAAGAAGAAGAAGAAGAAGAAGAAGAAGAAAAGACTGTCTTTTTTTTCTCAATAATAATATAGAATATAGAATTTTAATTGGACAAAAAAACAAAAGAAATATGTATTCTTTTTCTGTTTTTTTTTTTTTCAAAAGTGATCTAATAAAAAAAAAAAAAAAATTGAGATAATTAAAGATTACTTGATTATATCTACGCGTTAATCTTAATTCTTTCATTCATCCACAAAAATACAATTTAAATAACGATAATAATATTATTAATAATGGTAGTTGATCAATCGATTTAATTATAATACGTTCTTGTTTTTTTTTTTGTTTTTTTTGTTTTTCTTTTCAACGATCAAACATTTAATGATTATGTAATGTGTCGTTTTTTCTCTATCATTCTTTTCTTTCTTTGTTTTGCTATAATTTTCATATTCCCCCATACGTTTAGTAGTAGTTAATAATAATAGTAGTAGTAGTAGTAGTAGTAGTAATAATAGTAGTGAATACAACCCCTGTTTTTAATTTGAATAATACACCATAGTATTTTTATAGTATACCATAATTTTTTCTTTCTTTTTTTTTTTAAATTTAATTTTAATTTTATATCCTTTAATAATCATAATCGTGGTAATTTTAGTCGTTAGTATTACTATTATTTATATATATATATTTAATTATTTATTAATAAAAAATGTGTATTATTTAAATTTTTTTTATTTTATTTATTTTTTTTTTTTTTTTTCAAGAGCATATAGCCGCTAATAATTATTCATTTGGCTGATCAGAAAAAATGTTTGTTATTATTGTTATGTAAAATGAAAAAAAAAAAAGAGATAATTTATGTGTATGTTTAAATAATTAATATATTATACACGTTAATTATAAACGACACGATTTATGTGCTTTATGTGTTTTTTTTTTCTCCATTATTATAACTCATTATATGTGTGTGACCTGATTGACTTTTTCATTAATTTATTATTTTTTTTTGTCGCTCAAGAAAGTAAAAAAAAAATCTTAAATCTTTAGCCTCATTTGCTTTAATAATTATGTCAATATTTAGGTTCTATTATAATTTATAAATTTGTTGTTATCGTCAAATTCATATTCAATTTTAAACTTTCAAGCTTTTTTTTTTTCTTCTTTTTTCATAATTTGACTACAAATATCAACATGTGGGATATAACTAACTCCCTGTTATTTTTTTTTTCTTTCTACTTTTTCTTCTTCTTTTTCTGAATATTGAACATACTACAACATACTCTACCACCGTTTTTTGTTAATTATTATTAATATTACTTGTTGTATGCTGTACTAGACACGATATTTACAGAAACAAACACACACACACACACACACACAAGATAAAAAATAAAATATTTTATAATAATAAAAATAATAATATTATGCATATTATTGTGTATATATATAGTATATGTATCATACGTCACTAGAAAGAGGAAAGAAAATCAATAATCGAACTTTGCTAGACAATAGAGTTTCATAGTTTTTTTTTTCATGATAAAAGCATATAAGTATGTAATTCGTTTTCTCTTTCATCTTGATATAGATATATATATTTTTTTAATAGCCATTATTATATGTATTACGCAGCGTTTACTTGTTTGTAAATTAATTTCAATCTAGTTTTATGATAACAAAACTTGATTATTTAATACGTTTATCAATTCTAATCGGCTATTGTGCTTCTGTAATTTATTTATTTATTTTTTTTTGTCTTCCATAAGAAACATAATTGTTATAAAGAAACAAAAAAAAAAAACCATTTTACTCATATTTACAAGGATTATAATATATGAATTAATAAATAGTGAGGCGTGAGCTACGAGATAAACACATTATAGGTAGATTTCGAAGCTAAAGAACCACCTCTTGTCAATTTATAGATTATACAGCCACTAGATTACGATCGTTGATATCAATAACGTAACAGTTACTTTGTTTTTTTTACTCTCAATTCTTTCACTGTTTCGTTTTTTTCTGTTTCTTCTCTCTTTTTTTTTTTTAATACACTTTGTACAAGTTATAGACAGACACTACCAGCGCCATTCGTATCGATTATTATTTAAACCTAACGCTATTAACCGAACGAAACAAATTTATTTATGTATGTTAATATACTTATGCTGTATATTATATATTTGTTTGTTTGTTTGTTTTTTTCCCCTTTTCGATTGATCAATATACATATGTATAATAATGTACGGTGTAATTCATCATTAAAGAAAACATTTGTTTCTCTATGTTCGATAAAAAAAAAAAAAATTAATAATAATTCCCCCCACATTTTTTGTTTGTTTGTTTGTTAAAGTTATTCATATACTTGTGGTTAAATATTGTTTATAAATTAAATTAAATTAATTAATTACACTGAAAAATAGCTAGTATATTGATTCACTTTGTTTAATAAATCTTTTCTTTTTCCCTCAATGTTAAATCTTCCTCTTATTCATTTATAGTTTCGTTAAAATAGATAATATGTATATATATACATTGTAACAAATATTTATGATAATTGAAAATATCATATTGAAAATGCAAACGAAGACAAGAAAAATAAAATAATAAAATAAAATAAAAATTAAATAAATCATCCTAATTACATCTATTACCGAACACCGAATTGACAATTATTATTTCCTCTCTCATTTTCGTTGAGGTAAGTTTGAAATATTGAAATTTTCTTCATTCCAATTTCTTGGAAATGTTAATAAAGAAAAACCAACAGATTTGTAATTAGAGACAAGAACAAAAACGATTTTCATATCGCTGTACACTCATTCTCAAAATTTCGGCGTTGATAGATTTTTAGTGCGTCATTTCCTTTTACGTTTATCGTTAGTTTTTTTTTAATATCTAGCAGCCCGAATATTATTTTACACTTAAAATCCCCCCTAATTAATTAATTAATTAATTGCGATACGTAATTTGGTATGACGATTAAATATAGTGTTTTCCTCAGTTTTCCTTCTTCTTTCAAATTACATAATAGCTTAATTTATTTACATAGCTTCTTCCTTATTTATACTCGATCCCGTTTATCGCCTACTGTTTATAAAATGTTTCTATTTATGCATTTTTTTTTTATATACTTTTGGCTCTGTCCACGTTTTTTTTCCTCCTCTTTTAAGTAGTTTTCTCTTTCTTTCGTTTTTTTCTCATCTTACATTTGTCAGACTTCATCCTTATTATTCAATCGTTTCTTTAGTCACTTTTTTTTCTCCTTCTTCTACTCTAATATTTTTTTTTTTTTTTATCAACTATACATTCTAATTACTCACATCGGTAATTATTCTCTACACAATCTTGATCATTATTATGTACAATTCTCTCTCTCTACCGCACGAATAAAAATATTTATAATCACAATCATAATTATAATTAAACACAATTATAACTTTATAACTCGGTGCAGAAACTCGAAATTATGGTATATAGATTAATCGTAACAAAACTTCCGCTATCAATTACTTTCCACCTTTTTTTTTTCCTCTTCAATTCTTAATTATTGTATAAAGTTGCAAAAATTTCTAGTCTGTAAACAAACATTAAAAAAAATTCTGTCTACATAAAGAAAATTTTTTTTTCTTTCAAACTTCTTGATTATAAGAAGATTATCTAAAATTTGATACCGATTTTTCTTCTTTTTTGGTTCATTATTAAAGAATTGAAAAAAAAAAAAAAAATTATTATTATTACATAGGAATAAAGAATAACGAATTTATTCTGTAAACCACAAGCCGGATGGCTGATACTGATGTTTGGCTGGCGACAGAGGCGCCAATCCATATACAGCGGTTGGCTGCATATGAGCAGGAAGAGGATGAGCGGCGTGACTAGCCAATAATGGCCTTGCCGAACTGTGATGAGCGGGTGGTGGCAATGCTCGACTAGAATCATACAACGTTAATGGAGAAGAGCTGTAAAAAACCGGATAATGCACTTTAGGATTATCGTCGTAAGTGGTAGAAAAATTCAATTTTAAATAGTAAACTCTTCTTTCCAAATTACCAAATTTAATAATTCTCACAACTTCAGAAGGAACAAGTAAAAAATATTTAAAAAAAAATATATAAAACAGATTATAAACGACTATTAAAATAATATATAAGGTATAATAAAAGATACACACATGCATGCATCTACTAGACGTCTAGGTACCCACCCGGGTGTGAATCCCTGGTAGGTGGGCACTTGCTGCTGTTGTATAGCACTCGGTGCCTGAGAAGGTGCCGCGGTAACGTAAACCGCAGGCGGAGGTGCTACGGGATGACCTCGAGATCTAACGTGAGCGTATTCTTGGTAGAGGGGTTGACCCAGGTGCTGGGCACCCCCGACCACAGGCCCGGCGACGGGACTCCGTCCCCCGCCTCCTCCTCCAGGACTCAGATGAGCCGGATGACCGTGGTGGGGATGATTGTGGCCCGGATGAGCCGCCGAACCCACCACCTGGCTCTGCCTACAAAATTACCCCCCGTCCCGCGTTATGCAATATACTTCTCCGACGTGCCACAATGTCGTTTGGATATATTTGTCGATCGACGAACCTGTACTGATGCACCGGATTAGCTACGGCCCACTTTTGATGGTCCCTTGAGTGAGCCGCCGGCGGTTGAACGTACTCGTGTTTATATTCCGTTCGTTTACCGGGCCAGGATACTCGCTTGTCGGCTCCGGTTGTGTAGACGATATGTTGTTCTTGAAGGTGCGGATGCGCGCTGCTGGTAGTCACATACTGCAAGAAGTAGTCATGCATGTCATAGGCGTCATCCTAGAAAAAAAAAAACATTTCCAACAAAAGAAACGTTGATTAAAAATTCAAATTATTATTCAATGATAGACTCCGTCGCCTTTGGTTCGTTGATTATCCGACCTGATAAGTTGGCGGCTCTTTGCAGGCGGGTGCGTGGCAGGGATGCGGAGCAAGATATTCAACCCCAGGTTCAGGTTTCGTCGCGACGTTGATCATGTTACATTCGGACTGTACCTTGGCCAGCAGTCGTTTTTTCTGTGATTGGGAAGAATAGCCGGAACTGCGAACCAAAGACAATAGATTACACGTCGTCTCTACACAAGACTGGACAATTATTCGCACAACGTTTCTCTATACCTGACGTGATGTTGAGGCTGTGGTTCGTGCTTGATGTGCTGTGTAGTTTGCTGATGCTGGTGCTGCTGCGGCACCTGTTGATACAAGTGAACATGACCGCGACCGGGACTGGCTTCTCCGTCGCTGTCCCCTACCGTCACGCAACTTATAACATTCTTGCGCTGCGCCCTCTGCGAGGAGGAACTGTGCGAGTTACTGCTGTGACCGTTCCCGTGCGTTTGACTGCTCGAATGGGTTTGGTGAGAGCTTTGAACAACTCGTGGCGTGGATTGAGTGCTGGAACGATAAACGTAGCGTCGATCACCGAACGAACGAACGGAAATCGGAGATCTATTAGTTCCACTCCGGACAGGGAATCGAGGATTTTAGTTTGAATCAATGATCAAAGGGATCAACCCATTCGAAGGTCTCGTATCCCCAAGGAGGAGTCTTGTTAGTTTCCGGCGTCGTCTCTGTTATTCATTGTCACATAAAAATACCTTCTAACAAGATCCTTCTGAACTTGACGTCCGTCGCCGGACAAGCGAGGGGCCAAGCCCTGGCAAGCCCCGCACTGACGATCTCCACAGCTGTCGATAACATTACATGCATAATTCTAAGACTATCTCGACAACGGTAGCTATCGGTGTATTTCCGACACGGTCACTCACCATTTCCCAGAGCTTTCGTCCTCGCTGTCGCTTATTGTGATCACAGACACGGCCGGCGAGGGCGTATCGTGTATGGTGATGGTCTGCTGCCTGACCGAAGCGACCTGTTGATGTTCGGCGTGATTACTGGCTCCATGTTTGCTAGTGTGATGATGAGACTGGCCATTCTGTTGCTGCCAGTGTCCATTGGCCGGCGAGTGTCTTCTGAGGTTGCTGGGCGGCGTGCTTTCCTTGACTCTCTTCTTAACGGGACTCAGCTGCTGCGTTTCTTTCTTGTGTTCGTGTCTGTGCTGCGGTTGTTGAGGCACTGTTAAATGGTGCTGATGGTGCTTCGTCACGCTTCTTTTGCCCCAACTCTGCGACGGGTGTTCTACCAGCGCGCTAGTGTTGTATACTTCCGTTACCGGGAACACGGGCCTCTGATCCTTCCCCGAAACAACGGATATTAGTCAGTGTATTCGAAATTTTGGGATCCAGGAGGGAAGAAGGATGGGAGTTTAAAATTTTTTTCCATTCCAGGCTAACATTCGTCTCTTGATGATTTGGAGGAAGGAATCGGATATTGAATGGGATTGAAATTGTTCATGTCGTACCTGTAATATGGCAGAACTATCGACGATAAGCGGTCTCCCCCAATCCGCAGCGTCGCTGAGTAAAGGTTGTTGTATGGCGGCGTGCTGAGGAGGTAATTGTTGCCACGAAGGGACGATGGCAGCCATTTGTCGACTGCCACCTGGCCACGACGTTTGTACGGCGTTCTGCAACCCAACCATGGGATACTTTTATGTACACACGGGAGAATGTTAAAATTGAGTATTAAAATTCCTTAACATCGTATATATACTACATTATATATAACTCATCGTACACAGCACTCACAGACCAGTCATTCTAGGCATGAACAATTGTAAAATCAGGGCGGATATGAAAACGAACTGTAAAATTTTTCAACCATTTTCGAATTACGGAACAATATAAAAATTAAAAGACAAAAGGAATTTCGCGATATTCTAGGCAAGAAAATTCCAACAGCTCTGCGAATTCGAACCAGTGTCAGAGGCGTTTTTTTACATCATGTATCAAATTTGCGATCAATCGAAGGGTATGGAATATTTTTTTTTTATCAACATCGTAGGAACAAAATATGTTCCGGTAAACGCAAAAAGTTGCGAGTTTTATGCAACTGTTCGGGTCATGATTCCGATGAATCTGTCAAGTTTGCAGAATTGGTCCAAAACCTTGATTGTTGATTAAAAAAAAATGTTTCGTACCCTTCGATTGGTCGCGAATTTGATAAGCGATGTAAGATACTGCCTCTGACACTGCTTCGAATTTGCAGAACTAATGAAATTTTCTTGCCGAAAATATCGCGAAATTTCATTATTTTTTATTTTCACAATTTTCCTGTCATTCGAAAAAGTTTGAAAAATTCAACAGTTTCTTTTTAACACCCGCCCTAATTTTACATAAAAATTTAACAAGTTTCGAATTTATTGCGTATCGGTTGTCCGGACTGAATGGCCTATCCCCTCGAAAATAAATTGTTATCGTTAAACAAGCTCCTGGTATGCTATCAGAATATTAATATCACCGACAGAAGCAAAAGCAGAGACCCGTTCGGACACAATCAACTATGGACACGGAATAATAAACTCGCATTACAGGCGCCGATATAAAGATTGTGTCCATTCCGATCCTCGTTCGAGCCAGATCCTCTCTAATTAATTTCTATCTCGTGTCCGATCCGGATGTGTAAAGTCTGATTTTAATTAAACTGTGTCCGTTATTGATTCTGTCCAAACGGCGTCTGATCGAAGCAAATATACATGATTAGTGCGTTTCCTCGAATGGTAATCAGAATTAAGATGTATTTAACGAGATAACATACCGTGAGAAGCATTTGTCTCCCGCTTTCAACCATGGATACAGGAACAGCTGCGTATTGTTGTTGCGCCGCCGCTGCCGCCGCGGCGGCAACAGCCTGTTGGGATATGATGGATGGTTGAATCTGGAGAGGAGCTTGCTGAGCTTGCGGCGGCTGTAAACCGTAAACGTTGGGAGAATTATTGTCTGACAGACGGCAAGAATATTTCCAACTACCAAAGAGAATGAAATAAAAAATAAAGGTAAACCGTGAAATTTGTCTTTACCATTTCGACACTGACCTGCGCAACGACTACGTGCTTAGCCGGACTGGGCATAGGCTGGTAGCCGGGTGGTGGACAGAGGATCCCAGGCACCAATTGGTGCGGAAAGTCGTGAACAGCTCCTCTCCCTCCGTTCGAACCGTTCGAAGAACTGCTGTACTGCGTCGCTCTGCGATTAGTGTTGTAAATCTGATACTGTAACAAAAAACGAAACGTTAACGAATAACAAATCGAATACCGAATAACGATCGACGTCCTATTTACCAGATTATCGTATCCCGAAGGAGCGGTACGATGCTCCCTGACCAGCCTCTGCACCTGGTTATTAAACGTGAGCGTAACGGCGCTGCCGTTCGTTGTCGGAACGAAATTAGTGACCAAAGAGGCCGGCGGAGCCGGCTGAGGGGCTGGCGGAGCCTGATGATGAGCCGGACTGGCCGTAAAGTCTCCGGCTCGCCTGCAGACCTCCATCATTTGAACGGAGGCCTTGACGTTGTTGCAGTGAGCGTAGTCTACCAGATGAGCCAGCGTCACGAAGGCGTGGTTCAACGCCTCTCCAGGCGTGATTCGGCGCTCCTTGAAAAGTACAAAGATCAGTTGTCGGGTTTAATCGATAAACGAGTGTCGATCGATCGACGAAAGATGAATTAGATATTACTACCTGGTCCATCGTGAGCATCCTCTTCAAAAGATCGATAAACTCTCGCCTGTCGGCTTTCTCCGCGCATAGCTGACCGCCTTCCAAGTCTGTCGGAACGTTGACCTGACCGATATCGTCGAGGCAGTTGAAAATGTATTTTCTGGCTTCCTTAGACTTTATTCCAGTCTCGGCCTCGTGCTCCTCGGGAGTTTTCAGCCTCCAGAACGGGTAGGTGCCTGAGAAACGTAAAGGCGATCAGTATCGACGAAATTTACCACCTATCTCGTCGTCTACTCACTGTCCATATCTCTGTAGAAAAATTTGGTAGTTTTGCTCGCGTTGTTCAGCATGTGTTCGGTGGGGAGCCCCTGAGTCTGACTTATGTATCGTATCTGATCGTATTCCGAACTGCCGGGATAGAGAGGCCAGCCCAGAAAAAGCTCCGCGACGACGCAGCCGAGGGACCACATGTCTATCGCCTCGCAGAACGGCAGTCCTAGTATTATCTCGGGCGCTCTGTAGTAGCGGGATTGCAAGTAGGTGTTGCAAACGGCCTTCGAGACGTGGGAGGCGGAGCCAAAGTCGATTACTTTGACCCTGTAAGGCTGCCTCACCGGATCCACCAGCATTATGTTCTCGGGTTTAAGATCGGCGTGGATGAGACCCAGTTGCTGCAAAGAAAAGAAAGAGGAGGGAACATTCAGAGATTTCGAGATCAGATTTCGAGCCTGCGGTGCGGATAGATTACCTTTAATTTCAGAAGAGCGGTGAGAACTTGCTGAAGAATAGGCCTGATGTACTTGAGAGGAAGGGGAGAGAATTTGTTCTGTTTTAAAAAATCGTACAGATTCTGCTCCAGCATTTCGAACACCAGGCAGGTGTGCGATTTGTGTTGAAAACATTCGTAGGCGCGCACAAAGTTGAACTCGTCCGCGTTCTCCTGGCTCAGTCGTGACAGGATGGAGACCTGTGAACAATATCGAGTTGTTGACCAGTTTTCGTCGAGTTTCGGGCTCGAATAAGCGACCGCTCACCTCAATCTGGCCTTGGCGCGCGTACGATGGATGATTCTTGAGAATTTTAATGGCTACTATCTCGTTTGTACCTTTCTTCCAACATTTCACGACCTGAGAGTGGATAAATATCGTCGATTAGTAAATTTCGTCGTCTTCGTTGATTCTCTCGGTTAGCTCTCACCTGTCCGAAAGTTCCTCTTCCCAAAAATTCAAGAACTTCGTATTGATTGGTCATCGAGTACAGAACCTCGTGTTGAACCAATTGATAGTCTCCGTCCCCCTGCGGGTTGCTACCTCCGCCCCCTCCGTTACCCCCGTTGGCAACTTGCTTGCTGTGCGAAGTCATGTTCGACTGCTTATTGTGCTGCTGCTGCTGCTGAGAATTATGCTGCGAACTCACAGCACTCGACGTCGCAGCGTTTGTCTTGTTGTTAGCACCGTGAACCGGCGGTCCTTCACCATTACCTCCTTCTCGGGACCAAGTCTTTCTCTGCAAGATCGATAAAATCCTCGTTATTTTCGCCGTCAATGTCCGCGTTGGATCGATCGTCAAGGCCGTACCAGCGATTCCGAGCATCGAGAGATTTGACAGTTTATCGAGAGTGCGAAAAACACTAAAAACGGAGATTAAGAACGAACGGATCTCGGCGGATTGCGATATACCTTCTGACCGCAGCGCTGGTACGTGTCTAAAAGTTTAATAGTAGATGCCCTGACCAGAGTCTGTTGGTTCGGACTATTTTTCTGCTGTTGTAGCTGCGCAGCTGCGGCATTGTTCTGCGAGGTGCCAAAAACCGTGTTAACACCGCTCACGGCGTACTGTTGTAGACTCGTACCGTCCAACTGGTAGTCGGAAGACTGTACTTGTCTGTTCTGGACAACCGGCTGACCGACGTTGTACTCCAATTTACGTTTTTTACTCGTATGCTGGTGAGCGGTGCTGCCGCTGCTGCTGCTGCTGCTGCCGTTGACGCTGCTCGTCTGTTGAGCTTGGATGAACATGTCACGCATTCCCTGAACAAACAAAAAAAAAAAAACAACGTAACTCAAGAAAATTCTTCTATTCCACTATTTCAATCAACGACTATAATTCCAGCAACGTAACGAGTTAGCCAGCTACTCTGTAATTCTATATAGCAGCAACAGAAGTTACGTGTAAAATTAACATCGGTCTATTTTTATCGCAACTTTGTATTGTTTTGACGACTAGCGACTTTCGATAACAACGATAAAAATAATTAAAAAAAGCTACTTGCCTTTGGCAAGTTTTTATATTCATACGGACCGGAGAATATGTAAGAATTTTTTTCAAATTGTTTCTATATAAAATAGAAAAAGTAAACGATATTAAATTTTACTGGTTTTTTTTTTTTCTTTTTTGTTTCTTACTCTTCGAACGTGTTGTTATTGTTTTAAATCGTGCGTTTAATTTACCTCTCACTATTCGTCCGGTCTCTCTCCGAGGAGCCCAGCTTCATAACGACATCGTTACAATGTTAAAAAAAAAAATAATAAATTGTCAACGAAAAAAAAAAAAATCAAAATCACCCAGAAAAACACGTAGTCGTCGATATTTGACAGTGATAAGCGGTCAGCCGTGTTTAATCGGTCGAAGTAGGTATATTCCGTATCGTCAGCCTCGTTCGCAGCACTGGCAGAGATTCTCAGCCATCTTGTCGTTCGTGTCCCCGAAAAACTCGTAGCGTTCAGGCCTCTTTCTCTCTGTGTGTGCGAGTGTGTGTGATATAATTATTAAACTTGCTCATCGAAGAAACACGATCACTGTATATTTTTATTATTATTATATATATTTTTTTTTTACTTCTCTCTCTCTCTATCGCGGATTCATTACACTCATCGTCGACGCAGTGGTATTTTATTTATATTTTTTTACACGGATATGGTGATACTGTTATTTTTTTTCATTCTTTATTTCTTATTAAACACAATCTCTTGCTCGCTCGCCAGCTTCGGGCCTCTCTGGTGTCTGTATATTACAGAGAGACAATTCACTTTTCCAAATTGACTCTCTCGCACACACACACACACTGTACAGGCTTAATAACTCGCGCGCGGTTGTCTTATAATATATCGTAAAAATCAAACTCATCGATTACCCGTGATTTAAATAAAGTCTAACGATACTGTACAGTTTTTTTCTTTCTTTCTTTCTTCTTTTGTTTAAGGGTAAAAACCTCCTATTTACCCTGTTTGTTAACGGGGTTTCATCTCGTACTCCTCACCACACACGTTCACGATCGAGGTATCACTCGACAACTCCGCCGCTCCACTCCTCGTACTCGTATAACGTCGGTTAACTTCGGCTATCTACGCAAACTTTCCGTTCATCCACGAACGTAACAACGAGTCGAGGGGCGACGGGGATCGAATTTTAACGCTTTTCGATATTCAAATAGAACGAGAAAACGATATGAACATGATTTATTTTTATTGTAGTAAAATTATCCGTCTCTTAACAGCGATTCTCGGTACAACGACGATGTCTAACGCTCGCGGTACTCGATCGATCGAGCCCCGTGTGACGGTCGTGGGTCGCTTCGTCCCTGATCGTCGTGACGTCACGGGCCATTAAAGGGCACCATATTTCTCGGTCAAATTTATCATTTATACGTAGAAAACTGTGTTGAGCCTTTGAATTTATTCATTGTTTCGTTTTCTCAGGTATAAATTAGAGGATTGGAACCAGTACCGAGTATATTTATTATAACGGGGGGAAAATTTCCTTTCCCAAACTCGAAACTCGACGGGTGCCCAGTGGTGGACGGTATATACCTGGAAACCGTCCCACTTACGAAATTTAATACATTCGTAACGATCTTATCGTATCACGTTTATTTGATGTGACGAAAATATTTGCTCAAACAATTTGAAAGAATATTCGAATTTTGAATTCGTATTTTTCATGCGCTCATGCAGTGGATTTTTTTTTTTTTTGCGTTCTCTCTCTTTTGAATACATATTTTCGCGTCTCTGCAGAGACCGCGGGTATAAATAAATATAACCGAATGTGCGAACATAGACTGGTATAATTGAATAAAAATTCTTTTGAACCACGATATTAGCGTCATTATTGAGAATTTTTTTTCAAGACGAGGGGGTCGGGTGGGGGTAGCTAATCCGCTTTTATACGGGCCAGACGCTTATTTTTATAATTATATTGATAAGAATTTATTTTCGTACTCGTTAGCCGCGTAGCGTCGATTACAGCACGCAATTCGTAAAAATTACCCAACGGTAATACCAGCAACTATAAGCATAGAATATTTTTCTACGTTATTTACCATACTGCAGGAAGTTACAGAACGATAGATTTCTCAGTCTCATTTTCTCCGCTTGTTGTAAACACTTTGCGAGAAAGTTTCTGTGCCGTTTCTTTTCTGTTGTTTTTTTTTCTCTCCCTTTACCTCTTGCGATAAAAATAAAGAAGTAGGAAATACAAAAAGAGAACAACAACAACAACGCAGAGAAACGCCTGATTATATGCAGCCGGATACACACTCGCTCATTTACCGCCGTCGGTAAGAGCCGCGCGATCTACCTTATCGACTGACGATTAAGATTAACGGTTTTTCATTCAAACTAGCTCGATAACTTCTAACTTTCGATAACAGAGGGCGGAGAATGAACCCGCGATATCGTAAATGAGATTTCGAATCGGGATATTGCATCAATTTTTTTTTCTTCTATTTTTATTTGCGTATGATGTAGAGTAGCTCGAAATAATTGAGTCGTGGCTTTTTTTTTTCTTTTTCGTTGAAAATGATAATCACAAAAGTTACAGGCGATTAAATTCCAGGTGACGTCACAACGTAGTCAATTATTTTTTTTTCAAACTATTGATAATCTGACTTTCATGATCGTCAGAATGATTGAACGAGTCGAGGATGCTGTTGAATTTTATTATTTTTATTTATGTCTAGTTGTTTACAGCGATTGGTGAAATTTTCTGCAGGTGTAAAACGTATAATTCGCAGAGCGGGACGCGATCACCTCGCCGGTTACAATAATCATAAAACCGCAGGTGCTTCGTTCTCGTTTTTATTGTAGAACCAAAAATAAAAAAAAAAAATGAAGGATAAAAAGAGAGACGGTAGCAGAGTTTCTGCAAAATCAATTATTTTTACGTACGGATGAAAGAAGGAAGATTAAAAATTCAATTATTTCACAAGAAAGAAAAGTAATGTGTCAATCAAATCTTGAGTTATTTCCCCCCTGGGTTAAAACAGGTTCACCAAAAATTTAATGACGATGAGAATAAAAAAACGTCAAAACTACGTATCATTGAATGTTCAGAGAGGCTAATTATTTGCATTTTTCCTGCGCATAAATAATCGCAACACCGTGATTATAATTAGATACATAGTAAAAAAACCGCGATAAATTAAGGTTTGACCTCTGATAAAAAAAGGTGATGAAAATTGATCTTAGAAACAATAAAAAAATAAAAAAAAAAAATAAAAAATTAGCGACGAAAGACCGTTGAAGGTGAATAAAAATTCTTTACCCCCTTTCAAGGTCTGAAACCTTAGTATAAGCAATAAGTTTAAGTTACTAAAATCGGTAGTGTGTTTCATATAGGTACTCGAGTTGTGCTTAGGGTCGGCCATATGGTTGATGCCGATGTGCAGTGTCCCCCGCATGGAACTAATAGGCGACCAGGAGTTGAAATTCAAGTGTGTAACGCACAATTTTACTTTTTTTTTTCAACAACATTTTCGAATCTATAAAAAAATAGGAAGAAGCCCCGAAGTCGGATAATCGATCGGAGTGAATTCTAATCCGGAAGTACCTATAGGATATCGGAAGTTCGCCCAAAGGGTTTCACCGGTAGGAGGAGCCGGGAGTAACGGAAATTTTTTTAAAAACCGTTGATGCCTCGATCCTGCTAGGCTTCGAGCCTCAATGTCGCAGAAATTGTTTCATTTATACACGGTGATAAATTAACGTAGATTAACGATACAGTCATAAATTACAGGATGATTAATCAGCGATTAATTGAATGAAAAATCGCTGCCGCTGTTACTGTAGACTCAAGAGAACTGAGTTTCATTCAGGATAAATTGACCGAGGATAAGTTTGCTCTAGATATACGAAGGGAGAGATAAGATAGGCGACTGGCGTTAATTATCGTGTAAACATCATTTGTGCAAGCTCTTAACCTTTTTAATGTAGTTTAAACGATAAGAATGAAAGGTGTGCACAATTTTCATGAGATTGACGGTGCTTGCAATAATTTTATTTCGTGAGTATAATTATTGACGGTTCACTTTCCGCCGATCGGGAAGAACAGGAAACACGCTTGACGAATTGAAATATAAATATATGAATATTTATGATTGTAGTGTGTGAAACGGGGGTTGAAATACTCGAGGACTTCCGGTATAAAATACCAAAAGTCCCTAAATATTCACAGATTTGTGGGAATCAAATGTTGTTTCTTTTCAATCTGAGTATTAATGGAATTTTGAACGACTTGTCGTCGTGGGAAACTGAAAAATACTCAACTATGAGGGGATAATTATACGCTAAAAAATTCACATCCCCACTGGCTTACAATTAACGTGAAAAAGAGGGACACAAGATTTTCGGAATTATTGTTCAGACTCCAAGAATCTTGTAAATCCTCGTACAGGTGTGATCATTTCAAAAAATGAGTATAGATTTTACGATAGTTTATATCTAGATGATTAGAAACTAATTGATTGCAGATTTTTTGTTCCTACGGTACGAAGATGACCGTGAAAATCATCGATTTTAAAATTCTAATGAATCATTAAAGTACATAAACATGATCCTCGTACCATCATGTGTGATGAATAATTTGTATTACATGTTTTTTGTCGTTTTATTTCTGATTCTTGAACAGCTAATCATTTCAAGCAACTGTCTGATCTTCATATCGTTGCCTCAGAGTTTTTTTTTTTTTTGCTCTACAGGCCATTTGGTAACAAAATTCATTTTTGTAACACATTTTTACTCTAAGGATGACAATGATTCGAAAAACCAGTGTAGATACCCCTTCAGAAGAAAATGAACTACTAAATCAAGAAGAACTTTGTGAAAGATGTCATCAGGTTTCGAAGTCGAAATTTCCGGTATTTTCAGGATGGTCTGCAGGGCAAGCAAACCCTGAGGCGACGATATAAGAACGTCTTCGTATATACAGACAGAAAATTGTCGTTACAGCCGTTATATAATGTCATCATGTACTTTAAGTGTGTACGTGTTACGTATGACGAACATAACCGAAGAAGCACGGACACACTACACGATCGAGGAGACTGAAATTCGATAGTAATGGATCAAATTATCAATATGCAGGGATGCAGGGACAGCAGATGACACTTTCTGCGTAATTTGATACAATATAAATTTGGTCGAGTGGTATACACTCCCCCTCGTATTCCTAAGTGCACGTGTGTCCTCCATTGTCAGCTGCAGCATCACCGTGAGCATCGGTTGAGAAAATATCAACCCTTTCCAATTTTGAATTTTGCAAAACTCACCTCAGATTCTTGATCAGCGGCTCAAAAAACCTTCAACAAACAATTTTTGTATGATTTTGAATGTTTTTAGCGTTCCTTCTATAGCAAATTGGATTCGCTATTTCGAATTTCGCAAATCTGACTTAAGATTCGTTATTAGTTACCCAAAAAACGTTCTAGTACCAATTTTCATCAAAATCGAAGTGTTTTTAGTTTGTTTGTAGCATATCGAACAGGCCGAATGAAAATTTCGCAAATCTGACCTCAGATTCCTGATCACCGCTCCAAAAAACCATGTGGTATCAAATTTCATTCAAATTTGTTGAACGGTTCTCAAGATATCGTCATTTTTATTCTATTTTAAAGAATTTTGTTATTCAAATAATTCGAAAAGTACTGAACCGATCGGAGCGAAAATTGAATCAGTTCTAAGTTCCGAAAATCTGCGTCGATTGAGTCGAAAATGATCAAAATCCGGTTTCTCGTTCTCTCGATGTCGTCTGACAAAAATTTGATGACAGGAATTCCTAACCTCAAAACGTGGAGATCCAGTGAAAACGGAACTTTTCATTTTCGGATTGATTACAATAACTTCAACTGATTATAATAACTAAATAAAAAACATACATTTGACCATCTAGATCCTAGAATCTATGAGAATGGACTGATCGACCCCGGGTCTGAAGACCGTCGTAATTGATTGATATGGAAAAAGAAGCGTCGTACCACCTTCACCTTCGGCCCACAACATCTGTCCATTGAGCGATTGAGGCTCAGCTGTTAGTCGTAGGTCCGAGGTTTCCAGCCAGCGGCTTCGACCGTGTTATTTCGCGTCGAGGTTTTCACCGTGTAATTTTCTATCTTGTATTATTGTAACGGTCGTTGAAGGGCGTGTAGCAATCAAAATCAAACCCTCCACCCCTTCGCCCCGCACCGAGTGACTCACAATCAGAAATCATTACGAATTGATCGCGTGCCCCTCGACGAGGAAATCGACCGTTGCTAGATTTGGTGGATCGAGTTGGAAGAGTTGATAATCGCCGATGGCACGCTTGATAATTCTGCGATGGCTAAACGGTGAAAAAGTGTTTGGTAACGAAATTCCGACGACCCAGGGACCCAGGGACTCAGGGACTCAGGGGTTGGCGACGTGATTAGATTTCAAGATTAGAGTTTCAATGTGAAATTATTACGGGCTCTATGGAGTAGCTACTCTCTTGTATGAGATGAATTGTGGTTAACCAACCGACCGTGAACGTCAAAAGGGTTCTTTTTTTTCAGTTTCGAATAAAGCCATAATGAATAGAAAACCATATGTGGAAAAAGATAATCACAATGGATTTGAGTGTATGAAATAAAATGAAAAGAGAAAGATTTTTTTACAGTGGCTCTTATTCGCTTCTCTGACTGATGCGTATCATCGACATATTATATGGATAATTTCAATCACCGTTACCCAAACGATCGGAAACGAATTTCAAACTGCAGATTTTCCTACAACTTTTTTTTAAATTTCACTTGTGAATATTTTTATTACATGAAATTTTCAAGACTCAATTACATATCTAGTAATTTCAATCTTTTCCCATAGAAAATTATTAGATTTAAGCAATCAATATGGAAATATTTGATTTATTGATTATAATTTGATTCACGAACAATTTTTTTTTGTTTTAATACAAAATCAGTCATTTATCTTCAAATATAGTTATTTTTTCTTCATGTAACATGCAAATAAAACAAATTTAATCTACGAAACGATTCAATAAATTCTAACCCGATTTTGTGAGCAATTTTTGTTTTCAGTTTTTTCCTATAAAAAGTACAAAATTTAGGAAATAATATTTGCTACTGCATAATCTTTAAATTGGTGAAGAGGATCTTCGGATCATACAACCCACAAAGCTAGTTCTTTTTTCAAAGAAACACATGCAGCGTATGAAAAAAACAACTAATTTTTAGCGGTGTACATGGAATAGAAAATCTAGTATCGTCATAGGTTTCAGGACTATTTCATCCTCCTTTCAAAATGTATTCCTCTAATTGGTCCAGTATAGTACGAGTAACGATTTAAGGGAATTAGGACTTTGAGGTACACAATAAGTAAAATGGGGGCAGCTGTATGATGCCTTCTCGTTATCCTTAGAATGAACTACATAGTTGGCAGGGTCCAAAGTCATAGAATACAAAGATACGTCCATAAATAATGGTCACCTTTGTTGGTCGACTCTTGTACAGCCATTTGTCACGTCTTTAATTGACACGAGTGTCGGAAACCCATTTTCAATAAAAATTTGCCGTAATTAGACCGAGGACATTTCCACCCATTGACACTGACCCTCGCATCGATCTCCAGCCTTAGAAAAAAAAACCATCGCCATTAATCATCCTGTAGGATTTTTTTTTAAATAAAAAAGTACTACAAAGTTGGAAAATATCGACGATATATTGTATCTTATCATCATCGGATATGACGATGTTTAGTATTTTTTATAATAGCCATTTGTGACGGAAATCAATGTTTGTAATAAATGAAAGAAAAGCCACTTAACTTGAAGTATTTTCGACTTTTTCTTCCTTCTTTAGATTCGAGATAAAAGCGTTAGTCAGTACCTCAGGTGAATAATTCCGCAGGTAATACGAAAAACGAACGAAAAAGAAAAAAGACTTTTAGAAAATTTCAAAAAGTCCGAGTAAGTTTATCTTGATCTTGCAAGTCCGTCTCTAAGTAGGAACGAGTCAGGTAAGTCGCTAAAAAAAAGTGACAAATCGTGGTCAGAACGATTTCGGCTTTCCACTTTCCTCCTAACATAATCTTGCTCGTATCCTCCCTCGGTTTCGTCCGGTATGAGTGATAAACTCGGTCATTTCACTTTTTCCACAATCTGTCTACCGTTTATCGTTAACCGCACGTTATTCTCTTTCTCCCTTTTCCTTCTCTCATTTAGTCACCACCGTCTAATGACAAAGGGATAAATAAGGGCTGCGTGCCATTCATTATTACTCAACTGCACGCACATCAAATTTATTTCCTGTGTACTGGTTTAGTTCATACGCAGATTGCAGTGTTTAATTCCGTTCGACTGTCATTAAGTCCTGTCGATGGTTGCGGAAACGACAATTTTTTTTTTTTTTTTTTCATAAATCGAACCCTTTCTATACTTCACAGTCTGCGGGGGTTGTGGCTGTGGTTTACTCTTTGACTGTGTAATTGGGCCGCGGTCAATAATTTGACTATACCCTAATTACACGTATCATGAGTTTTTTTCTACAAAATGATCGTCTCGTTATTTATTTTCCTGACCCTGTACGAACCGATTTATACGTTACCGGTAAGAACGAGGTTCTATCACCGCAGCTGGCTAATTCGCATTGGATCAAATGAAGTTCGTTCTTTGATTAGATTGTTTGAAAAAAAAGAAGAGGAATCCCCGTGAGGCACTATCTGGGCGTTTCCGGTTCACCACGTTTTCGTATCGGGTTCTTCTGTTCTTCCCGACGTCCTCCGCATCCGGAAGACCACAGATTTTAATTGAGATACAATATTTTAGGGAGAGATGAAATGATGACTGTTTCAAACGGGATAAAATTGTATATTATGCACCAAGGGAAGGAAGTAGGCGTTTTTTTTTTTTCGTCGAGCCCCGATTTTGCAGAAAGAGTTTCATTTCGAGAGTGAAGACGGGTTCTTTACATATCTTATTTTGTACCACATATGCATTAAAAACGAGTTAAAGTTTCTTCGTTTATTTCACCGTTACTATGGTTACGAGACTTTTTTTCCCTCTTGCAAAAGTTTTTTTTTCCCGGTTAAAAAACTGTGACTTCCATCCGGTTAAGGAGGGCAAAAAACGAGAGTTTTTAATGCATGTGTGGTAGAAAAGTGTCTTTTTATAGTAGCTATACATAATATAACGCAAAATTTCTTTACCAACGATTATATTTCATGTTCTTGATCTGACGCAAAGTGTACTGTAAATATTGGACGACAAAAGAACCTATAATCTTCGATTTATCTGGTTGGTCAGATTGATTAGTGCCGGACACAGGCCAGGCGGTCATATCTTTTACTTAGAATCGCCGCATTGGTTCCATTGAAAAAGTCTTCCTGACTAATTATGAGTGCAGTGTTCCAATGAAGAGAATGAAAAAAAAAATCTGAATATTTTCAGAGACAATCAAAGCAGATTATCAGAATTTTTAATTTCACTTTGTGCAGACGAAACGTCTGATTGGTCTTTCATTATCTCTGAAAATATTCTGATTTTTTTTCTTCATGTAGAAAAAATTCATAGACACAATCTGAACACTGAAAGATACCCTATCGTCGATGAAACTGTATATTTTTGGTTTTTAAGTACTGAAAAAAAAAGTGTTCGGAAAAATACGATTTTCTACTAAAAAACCGATAACTTTTACCATTTTCAATATTTTTCCGCAAAAATTTAGAACGGTACTCTTCAGTTGTAGCACTTTCGCAAAAAAAATAGTTTGGTACGTTGACTTTGAAAAAATATATTTATTTTGAAGGTTCAAATTGATGACTCGAGGCTTGAAAGGATAAAATAATGAAAGATCCTCATTCATACATTTTTCGGGTTTTCTTTTATCAGTACGAGTTCAATTTTATTCGAACATCGAACAACTTCGATACTGTTTTAAATACATGAAAGTCATTCATCACTTGATGCAGACTCAAACCGGATCCGAACTGTTTTGTAATCGATAGATAAGCGATTTATGATTATTGATAGCTCGTCTTCGATGTTATCATCCGATTATTTCCTTTACTCCATAAAGTCTGCGTAACTAGATTCAAATTCTCATATTACTTTGATATCTGATAATATATATACACAACATCGATAACGCAACGAGTGAGTCTTTTTTTTTCCTTTCAAATATTCTGTTAAGTGCTCTGCATCAACGATGGAAGAAAAACGACAATCAGATGAAGCTAATTGTTAAAAAGGTGGGCTTCTGGCTCTTAATGAGTTCCGGATTTTTACCTGAGAGAATGAATTAGTTGCGGTCAAAGTCAGAGGGGGGTCTTGGTTCAAAAATCAAACTTGGCAATTGTCCTTTTTTCCCCTGTATTCAGGGTCTTCCCTGTCCTCGTATTCGTCTGCTATTGGTCAACGCGCAGGACTACAATACCGGAGATAAGATATCTCGGAGTCCTGGCAAAGCTGTGCGACAACGACGATAAGAAATCACGGTGGTGGGGGCGGACCGGCCACACCGTACATTTATTCTTTAATAACCACTCGCTACTCAACCGACAAATTTTCAGTTTCAAAAGTTTGACCAATTCGAATGGTCATCGACTTGCACAGTGGGTCGTGTTTCGTAACGGAGTTAGACGCGACCTTCGAGTGTCCGGCGTTTGTTATAATCAACATATTTATTTGTAACTCGAACAAACTTCAGTGCGAATATGAAGTTTCTTTAACTTCATTCTTTATCTCAAATCTTCGAGTGTTTAGTAAATTTTGATTCACACAATTGAAAGAGAAACGACTGTTTCGTTGAACAAATATCAAACATGAATTTACGTTTTAATATACTGTTCCTCATTTTGGTTGGACTCGCCCAGGGTAAGTTTATAGAAATCAATAATTTCAAAGAAATTATCAATGCTTGCATATTATCAATATAACAAATGATTTTCATTGATGAAATGTGCCGGAGAACTTTGAGTAGTTAAGTCAGATTAATGAAGATAATCTTCACCGTTTCATTTTACCTAAATGTGGCTCGTATAGTCAAATCGATTCATTACTGAGTCCAGAACCTGAATGCAAAATACGTGAAAGTAGAAACTTGATAACAATTTTGAATTGAGACTTAATTATTTTTGGATTTGAGAGAATGTTACAAAAGTTTGAACGTCTGCCCCTTTGAAACCGAAAGTGAAACATGAATAAAAAACTAAATAAAATTTGAACCAAAATCGGTTCGGTAGTTAGAAAAAAAAAACAAGGTACATCCGTTTTTGCAAATGCTTGTAATTTTTCGAAATGACCAAATACATACTTTAAGGTTGTTTCCAGAAGTTTTTATCTTCTGATCCAACATTTTCAAGAGCAAGAAAAAGTCATTTGTGTGTCAATCATTTTTCCAAGAGTCATTTTACACGTGAAATTGACGTTTTTGTGGCAAACATGAATCAAATTCCGTCTCTTAAAAACATTTCTGTCACAGAAACATGGACATTTTAACATACGGTCAGACCAACCGGTGTATTTCTCACAATCGATATGATCGGATTAAATTCGGAGCGATCAAAGGCTGCCTCGTGTTACGGACCATGTTGCAGATGTTGAATTTTAATCGCATTGTAGGTGCTCGGCGATACAACAAGTGCTTCGTTTTGATTTATCGATATAAAACCGAGGTGTGATACGCTGCGATTGTTATTTTTAGTCAACGTGCTAGAGCTGGTTCGAGTCAGAGTCATCTGAATCATTCAGCACTCGATGCCGGCCTGCATGCTGCACGTTTCAGATAAGAGAATCGTTCCAACAAACTCTGGCGCTAATATGGATGGCTGCGAGAGGCACCTCGTTTTCATTATTTTACAGAAACATTACTGATTAATAATCCATTGGATACGTGAATACGTCAATTTAAAGCAGAACGCTGAACGAGTAGATTGACTATGTGATTCATTGGTATTTTGATGGGCCATGTAATGGGTTGATAAACGAAAGGCACGCAGACGTGGTGAGGTCAGGTAGTGGAAATTATGAAAGCGCAAGTGAAGTTATGAATTAATTCCGCCTGGGGATCCTTTAGCGAAAATAATTATTGACACACGACTAATTACGACGAGTCAGTCGGTATGCCGCTTATGTAAGGAGGGGTATTTTGACATCTTGGAAATAATTGAACAATCGAAAGCCCTTGCTGAAGGTGTTGTCAATCGTTGTGGCGGTTGGGTATAGAAATCTCCACCTCCACCTCAACCCAAGATCAGACTTGACCATTTCGTCGTTGGTGACGCGTTTACTAGAATGAAATTATCGAATGAATACAAAAATTCTGTCCATGTTCTTGAGAGTGGGAATTTCTGCTACATCATCATCAAGATGTGATATCAATGATGTTGAGATCTGGATGTGGGTCGAGTTGAGCTGGACAGCGTATTTTTATGTGGTAGATGAGTACAAACTGATCCCTTTAAAGTGTCCGATTATTCTATGATAAGAGCGTGAAATATTAATTTAGACTGATTTTACTGAGGTGAGATTGTACTACTGATAACATTTGTTGATTCGGCACAACTCTGGTAGCTTGGGGGACGGATACGTGCATCGGTGATTGATAACGAGAAGAGTCTGTTTACCGGTTTACCGCGATAATGGCTCTTTGAGAGAGCGACACATACAGCGATACATGAATTCTCATGTTGATGTTCCTCTTATCTTGTGAAAGCTGTACATGTGCTCAGTAATATTGTCTTCAGTTTGATTATCAGTTGATCCTTTGGCGGTTGGAATCACTTTCAATTTTAAATGTTTCTTTTTATTTCAGAATTGGTGACCCTGAATTCAGAGGAAGAGACTAATTCAGCCGTATCCATTGCGATAACTGAGTCGTCCAGCACCGAAGGGGAAGTTGAATCAACCACGGAATTTCTCACGACAACTGGGTCGTCGAGCGCTGAGGGAAAAGTTGAATCAACAACCGAATCTCTCATGACAAATGGGTCGTCCAGCACTGAAGGGGATATTGAATTAACAACGGTTCCCTTTACAGCAACTGGGGCGTCCAGCACTGAAGGTGGTATTGAATCAACGACGGTTCCCGCTATGACCACTGGGTCGTCCAGCACCGGAAGGGAAATTGAATCAACGACGGTTCGCGTTACGACAACTGGGTCATCCAGCACCGTAGGGGATATTGAATCAACAACGGAATCTCTCACCACAAATGGGTCGTCCAGCGCTGAAGGTGATATTGAATCAACGATGGTTCCCGTCACGACAACTGACGCTTCCAGCACCGAGGGAGAAGTCGAATCAACCACGGAATTTCGCACGACATCTCGGTCGTCCAGCAGCGAAGGGGAAATCGAATCAACAACGGCTCCCGTTACGACAACTGGGTCGTCCAGCACCGGAGGGGAAATTGAATCGACGACGGTTCCCGTCACGACAACTGGAGCTTCCAGCACTGAGGGAGAAGTCGAATCAACCACGGGATTTCGCACGACATCTCGGTCGTCCAGCAGCGAAGGGGAAATCGAATCAACAACGGTTCCCGTTACGACAACTGGGGCTTCCAGCACTGAAGGAGAAGTCGAATCAACCACGGAATTTCGCACGACATCTGGGTCGTCCAGCAGCGAAGGGGAAATCGAATCAACAACGGCTCCCGTTACGACAACTGGGTCGTCCAGCACCGGAGGGGAAATTGAATCGACGACGGTTCCCGTCACGACAACTGGAGCTTCCAGCACTGAGGGAGAAGTCGAATCAACCACGGGATTTCGCACGACATCTCGGTCGTCCAGCACCGGAGGGCAAATTGAATCGACGACGGTTCCCGTCACGACCACTGGAGCTTCCAGCACTGAGGGAGAAGTCGAATCAACCACGGGATTTCGCACGACATCTCGGTCGTCCAGCAGCGAAGGGGAAATCGAATCAACAACGGTTCCCGTTACGACAACTGGGGCTTCCAGCACTGAAGGAGAAGTCGAATCAACCACGGAATTTCGCACGACATCTGGGTCGTCCAGCAGCGAAGGGAAAATCGAATCAACAACGGCTCCCGTTACGACAACTGGGTCGTCCAGCACCGGAGGGGAAATTGAATCGACGACGGTTTCCGTCACGACAACTGGAGCTTCCAGCACTGAGGGAGAAGTCGAATCAACCACGGGATTTCGCACGACATCTGAGTTGTCCAGCACCGGAGGGGAAATTGAATCGACGACAGTTCCCGTCACGACAACTGGAGCTTCCAGCACTGAGGGAGAAGTCGAATCAACCACGGGATTTCGCACGACATCTCGGTCGTCCAGCAGCGAAGGGGAAATCGAATCAACAACGGTTCCCGTTACGACAACTGGGGCTTCCAGCACTGAAGGAGAAGTCGAATCAACCACGGAATTTCGCACGACATCTGGGTCGTCCAGCAGCGAAGGGAAAATCGAATCAACAACGGCTCCCGTTACGACAACTGGGTCGTCCAGCAGCGAAGGGGAAATCGAATCAACAACGGTTCCCGTTACGACAACTGGGGCTTCCAGCACTGAAGGAGAAGTCGAATCAACCACGGAATTTCGCACGACATCTGGGTCGTCCAGCAGCGAAGGGAAAATCGAATCAACAACGGCTCCCGTTACGACAACTGGGTCGTCCAGCACCGGAGGGGAAATTGAATCGACGACGGTTTCCGTCACGACAACTGGAGCTTCCAGCACTGAGGGAGAAGTCGAATCAACCACGGGATTTCGCACGAGCATGAATCGACGACAGTTCCCGTCACGACAACTGGAGCTTCCAGCACTGAGGGAGAAGTCGAATCAACCACGGGATTTCGCACGACATCTGAGCAGCGAAGGAAATCGAAACAACGGCTCCCGTCACGACATCTCGGTCGTCCAGCGGAAGGGGAAATCGAATCAACAACGGTTCCCGTTACGACAACTGGGGCTTCCAGCACTGAAGGAGAAGTCGAATCAACCACGGAATTTCGCACGACATCTGGGTCGTCCAGCACCGGAGGGGAAATTGAATCAACGACGGAATCTCTTACGACAAATGGGTCGTCCAGCACCGGAGGGGAAATCGAATCAACAACGATTGCCGTCACGACAACCGGGGCTTCCAGCACTGAGGGAGAAGTCGAATCAACCACGGCATTTCTCGCGACAACTGGGACGTCACGCACTGAAGGGGATATTGAATCAACGACGGTTCGCGCTACGCCAACTGGGTCATCGAGCAGCGAAGGGGAAATCGAATCAACAACGATTGCCGTCACGACAACCGGGGCTTCCAGCACTGAGGGAGAAGTCGAATCAACCACGGCATTTCTCACGACAACTAGCTCGTCCAGCACGGGAGGGGAAGTTGAATCAACAACGGTTCCCGTTGCGACAACTGGGCCGTCCAGTACGGGAGGGGAAGTTGAATCAACAACGGTTCCCGTTGCGACCACTGGGTCGTCCAGCACCGGAGGGGAAGTTGAATCAACAACGATTTCCGTTACGACAACTGGGCCGTCCAGCACCGGAGGGGAAGTTGAATCAACAACGAGTCCCGTTACGACAACTGGGCCGTCCAGTACGGGAGGGGAAGTTGAATCAACAACGGTTCCCGTTGCGACCACTGGGTCGTCCACCACCGGAGGGGAAGTTGAATCAACAACGATTTTCGTTACGACAACTGGGCCGTCCAGTACGGGAGGGGAAGTTGAATCAACAACGGTTCCCGTTGCGACCACTGGGTCGTCCAGCATCGGAGGGGAAGTTGAATCAACAACGATTTCCGTTACGACAACTGGGCCGCCCAGCACTGGAGGGGAAGTTGAATCAACAACGACTCCCGTTACGACAACTGGGCCGTCCAGCACAGGAGGGGAAGTTGAATCAACAACGGTTCCCGTTGCGACCACTGGGTCGTCCAGCACCGGAGGGGAAGTTGAATCAACAACGATTCCCGTTGCGACCACTGGGTCGTCCAGCACCGGAGGGGAAGTTGAATCAACAACGATTCCCGTTACGACAACTGGGCCGTCCAGCACTGGAGGGGAAGTTGAATCAACAACGGTTCCCGTTGCGACCACTAGGTCGTCCAGCACCGGAGGGGAAGTTGAATCAACAACGGTTACCGTTGCGACCACTGGGTCGTCCAGCACCGGAGGGGAAGTTGAATCAACAACGATTCCCGTTGCGACCACTGGGTCGTCCAGCACCGGAGGGGAAGTTGAATCAACAACGGTTCCCGTTGCGACCACTGGGCCCTCCAGCACCGGAGGGGAAGTTGAATCAACAACGATTCCCGTTACGACAACTGGGCCGTTCAGCACTGGAGGGGAAGTTGAATCAACAACGGTTCCCGTTGTGACCACTGGGTCGTCCAGCACCGGAGGGAAGTTGAATCAACAACGGTTCCCGTTTCGACCACTGGGTCGTCCAGCACCGGAGGAAGTTGAATCAACAACGGTTCCCGTTGCGACCACTGGGTCGTCCAGCACCGGAGGGGAAGTTGAATCAACAACGATTCCCGTTGCGACCACTGGGTCGTCCAGCACCGGAGGGGAAGTTGAATCAACAACGGTTCCCGTTGCGACCACTGGGCCCTCCAGCACCGGAGGGGAAGTTGAATCAACAACGGTTCCCGTTACGACCACTGGGCCATCCAGCACTGGAGGGGAAGTTGAATCATCAACGGTTCTCGTTACGACGACTGGGTTGTCCAGCACTGAAGGAGGAATCACATCAACAACCGTTTCTATCACGACAACTTTGTCGACCAACACAGAGCCAGGCACTGAGTCGACAACCGTATTTGGTACGACGGAACACTCAACAACCGATGTTGAAACAACGACTACATCTCTAGAAACTACGACTCAGGCCGTCACCATTCCAGACGGGTTCGATTGGGTAGTCAGGAATTCAGAGACACAAGTAGACTGCATTCTAGTTCGGATGACCGTCAGCCTCACAGGCACATACACAGCCACATCCGGCGAGGTGAGATCACAATCTTCAGAACTATCCATTGACAAATAATTTATATTTAGATGCACTTTCGCAACAAGTCTCCAAATTGCGACTTCCTATCTCAACTTATCTTCCACTCACGTCATGCATCTACGATATTTTCAGCCTCATATATATAATCGCTAATCAGTTACGTTATCATTCAGTAGTATCTTGATGTCTGAAGGACGAATTATTGTACATTATCAAACTCAATTTGCGGTGCATCTTCACCCTCTCAACTAAGATGACTACCATATACCATAGCTACGTATCAATATAATTACGATTACTCTCCCCTTTTTTGCCAGATCGAAACTGCAACCATCCCAGTTCCAACTACAGCAACGGTGTCTGGTAGCTGTTCCGAATCTGGCCATTACATCAGACTATCTTGGACCGAATCCACGTACAACAACTCCTTCACTCTTCGCTTCGCCAAGGATGATTCGAGATTTTCCGTGGACAGCATCGAGGCGCGAGCATATTTCGCCGAAACTAGCTTCCCCAACGCAAACGGTAATTTTCATCATCCACATCCACATGCAATGAGATAACAAATTAACCTCCTCAATCCCGTCATCAGGAAGCTCCCTGACCATCAGTTCAAACTCTGGTCTCGGTCTGTTCCCGTCTAAATTGTCCTCCAGGTACGTTTGCAGCATTGCAACGGAACAGATCCTGGATGACGTCACGGTCACGATCACGGACATAAATTTAATAGCCTACAACACGGATGCTGACATTTCTAGTCGTACAGGCAAGTATCTCAATCGACGTTGTGAGCCTCAGACTTTGAGTACGAAAATAATCACGTTGCTGTTCACATTTGCAGAAGAAAACTGCGTCGCCCAGGTGGGTCTGAACGCCGTTGCACTCGCCGGGGGTGGAATTGGGGCACTTTTTGCAGTCGGACTGGTCGCTGGGGGCGTATTCTACGTGAGAAGAAACGCGGTTCTCAGATCCGAGTTACCCTAACCACCGCGATCGATTGATGAAACTATTCACAGAGCTGGAGACTGAAGAAACGTTGACATCGCGTCATCGTTGATAAAAACAACACCAAAACGAAAAACAAGAAACTAGCCAATCAAAAACCAGGCTTTGTAAATAAATTTGTAAATATTGTCTAGCTTTAAGGCAGATTTGGTTCTTCCAATCATCGATATAGATCTTGTTGATCACATCATTGACGATTAGATAGGATAAGAGACGTTGACATTTGAAGGTTAATCATATTTTGTAAAAATCGAATCATGTATCGAAGTGTAATTATACATATTATTTAAAGATATAATTTTGTGAACAGATTTCAGGTGCGTTTAGTTCCTTCGCAGATGCGCGTTCGCGGTACACCGGAAAGACTGTGTGGGGTGAGAAAACACACGTTGCACATGGTGCTGGGAAAAAAGTATCTTTAATTACTCGGTTTAACGAATAATTCTAACCACTCTCAATTCGTGATGGTACTCGTTACGGGGTGGTTCGCGTTCCCCTAATAACTCAGTTTACCCTAAACATTAGTTACTAAACTATGGCATCGAGCATGGCTCCAGTAGCCACGCGTCATCTGTTCAATCGTGTGAACCATTTTCCCAGTGCAGAATCCCCAAAAAGAGAAATTACGAGCTAATCTATCTCTGACAGAAAAATTTGCATATTTTTTTTTTCTTTGTTATCAAGCTCATATAATTCCCACAGTAAATCTAAATCCTGTTCAGGGGAAGCAGCTAACAAGCTCGTGTTTTGTATGAGAATTTTTCGGGATGGTTAATTTATATCGTGCTCATCGTCGCATCTGTTTCCTAAATACTCGGATATCCATATCCACATCCATATCCGTATCCAGGTGTTAAATGGGGGGCGTTTCCGTGAATATTGAGCACGCAACGTGCCAGGGAATACCTTTCGTGTGATTACATATACACTGTTAGAAATATCTGTATTGAGTTTCATAAAAATGTATGTGAAGCAATTAACATATACTTTTTGTATATTAAAATTCAACTTTTTCAATATTTCACTATCCGAAGAGGGATCCAACGGTCGTTTCATAAATTTCATAAATCAGGGGGGAAAATTAGACGGATAATGAACCTGCAGGGGGGGGGGGAATATGTAACGATCTCGAATTATCGGTATATCGTTACGTTCACACAGTAAATTTTCCGCCACACCCTTCGTAAGTAGTCTCGGCTCGTTTAACATCGTCGATATCTACTTACACCTAGGATTAATAACCAATCGGCTCTAATTACCTAACGTTCGTTTTCTACACGGTTCAACGATTCTCGTTCCCACGCGAAACGTATTCCATGTATAAACTCTGATTTTTTCTGGTTCAATATAGCAGATATGATGCATTTGAAAAAGAAAATAACCCTAGGGTGGAAAAGTTCCTTTTTCTCGCACTGTTCAAACTTTGCGCACGCTGCAAAGGGATCGAAAATCAAAGTTCTTTTCTAGAAGAAAATCTGTATCGTTGTTTAAGCGAAAAGTTTCGTCATTTTGATTTTCGAACTAGTCTCTTATCTTCTTAAAAACGTGGGTTTCGGTGTGACGTATTCATTCAGATTGTAACTACGATTTTGACCGATTGGTAGAGCGATTAAAATCCATATGTCGAGTTCCACGATCTCGGTATTTTCATTTTGACGTTCAATTATTTATGGTCATTGTCGCGTGTAAACTGAGTTTGTCACAGGGTCGACAAAAAAAAAACAAACAACTCCCTAATACAAATATTTCCCTCATCCTTCCGGCACATGACATCGAAGCAACACGCGACACTCTGTATTTCCTGCATTCATATCCCTTCTGTTTTTTGTTGTTTTTCTAATTTGAAGTCATAAATCGATCTAATCCGCTTATTGCAGGCGAAAATGAGGAAACTCTGACAAAAAAAAATATCACAATTCTACGCGTCTATGAGACTCGCGTATAGTTTCTTCCGAAGGGAACGTCTGAACGCAGACCCTACCTGCTCAGAATTGTCAGCTGTTCCATTCCACCTCGGAACAGTCCCTTTAAATTTTAAAGGTCCGGTTTTTTTTTCCATTATACCCCGCATCTTAAGGCCGTAGGATTTGAACCACGACAAGCTACGAGGTGCGCTGAAGGGAGCCGGCGAAATTCAACTATACCTACTAAATGTGTGAACACAATGCGAAAACTTGAATTCACAAAATTCAAGAACAGATTCTCTGTAGAATCTGAAGAAAGGTCATCAGTCCTTTAAAAAAAAAGCTAGAAACAAACTTTAAACGTGACCCTGAACAAAGGAGGTCCTAAAAATGACCGTAGATCTTTCCTCCCAACTTCTGGTAGCCCGGCACGCGTCCTTTAAGGGTGCCACGTGCCTGAGCTGAGATTCCAAGAAACAATCCGTACTTCTTCACCCCAGTCAGTCCCTTCGTTTCCGTTTACGGCGAAGCTGTGAAGTTCTGATCTAGTCAAAACGGTGTTCGATTTCCGTTGAATCATCGCGAGTACCGGAAAAAAAAATTAGGTACAATAATTCGAAGTCTTGAGGATGTCGGAATGCAGTGTCGGCATCGGTGCAGGGATACAGAAAACGCTTGCGCAGATGCAGGGCGTGTGCTTAATGAACTCACGGTTCGTGCTGGATTCTCGAGCACCTGCCGTTTTTATCCCACCAGTTCGAGACGCGGTTTGACCGTTACAACCCCCGCCTGGTGTCTTGAAAATAAGCGGGAAAGTCAAGTCAAGGAGCTGCCGGTTTTATTATTCGTCTGGGATAAGCAGAATCTTCGAGTCGAGAACGCAAAGCGTCCTGGGTCCCCTGGAATAGTCGAAAATCACCCCGCAGGAACAGGATGTTTAATTACCGTGAGCATCTGGCGGGGAAAAGGAACCCAGAGCGAAAAACTGATCGGATCGGGCCCACACCGATCTCACACCCCCACGAACAGACCGCAGACTAGCAGCTATAGCGGGGGGATCCGGACATACCTAGACCAACGTTTATCCTGGGTTCAAATTTACCATCCAGCTGTCTCTCCTCTCCTCTCCTCTCCTCTCCTCTCCTCTTCTCTTCTCTTCTCTTTATCGCGATAGTCGGACGCGTGAGAGGCAGAAGCGGTCGAGACGAAAGACAGAAATGAGGATAGAGAAAAGAAGGAGAGTCAAAGAGCAGATGGTATTTTCGAAGATAACGATTATTCCGTGAACGCTGTCTCAAGATTAAGATTCGAAAAAAGGCGGGAAAGGAATAATCAAACTTTGCTGATAGCCTGTTGCACAAAATTCGGATAAAAAAAATGATCAGAATCGTAGGAGAGTACAAATTATTCATAATTCCTACAATCTTGAATATTTTCAGATGAAATTCACTGTCTCTGTCCATGGTCAGTGTGCAAAAACACGATTTTCAAGAAGAATATTAGAAACAATATGATGACGAAATTATTGTGAATAACAATAACATTTTTCAATATCGTCGTACTCATTGTCAGAGTAAAAAGTATATAAAGAACGTCGATTATCCTCCGTGAAATATTTGTAACCCAATGTAAATGCATCACGTAGTAGTTTCAATGATCGATGGACCCCCTTCCGAAACGGAATAATATGTATAGCGTGACTGAAATATCGTCGTGATCGAAACAGTTGTTTGCTACGATGATTATAGAACGTGCTCTACTATCAACTATTCCATGCCGATCGCAATTATCGCAATTGAATAAATAATTTTGAAGAGAATAACGTGGGGATGCACCGCACGCAATATCCTGTGCTAAATGTTACCCTTTGTCGCTTTACATATATATATATATATATGTATACATTATATACATATTCGGTTATCCTCACGTGAAACAATTTCACGCTACCACCCACATCCGCAAACTGTAATTATACGACAACTATACACCAAATAAAAAAAAAAAAACAATCGTATTATACTATTGAAACTAGTAAAATTTAGTTCAATCTTTTGTAAAAAATAGTTGACCCTATATTGAACCATATAATTATGAAATTAATAGTAACCAGAAATCACTGGATCAATCGTTAGAAATTTTTCTGGAGTGCGACGTTTGATTCGTGAGGGATATTAATTCGTTGAATTGACGCATCGATAGTCCATGAAATAATTCATAATTCGCTTGAATTAATGAGAATTACCCGAATTAATAGAGAATTGGCTGAATTATTGAGGTTGAATGATGTTGAATCAAGTTGAATTAAGTCGAATCCGATTGAATTGAAGTTAAATGAAGTTGAATTAGATGGAATCCGATTGAATTGAAGTTGAATGAAGTTGACTTGAGTTGAATGAAGTGGAATCCGTTTGAATTAGAGTTGAATCAAGTTGCATTAAGTGGAATCCGGTTGAATTTGAATTAAGTTGAATTGAAGTTGAATCAAGATGAATTCAGTGACATCAGGTTGAATTGAAGTTGAGTTAAGTGAAATCCGGCTGAATTGAAGTCGAATTAAGTTGAATTGAAATTGAATCAAGATGAATTAAGTGGCATCCGGTTGAATTGAAGTTGATTCGAGTTGAATAAGGTGGCATCAGGTTGAATTGAAGTTGAGTTGAAGAGAAGTTGAATCAAGATGAATTAAGTGACATCAGGTTGAATTGAAGTTGAGTTAAGTGAAATCCGGTTGAATTGAAGTCGAATTAAGTTGAATTGAAATTGAATCAAGATGAATTAAGTGGCATCCGGTTGAATTGAAGTTGATTCGAGTTGAATAAGGTTGCATCAGGTTGAATTGAAGTTGAGAAGAGAAGTTGAATCAAGATGAATTAAGTGACATCAGGTTGAATTGAAGTTGAAAATCCGGTAAGTGACATCAGGTTGAATTGAAGTTGAGTTAAGTGAAATCCGGTTGAATTGAAGTCGGTTGAATTGAAGTCGAATTGTTGAATTGAAATTGAATCAAGATGAATTAAGTGGCATCCGGTTGAATTGAAGTTGATTCGAGTTGAATAAGGTGGCATCAGGTTGAATTGAAGTTGAGTTGAAGAGAAGTTGAATCAAGATGAATTAAGTGACATCAGGTTGAATTGAAGTTGAGTTAAGTGAAATCCGGTTGAATTGAAGTCGAATTAAGTTGAATTGAAGTTGAATCAAGATGAATTAAGTGGCATCCGGTTGAATTGAAGTTGATTCGAGTTGAATAAGGTTGCATCAGGTTGAATTGAAGTTGAGTTGAAGAGAAGTTGAATCAAGATGAATTAAGTGACATCAGGTTGAATTGAAGTTGAGTTAAGTGAAATCCGGTTGAATTGAAGTCGAATTAAGTTGAATTGAAATTGAATCAAGATGAATTAAGTGGCATCCGGTTGAATTGAAGTTGATTCGAATAAGGTTCAGGTTGAATAAGGTTGGCAAGATCACATCAGGTTGAATTGAAGTTGAAATCCGTTTGAAGAGAATTGTTGAAATCAAGGTTGAATTGAAGTTGATTCGAGTTGACATCAGGTTGAATTGAAGTTGAGTTGAAGTTGAATCAAGATGAATTAAGTGACATCAGGTTGAATTGAAGTTGAGTTAAGTGAAATCCGGTTGAATTGAAGTCGAATTAAGTTGAATTGAAATTGAATCAAGATGAATTAAGTGGCATCCGGTTGAATTGAAGTTGATTCGAGTTGAATAAGGTTGGCATCAGGTTGAATTGAAGTTGAGTTGAAGAGAAGTTGAATCAAGATGAATTAAGTGACATCAGGTTGAATTGAAGTTGAGTTAAGTGAAATCCGGTTGAATTGAAGTCGAATTAAGTTGAATTGAAATTGAATCAAGATGAATTAAGTGGCATCCGGTTGAATTGAAGTTGATTCGAGTTGAATAAGGTGGCATCAGGTTGAATTGAAGTTGAGTTGAAGAGAAGTTGAATCAAGATGAATTAAGTGACATCAGGTTGAATTGAAGTTGAGTTAAGTGAAATCCGGTTGAATTGAAGTCGAATTAAGTTGAATTGAAATTGAATCAAGATGAATTAAGTGGCATCCGGTTGAATTGAAGTTGATTCGAGTTGAATAAGGTTGCATCAGGTTGAATTGAAGTTGAGTTGAAGAGAAGTTGAATCAAGATGAATTAAGTGACATCAGGTTGAATTGAAGTTGAGTTAAGTGAAATCCGGTTGGATTGAAGTCGAATTAAGTTGAATTGAAGTTGAATCAAGATGAATTAAGTGGCATCCGGTTGAATTGAAGTTGAATCGAGTTGAATAATGTGGCATCAGGTTGAATTGAAGTTGAGTTAAGTGAAATCCGGCTGAATTAGAATTGAATCAAGTTGAATTGAGTTGAATTGAGCGGAACCCGGTTGAATTGAGTCAAATCAATCCGAATGAATCTGAATGAAAAGAATTACGTTGAATTCAATCAATAATTCTGAACTATTTGAACCCTCGGAATTGACGTGTCACTAAAATCTTGAGTTATTTCCTTCTCAACTATTCCCACAGAGCACCGATGTCGCGTTAGTAGCAGTACCCACAGGCGCAAGAACACATACCTATACCTATACACCAAGGAAAGAAAAAAAGAGGAAACGCTCGGTATTTCCCACAACGAATATCTTTTTTTTACTTCGCTTCCTTTTCAGACTGCATTTCCTCTCGTCATCTCGGAACACCCGGAGCAACTGCAGCTACTGCGGGGTCGCGTGCTGTTTTCGGGTGTCTAATGTATCAGGAAAAGAGAAAACCCCACATCCCCACGCATCTCGGACCTAGTTTTCGGTATTCCAACTGCACTCAGTCATCGCGAAGCCAAAGGGTCGACATCTGCATATGCGGCCGCAGCTGCACCGCTGCACCGCAAAAGGGGTTTTTATTACAAAATACATCTATATCGCGGAGAGAAAGAGGGAGCCTGTGTACCCTTCGGCTAGGTTGTTTAGTCTTGAGGGTTATTTTCCTCGAAAATGCAGGAACGGACCCTCGGTCTCTTTTCACTACGAAACCTTCTGGTGAGCCTCATTGCTCACAAAGATCATATCCGCGAAAGGGTGGTGGATGAAGAGATATCCGGATACATGTTTTCCCCGGAGTCTCGTGGCCCGCAGATGACCAAACAAAAGCCTTCGAGTGGCTATAATATCGGGTTCCATCGACGTAATTTCGGCTCTGTTTCTGCGCCATGCGATGCTGAACGATCTCCTTCGGTCCTAAATCTCCTCAAAGTTCGTGTACACTGTGCCGATCTCTATTGTCTAGCTGCTGCCGATGCTTGCATACTCGGACGATCTTATTATGCCCAGACCGCCTAACCTTGACCATTCGCGGCTCCGAAAAAGGCTCACCCCTCCGGCCAGGCAGATGTGCGTCCCGTTTGAAATACCGCGAGGCCGATCGAGAGTCGAAAACGCTTGCAGTAGCCCACCTCGAAAGGGTAGACCTTGGATTTCTACGTTTCTTGTACAGATACCGCGATCGAAGATGTTTTCTGTTATCAGAGATTTGATAGTTTCGCTGAGGTGTATCCGGTGGTCGTGTTGTACCAAGGTGGTTCAGTTTTTTATTATCCGTTACCACAATTAGCCTCCGCGAGATGAGAGCCGCAGCACACTGACCCGCTCAACGAAATTCGACCGGAAGGGACTAGAGATCTTGAAGAATCCGTTGGGTTCGTGGTTCTTATAACCTGACCCAACCTCACCTAGCTTCTAGACTGTGTCTACGTGCATAGATATCTTCGAGATAATATATCGCCAAGAATGATAATTGATGAATCGAGTTAGGGAGGATTTTTCACAGTTTAAAATAACGCTTCTAATTTTTTTTAAGGGCTCGTTTCGACTTTCCTGCGGTATACAAAATTACATCGAAGATTGTGATTAGTTATTATGGGAGAAATGGGGGAATCTATCTAAGATTGACAAATTTCGTGACCTAGAAGACGATGAAAATATAATTTTTCGTTTAGATGAAAAAAAAGTATAAGATTCTAATAAAACAAAAAATTGATCCAATTGATGAAAGAATATTTCAAGATAAAAATGCATCCGGATGATCTGAATCTCGTCGTTTCCTATTTTTAGACTTTTGTACAGTGCAGACGATTGCGATTTATCAACGGTACATAACATAGTTTATCTCAAACCCCCCGAAAGAAACAAGGGTATAAAAAAGTGAACGGAGTTCCACTGACCGCCCACTAATCGTGATTTATGACATACAGTATACTATAAATCGATTAAAGAACCGTTGGAGAAGTATAGCCAATTGCTTTACGAGAGTGCGAAGGGCTAAGGGCTAAGGTCAGGGTATCGTCAAGCCCGTCGCGTCCGAGTCCTTGTTTTTTTTCGTTCTGAGTTTAACCGCGAGGGAATCGGGACCCATATATGCACGTATGCGAGTATGAACCGCCCCTACCACTTCGAGAACTTCCGGTATACCTATCCTCACGAAATTACCAGACCGGAACCAAAGTTCGTGTGGGGGAGCTGACGTCACACGAAACCACCAAGAGAGTTCAAAAAATTATTTGTACCCTCGTATCCAGTTCCTAAACTGAATGAAAAAAACTTCACTCATGAAGCAAGCCTTGAAATTATACAAAAGCACTAGAATCAATTTTAATCAGCTGAAATCGTATCACATAACTCACAATTAATTCTTATCATTCAAATCATTTCAAATTCGCCGGAAATCAGCAGAATTTATTACTTGACACAACGCGATTAGACTAATTAAAATGATTGTAAAGTTTTTTGCACTCCTCGTAGAATCGCTTCTCGTTCCTCAATTAAATCAGGAAGGTATATAAACCCCATCTACATGTATGTGTGTAACACGATTGTTCAGATCGCCACAGTTTCGCACCCGTGACGGTCATGGGTTTGTCCACCTGTCGTCGCGACCCGCATATACACACGTATCACATACATGGCTCGTGGATCACGGTATAGCGGTATCGAAGGAGTATGGGTAGTGTTTCGTAACGGTCAAATTTACCCCCATATAATTATACCATATATACACTCTATAAGACACTCGAGCTTCACCGTGATACGTACGTAAGTCCCTTGTGTCTTGTATCTTGTGTCTCGACCCGCTTTGGCACTTATCGCACACTGGAAGACACACGGGCACCGTATGCTCTGCAAATCTAAACCCATATAGGTGCCATGAGGCGTGGTGTACTTTTTTTTTTAAACGATTCAATCTTTTTCCTTGTAAATAGTTGTTCAAGATATTTGGAAAAATTTTTGAATCTCTTCATTGTCCCAGTGAATGAACAGCCTTTGAACTTTCAGTGGATAAAACTGATCATTATGGCAATTTTCCAAAACCTCGGTGTGATTATTGTACTTTTTCAAATATCGATGTTTGAATAATAATACAAAAAAAAAAAGTGTACATCCCTAAAATGTGTGTCGATTTTGTAATTTCTTGAACTTGAATCATCGATAAAAATGTATATATGTATAATTGTATTGTATCGAGTGCACAAGAACCGCGAATATCTTTAAATTTCAAATCACAGTAGATCAACTATCTACACATGACCCAAAAACTTGACTGTCTTGAGGTCACTTCTCGTACTTCTCCACCATATACTCAGTGTATAGTTCCAAAAAATAAAACTAGATCACGGTAGAAAAATATGCTATTCTGACTCTGAAATCTCAGAGGTCACGACTTCCGCTCCACAAACTGGATGAAAGAAAAATAAAGATCCTTAGGAATAAATCCGTGCATTAAATATTCTCGATCATTGTGTCATTCCGAATTCATTAATTTCAAATCGTGTTCGCTCTATGCGAGGGGCTGCTTAGAATAATAATAATAATAATAATAATAATAATAATAATAATGAATCTAATCCGAGGTTTCCACAGCCACACTTCGTCGTTCACGTACACCTACCGGTGTTACCGCGACTGTGACTGTGACTGTGACTGGGGTAGGTATACAACGATGTTTTGAAAAAAGGTAAAATCGCTTTACCATAATCCGTTGCGTTGATGGAAGACCGCGCGCGCGCGTTTTTACCGCGCATCAAAAACCGCGCACCAATAAGATTTGAAATGGTTCTTCGAAATTTCACAGGGTGGGAGAAGCCTCGTGGCCCCAGCCGGTCGGAACCGGGTCTCCTCACCTCGCAGAAGCCAGAATAAGTCTGACCACCGACCGACCAGGTCGTCCATCAGGAAGTCACCGAAGAACAGTTACGTTCTTTTTCATTAAAGTTTCTAGTGCGAGTTAGAATCATGTTGGCTGCATCGATGTGCCGAGAGCTTCACTTCTCAGTTCTTCCATCGAGCCTCGGCTCCACGGTACCTCGGTGCCTCTTCGGCCCCCCAAACCCAAAAGACACCGTCGATCTTCTGCAAGAAGCACTCGACATGGAGAGATCGAAATTCGCCCGGAGATGGGGCGTCGATCCCAGGAACGAGGACAAAGAAAATTACGCGAAGACAAAGTCCCCGAGGAAACGGGCCGCCCCTTATTCGAGACAGAGCAGCATTCACGGTGAGAAAAGACCATTTATTGCCTCCTTCCTAATATACGTAGAAGCTAATCCGTATCGAACTCCCTGCACAAGCGATGACGTATGACTCGGTACACCTGATGGAATATAACCTTTCCAGAAGTTATTTTTTGGCGGGAAGGTCCAACGGTCGTAGGCGTTAGGCGGGTAGCCGAGTTTCAGGGGTCGATGGTGCGACGGTCGCGTGGCCTGTAGCGATTAGGCACCAAACAGGTTTTACCCCCTGTGTGTAGTAGAATCAGACTCGATTCTCCGCCGGTTTTGGCTCCTGTTTTACACCGGGACTCGGGACGACGGAGTGTATGTATTCTTGAGAAGCTACCGTTTCGATTATTGCTCCTAGTCCCCGAAAATACCCACGATCTTGATTACTAAAACGGTAATAATTCTCTGACGATGAGCCCGACCGAGACAAAAAGGAAAGAAACCCGAGTAAATTACCCGCGTGAGTCATGAGCCAGACATCCGAAGGGTTTCGTGATTCATCTAGTGACTATGGGCCTCGATTTCCAAAGAGGAATGCATCGCATCCTGGGTTCAGAACATTTTTCGAAAGAATCTTTCCAAGTTTGTGGATAATCGTACGTTTTTCAAGCCCACAAACTGCGAGGCTTTTTCATCCTCGTGAAAGGTAACAAAACGGTGGAACACCTGTTCGAGTCCTCGATACGTGTGGAGAAGGAGGTTTAAACGTCTTTTCCCACGATTAGAATCAGCCTTTACCTTTAAAGAAAAACGTGGGGGACACGAGGAGGAGAAAAAAATGTGATCTAACACCGTGAAGAAGACCTTCGGAGGTCGTAGGCCATCTGCTTCGTCTATTGACAGAGTTTTCATGAAGTTGGAAGAAGAGACGCGTTCACTTCACTCGATCTAAACAGAGAAAAAAAAACAGAGAGGAACGATGATGATGATGAGGATAATGAGCTGCATCCTCCGCGGAGCCGAAGATAAGTCTTGAATTTCAAGAATTCTACTCGGTTTACGATGCTGCACTGCAATGTACTGAAGAATTGCACAGTCGTTAGAACGGAAAATGTCGGTCTCTCGTACCCCGAGGGCTTCCTCGAGGTAATTCCTGAATTACTTGTACCAGATCGCACAGAGAACTCGCGGTTTGAAGCGGAAACAAAAACGATATACTCGGTACTTTGAGAAGGAGCAAAGAATGCCTGAACGATTTTGGCGCGTAAAAATCATCCCACGATTCTGCAATCCTGCAGGTAACGACCAACACGCAGAGGGAGAGATGAAAAAGAAAGTGGAATAGGTATTCTAAGGAGCTATAGTCGATACCCTCAAAGGGAAACAGATGTGGCAGTGAATCCTGAGACGTTATATATAACGCTAAAAATTTCAAGAATCCACAAAACGCGAAGCCTCTCTCATTCTGTGGCATATGGCACGAGGAGAAGTGGATCTCTCTCTCACATGCACAAAAGAATCGACTTATACAAAGAACGTCAGGAACGTTCTTTTCTTAATTTCAATTGCACTTCATTTTTTTGTTACATCCACGATATGCACGAAGGAACTTAAAACGAGGGGCTATTCACTCCGATTTTTGGTGTACAAGTGACTTCCAGAGACTTCAATTTCGGTAGAAATTCTTGGACTGCACTAATCGAAGAATTCCAAAGACTTCCCCAAGCGAATAGCCCCTCGACTTGAAACGTTCTGAGAAAGTGATTATCGTCATTTTAAAACTGATGCATTAGTTATCTCGAAAAGGTAGCAACAAGACAAAGAGAATCTTTTCTTTTCTTTTGCTTCGAAGTCGTTCTAGTTCATTTGATCACGAATATTGTCGAAGGCACTTTGTAGAACTGATTTGAAAGGAATGCACTTTGCTTCCGCAAACAAAAGAGCGAGAGCGAGACTCTAGTATCACCTGACCCTTGTCAGTCTTCTTGGGGTTCAGGAAGCACTTGGCCTATCACAAACATTACTGAAAAGTCCCGCCAATTTTTATTTCTCTCTCACCCTTACCGAAAAAAAGAAGAAGAAGAAGAATAGGAAAAAGAATCCGGTCCCTCACGCACAACCGAGGGGCGCACCTGCTGTCACGTGCTTATTCTCCAAGACCCGAAGCCTCGGGGTTCCAGGGCTGAAGGGGGGGATCAGGTGTGCTACCTGACCAAAATACATGGGGTAGTAACACCGGGGTCGGGATATTAAAGCAAGGTCAGACTTCTTCGGGGTTGGGACACTTTTGTCACCGAGTCAGACAATTATTTAAGATTTATGCTATAATCGTGACGTTACTCAATTAAAGGCTTCGATTGCTAGCTCTAAATATGGCTATGGATACAGTTTATCAAGAAAACCAATTCATTCAAAGGTTTAAGTGTGTTTTCACCATTTGGAAAGGCGAGAACTAGGAGGAGGTTTCCTCAGGCACCGCTGGATGGCGTCAGGCGCGATCTACCGAACAGTGACGTCACGGCTTGGCGCGAAATAGAGACCGTTTCGAACTTGAATCGACGATATCTCGTGTTTAAGCGATGTAACGACGTTTAATATTCGTTGAGTGGCCATCAGGCACCTTAATTGGTGTTTTAAACGGTATAAAATAACCATTCGTTGGTTTAAGGGAGTCTATTGTGATGCTGGGTTTCGATACGACCCGCATTGCGTAGAAAGAAAGAGAAACAGCGGTGTGGCACAATTTTTGACCCATCGTCAAGCATGAATAACCTCGTGATATTTTTTATATCAAACTCACCATGTTCATGACCGAATATTTTCTTCAATGATTGCAGAGTTTTGGCGATCCCGAAAGTCTTCTGATCCGATCTCGAAAAAGACGTCGTCCAGTGAATCGACGAAGCAATCGAGCTGCTCTGCGGATAAGCCGGCGTCGTCCTCGTCCTCGTAGAGTTCGATGAATACTCTTATCATCGTTGAGATTCTGGAACGAAACATAGACGTTGAATTTTTAGTAAATTCAAAAATGAAAAAGAAGAAGAAGAAGACGTTGAATATGTTTTATACCCTAATCTGTCAGCGTATGCGGAGACTGTACTTGTATTATTAGCTTACTATCATTACCATTAACTATCACCATCGTCATTCATTCTTTTTGTACACCATATTTTTTTTTCATTTCGTTTCGTTTACTGTCTCAGTTATAATTTGTGTACATACAATAATTAATATTATTATCGTTCTTAATTATTATTATTATTTTTTTTTTTTTAATAATGCGAGAGAATAAATGGAGGTTCGTGTGGATCGATTCATTGGGTCCACTAGAAGCCTGCCTGAAACGGTTGTTCCTGTTTAGGACAACGATAATGCAGCGCCTCCAAAGACTATAACTACTAAAAGAAAAAAAAAGAATTAGTTTTTTATCTTCAAGTTCGATCGTTTCTCCGTCACTCCGTTCCTCGTGAGAAACGGATTGAGGAAAATTAGAGTAAAACAAAATATGTGTCCTATGTATATCTCTTAGTTTTAACAACAATCTCTAGTCATTGTAAAAGTAAGAATACTGATATTTGATTGATAAATAAATAATCAATAATTAAAAATTACCTCCGCTATTTTGTTCCCTACCATTCATTTATTGTTTAGTATATTATTATAGTTTAATTAAGTTACTCGTAACGTCAATTCTTCATCGATCGATACGAGGAGCTGTCGAGTCACTCGACTCATTGTCAGTCTCGAGATAATTAAATAGTGTCGAATTACGTATCATCCGGTTCTGTATAAATGGTTTTTTCTTTCTTTCTCTTCACACTTTCTTCGAGGAATGAAAGTGGACCGGATGCTATCGCACGTTAAGGGAGGGGTGGAAAAGTAACGGTCGCAGAATGCCGAAGAAGAAGAAGGTATTTGAACCTTGCGGATTGGCCAGATTCGACACGGAGCAAGATAAAAATAAAATGACAAAGTTCATCGATTGAAAATATTGAAAAATGTAGAAGTTATCAGGGGGCGCTGACAGCCGAAAGAAAGATAAAAATTAACAACTCGTACAATTTTGAATATTTTTCAATGAAATTTGGTGCCTACGTTGAATGCACAAAAACGCGCTAGGAAAAAAATCCACAATTATTAGAGACCAATGCTTCTTGTGATAATTAATATTTATTATTAGTTCGTTTCTTCCTTCGAGTCTTCCCCGAAAAATTATGGTTGATACAGTTTTCGTTAAAAACGAGGAGCCACGTGGGTTCGAAAATAACGGCATCGCATGGTGCAACGGTCAAAAATCAATTAACTTCGGTGTAGTTTTAATGAATCGACGCAGGGGGGGGGGGGAGACGGTTGAAGTTGATTCTATGCAATTATGTCCATCGTATCGATATCACCTACTTGATTCGGTTACGATGTGTGTTTATAACGGTCGGATGGTGAAACACATACGAATAATAATTGTTAAATCGTCCATCAAATTAGTTTATATACCTATAGTAGATATAAATTGAAAATTAAATTCACCAATACGGATCAACTCGTCCGTGTCGAACCGTCAGAGTTCGATAATGCAGCTGTACGTAAAATATCGGAGTCGTATACCTACCACGTACGTAGTGAATTATGCTTTTGGATCGTTATTAAATTTAGGAATCTTGTAAAAACTCTAAAAACTCCTGGATCGAATTGTTTCTTTTTTTCTATTTTGAGCTACGTTGGTCAGAATGTTTTCTAAATTCCAAAAGTATGAAAGAGACAATGAAAAAAAAATGTGACAGCGATTTTGAAGATCGATATCCACCGATTTATAGAGACAAGGGAAAATTTGTACGATCTGAACTGTGGATTAGACTTGAAAAATCGTCGAGGGTGGCCATCGATATTCAGAAAAAATTCAACCTCTCTCACAGAACCCAAATGACGAATGGTTTTTCAATCTTTGTTTTCTGTTGTCTACAAAAAGGAAGCTAATTACTTTTCTAATAATGACAAAAGATTATACTTGCATAGTTGTCCGATACCTCAATATTCTTTATTATACCGATATCTCACTTCCGGTTGCTCCTAGGCAAAAAGTGATCAGATCTGATTATGAAGCTCATGAATTTCTCTACAAAAATGATCCCGAAAGTTTTTCACGACCAATTGACTGTTTGGAAGATATACAGGCTTGAAAGTAAGGATCTACCTCAGGTTATTATATGCTGACATTTTCTTTCTTATGTTTGTGATTCTTTATTATACCGATATCTCACTTCCGGTTGCTCCTAGGCAAAAAGTGATCAGATCTGATTATGAAGCTCATGAATTTCTCTACAAAAATGATCCCGAAAGTTTTTCACGACCAATTGACTGTTTGGAAGATATACAGGCTTGAAAGTAAGGATCTACCTCAGGTTATTATATGCTGACATTTTCTTTCTTATGTTTGTGATTCTTTATTATACCGATATCTCACTTCCGGTTGCTCCTAGGCAAAAAATGATCAGAATCGATTATGAAGCTCATAAATTTCTCTACAAAAATAATTCTAACGGTTTTTCGCGACCAATTGACCTTTCGGAAGATATACAAGCTTGAAAGTAAGGATCTACCTCAGGTTATTATATGCTGACATTTTCTTTTTTATGCTTGTGATTCTTTATCATACCGATATCTCACTTCCGGTTGCTCCTAGGCAAAAAATGACCGGAATCGAATATGAAGCTCATGAATTTCTCTACGGAAATGATTCCGACAGTTTTTCGCGACCAATTGACCGTTTGGAAGATATACAGGCTTGAAAGTGAGGATCTACCTCAGGTTATTATATGCTGACATTTTCTTTCTTATGTTTGTGATTCTGTATTATACCGATATCTCACTTCCGGTTGCTCCTAGGCAAAAAATGATCAGAATCGATTATGAAGCTCATGAATTTCTCTACAACAATGATTCTGACAGTTTTTCGCGACCAATTGACCTTTCGGAAGATATACAAGCTTGAAAGTGAGGATCTACCTCAGGTTATTATATGCTGACATTTTCTTTTTGGCGGTTATGATAGAAAACAAAAAATCAAAATTCTATTTTTATACAGTAGAAAAAAGCGTTTCAACAGAAATGGAGTATAGTCTGAAAAATGTTCAATAGACCTGAACAAAAAATGGCTTCTTTCATGATCGAATAAGATTTAAAGATAAAAACTTGACAGAATTTATCTGATCATTAAAAAAAAAAAAGAAAACGTATAATTCTCTCGGACAATTTAATATCGACACAGTTTAAGCAAAATAAAGTTTAAAAAAAACTGTTCACAGTGAAGCTATAAATGACCCCCCGAAAAAAATTCAATGAATACCTAAACCATGCTTCGTGGTCAAATTATAAAATGAAGAAGGGAGAGAGAAATTCAATTCCATCGGTAACTGAAATAATGAATATTCTTCTGAATTCGAAGCCTCATCAAAAGTATCTAAAAAAAAATATGGGGTCTTGTTCCTCCCTTACTAAATAAGCCTCGAAGAAAAATGACGTTCGGTAAACGTCCTGGACAGCAATGATGACAAACATTAAGAATCCCCCCCTCGATCGTGCCTGCCTTCGGCTCGGTAAGTGGTAAAAATACCGAACCAGCTGCATAGCTCGGGCTGCGCATCAACCCGGTATAATTAACCGTATACGTAGAGTCGAGATGGGCGATGGTATTGGTGAGGCTAATTCCTCCCCCGCATGAACGAACGTTGCCGGGGGCACCAGGAACCCCCATGGCACGCGCAAACCTCCAGGTGGATCGGTACGTTACAAAATAAGCTAGATGACGCGGTGGTATCCATCCTCTATCCTTTCCTACTGCAAGCATATTGCACCTATACCTACATATATATAGTATAATATACCTACGCCGAAATTATTATATATCCCCCGCGAAACCGGGTCTTCGGGTTTCAGCTGCCCGATGTGTCCCCCCCGGTCCCCCTCAGTCTCTCTGTCAATTGACAATTTATTATTCAGTGACGATGACACGCTGCACGGGGTTGAATGATCGAAGGATGTATGTACGCATAGGTACCATTCGTGTCAAGAGTTAGAAAATTCTGCAGCGATTATTTTTCAGGGTAAATCGTATAGAAGGAAGATTCGTTGCGACTGGACAGTCTGAGGTTGGCTGGTTTTTCAGGTTTAATTCGAAAAATATCGATTTTTGGAAAAAAATTATGGATACCAAAATTGTTGGAAATTTGATTCTCTACAAGTTTGGTTCTATTCATTGTAGCTGAAAAGTTGAAAATAAACGAGATAATGCAATTTTTGGAATTTGGAACGGTTTTTTGAGCGTAATTCGAAAAATATCGATCCTACAAGAAAAATCGTAAGGACCAAACTTGTAGCGGACAAAATTTCCTACAACTTTTGTCTTTACGGTTTTTCGTTACATTCAAAAATGGCCGAGTTATTTGATAAAAACCGTTTTCTTCGAAGACAAGCAAGAGCTCAATTTGGTCGCCATTTGAAATTTACACTCCCAGTGACCCCCCGAGGGCAGCTTCAGACTGTTCAGTTAGTGTTTCGTCCCTTAATCCACATGATAAACGTGAATTTGATCAAATTAGGAAGACCTCAGGTTGGTTATCGATAATTAGGAAAATAGTCTCTCAGAATTTCAAAAATTAGTAAAACTCTTGTATTTCTTTGTTCAATATCGCTCATTTTGTAATCAAATCAAAAGATTTATCAATGGGATGAAGAAACTTTGTGGATAATCATCACCGAGATGAATGAATTTGAATCGGCGTAATTAGAACGCACTTAGCGTCACTGTACCAGTTATCGAACCAGCCTAGAAGATTCAAGTTGACTTTTCCATTTCCCAACCTCACAAACAAATTCAGAGTATTGACAATTTCGATAAGATCATAAGTCGAGAAATTATCGAAAGGGAAACAATATTTTATATCACTCCGTGCGTAAAGTGCGACTTTACGCACGCGAGCGTGCGTATAATCGGACTTCACCCACGTTTGTGATATAAAATTTGGTTCAAACCTTTTTGCACTAGTATCGTAATATACTATTTTAATATCGTGACCAAAGAGTAGAAAGAACGTCTTTCTTTCGTTTAACAATTATTCCACCCCCTTTTTTGTTATTTCTAACTTTTGACACCGAAGGTACGTCCCGACGTCGCCGATCCTCTTCTCTCCCCTTTCCTCGTATGTTTTTTAGGTTTGTTTTATACCCACTGGTAATGGGACCCGTCTAAACACACGACGACTGGTGGTAGACACGAGCGAGCCACGAGTCCGCGATTAGACTGATGACAGTTTTAAACTCACCGACTTCCCGCGGCCCCTGATGTGTAATTCTCATTAAATTATTGTCGCATATAAAACTGTATGAAACTTGACACGTGCGAAGATCGTCGATGATCGAATTCGCGGTTTGTTTTTCGCGAGAAGCTCGAGATTCAGATGGATAAACGGTTTATAAATATTCGATCGATTGTTAATAGGGTCGTTTTTCAACGCGTAGGGTCTCAGATAAAAACTTTTCCTCGGAATAATTTGAAATTCTAACAACCTCTGGACCCCAGACTGTCGTACTACGTCGCCTATTAGAAATACAATATAAATTCGATTTATAACGAAAACAAGTTCGCACAGCTCGCAAGACGTATGTAGATAAGCGAATTCTATTTCTAGAATATCGTTGCGAAATTCAAATCTGAGACCCCATAATCGAGGAAGTTTTACGACAGAGACAAATACGAAGAGTTTGGAAAAAAAACTTCTGAAAGAAACCAAATTTTATTATCGATGACACAATTATTATTATTACAATGATAATTGTGTCATCGATAATAAAAGTAGAATAGTTTTTATTTCTACTAAAAATCTACAAATTTTGATGCATGCATTCACAGATTTGTAGAAAAAAAAGTTTCCGTTTTTTCTACTTTTGTTGAAGATTTGTTAAAAAAAATAAAAATAAAAATCGTCGACATTATACAATTTTCACTGACCTGATGACAATTATTATTGTCATAAAACTGTGAATGCAGTCTGCATGAAAATTTGTAGATTTTAGTGGAGATAATAACTATTCTAATTTCCGAAAGAAACTAAATTTTATTATTTATCACACAATTATCATTTTGTCATCGGATCAGTGAAAATTCTATAACCGTCTGCGATTTTTATTTTGTCCTTTTTCAACAAATATTCGGAAAATGGAAAAAAAACCAGCGATTTTTGGTACGAAAAATGTTTAATGTATGGATAAAAAAAAATTTGCAGTCTTTAGTAGCAAAAAAAAGTACATTTCAAACCTTTCATCATCTCATTTCTCATATAAATTAACAAACTTAATTAAATATCATCGAGTTTGATATAATAATTAATCGATGATATTCATATATGACACAATTTTTCATTTTATTCATTTATTTTTTGCATTAAAATGAATTGAATATTTTATGAAAAATCATGGTTTTCCCATAATAAAGATTGTAGAAAAAGACAAAATTGAACTCTCTAAATTCTTCAATAAATTGTCCTTGACAATCTTTCGTTTGTAAGTACCTAATTTATTCATTTTTAACCCCGGATGAACGTGAGAGCAGAATGAAAATCGAATCCCTTGCGTTCCATTGTATCGTTATTTCTGTAAAGATCCTACGATCTGACTTAATCTCCGCTTTGTCAGGATGTCGATGTCGCCGATTTCGAGGTCGTTAATCCGAATTTTTCGCAGAACTTTTGGAAGATCGTAAATAAATAAATAAAAAATAAAAATAAATTCGGAGCAATTTTTCTATAGCGTATCAACGATCGTGATTCGATTTTTCAATCGAATTTATTTTAGGATGTTGAAAACTGTGAATAATATATCTATCTACAAGCGTAAAATACTCTGTCGCATAAAATAACCCCCAGGTGTTTCGTAACGAATTATCAATTTTGTTTCGACACATCGATCAAATTCATTCTCTGCCTCTGGGATAAAAATTCTTTTCTTTCCTAATTGAATAAATAGAATTTTAATATTAAATAATAGAATATTAATATTTTAATATTCATCAGAGAAAATTATTCGTTGGTCTCAATTTTATATGATTTTAATCAAAATTCTGTCAGATCAAATAAATTTTCTCTAATTTTATACAGAAAGGTATTTAAATTTGATAAAATTTTATCTACCTTATCAATATAAAAAAAATCGTTTTTTTTTGTCGTTTAGCTTCGTTATGAAAAAAAAAATCCAACGGTCAGTTACGACAGAATAATAAAATCATGTCGATGACCGAATGTATGCAGACGTTATGTGCGGAACCCCTAGGAAAATTCCGGTAGCTGAGAAATTCTTCCTCCATGAACGGAATGATAATTCGACATTCATATTTTATTCATCTTTACATTATTTATTTTTTATATCGTCTCATTTTCTGGTGCAGATAGAAGGGACACAAACGCGATGAATAGGGCTAATTGAAGCGTCGGTTACACCCCTTGCTGCAGGGATCGGTCGTACTTTTCATACTACACAACTTTTTGACATTTGTGTGGACACAGAGAGTGAAATGGGCCCCGTGCGATTTACATACGAGAGAGCCTACCACCTCGATTCGAGCAGGCAAATGCCACTCGACGAGTTCATTAAGGAGACTCTGTGAACCTATTGTACCTGATATTTATGAACTCACGCTTATAGGCGGTATTTCATGGATGGACGAACGGACAAACCAGAAAAAGGGTGTTTAACGTTCATTAGGAACGAGACGGGAGTGAAAAAGTCGTATGTAATGATGATACGAACTGGGTGCTGTGGTCATTTTTCCGTTACGATATCGCAGTGACCAGTGACCAGTGGCTCCAACGGATTTCTGTGACCCCTTGGACAAATTTCACGCCATTTTTTTTTTTTTTTTTGACGAGGTGTTCATCAACGGAAAAAATTATCTCCTGTCTTCTATCTTCGGAGATTATAATTAATACTGTAATATATTTGTGGGGCGTTTCGTGTCAACTAGACCAATGATTTTCCATCACCATTTTTGATTCGATTCACAATTTTTTATGATATTCTCCGAACAGAAAAAAGTGCTTCTGAATTTTTTCAGATGTTTTCCGCCGACCCTTATTTTTTTTATGATTATTCGAACCTATCTCAAAATTGAATTTGTTTTTTTAAATCCTCAAAAATTCTCAAAAATATCATTTCCCATCCGGATCATTTTGACACCTGTCCGGTGATGGGCCGATTTTGCCAAAAGTTCTGAAAAAATTCCCAAATACACCGTGGTTAATTCTGAATCCATGAATATTTGAGAGTTGGAAAAAATAATCGAGAGGTATTAGATTCAGAATTTACCACGGGGTATATGGGAATTTTCTGAGGATTTTTCGCGTTTTGTTCGTTCAAAATGTTGAAAAGTGTTAAGAAAAATGGAAAAAAAGATCGGGATAGAAAATGAGATTTTTGAGAATTTTGGGGGATTTTTCAAAAAATGCAATTTTGAGATAGGTTCGAATAATCACATAAAATACGTTTTTGTGTTCGGAGAATATTATAAAAAAAACTGTGAAGCGAATCAAAAAAATATCGAGGGAAAATCATTGGTCGAGTTGACATGGAATGCCCCTTATATAAACAGTGAGATCAATTTTTTCTCCTTCCTGACAACTTTGACGTCCCAAAAAATGTCAAATTTTCACATTTTTCAAGTTTTCTTCCCAATAATCGCAGGATTTCTACTCGTGTCTACATTCACGTCTTATATCCGCGTGTTCAACTTCCTGAAGACTTTATTTGTGTCCTTACGTGTCGCAGTGCTCCAGCAGCAGCTGCATCAGGATCGGCATCCCTAGACTGCACGTGATCGTCACCGCGCACGTGTCCTGCATCTCAGTTGAGGTTTACCGCCTGCAACGATGCTCTTCCTCCTCTCGACTTTTCACTTTCACCCCAATTTCCGGTCTCGATATGATTTAAAAAATCTTCTTTCATAAACTTTTGACTCTCAATTATCTCGACGAATTTGGGGAATAGTACATTGTGTATCAAGGGCGCAAAACACTATTTTTCGAGTGTGAAATTTGCAGTACGAGCCGAAGGCGAGTGTACTGCAATCACACTCGCTAAAATAGCCTTGCGCTCGTGTTGCACACGATTTTTATCTCAACACCTGGTCTGCAAAAATGCCTCTTTTCAGACCGAGTGAGCGGGCGCAAAACGGAACTTTGCGCCCGAGGGCCGAAAAGATCTGTTTTGCGCCGGCTCAAGAGGTATGAAAAGTGGCATTTTGCGACCGGGTGTGAGAAAATGAAATTTATTATCTCATTACTTTGTCATTATTTCTCATTCATCTTCTCGGTTATATTCCTCATTATTTAATTTAACTTCTTATTATTACAATTATTTCTCATTGGAAAGTTTTTAATATTGAAAAATATCGATTGAGTAATCGAATCAGAGGATGTTGGACAAAAATTCCAATCTAAAGAGATTCTGTTTTTTAGAACAATTCTAAAATTCTATTCCACGTTTCCACTACACTGAAACTAAAATTTTTAATTTTATCAAATTCTATTTCGATTTTGTCTCTATCGGATCATATAACGATATCAATTTTTATCGAATTTGATCCGAGTTTATTGAAAAATGTTCAATTTTCGTTTTTCGAGTATCAAATTTTCAGCTTCCCACGTGCGTAATATAATTTTCGTTCGTTATAATTACACTTGATATTTTTGGTATTACGGTCATCGGAGCAGGACACCGCAAAACTGACCATCGATATACTGGGAGAGACCGTTGGGACACGTATAATACGAAGTACCTAATGCATCCGATCCCGTCTCTGAGAGCTTTTCTCTCTTTACACTCGCTCCTCTCTCGTACACTTGCATAGGTAACAGAATCCAGAGTGTATCCCACGCTGGATAATACACCCTGGGAAATTATCACCTGGGTGCATGAAACAGTCGGTCTCAAATCGCTATGGGAATATTGAGAAAAAAAATGATGACAATTGAAGGAAAATCGGTATTGAAGCAAAAGATGAGTATTCCTGTAAATAATTGAAATAATAAGAATTAACCAAGAAAATAAATTAAACAATGAGAAATAACCGAGGAAATGATTGAGATAATGAGAAATGACTGAAATAACCGATAAAATAACTTAAATAAATGAATTAAGGGGAAATGAAAGTCACGTGACCTCGATATGATTTGCGCTTGGAATTTTCAAACGCTATTTTCTCAGCCAAAACACATTCGACTGGTGTGAAATTGATATCAGTGACGTAGAAAAACTGAATGAAGGGCCTGCCAATCGTGGATTTTCGAAAATCGAGACGTAATAACAGTTTTTTAACAATATTGTTCCGTAATCCAAGGAAGTGCCGCCTCTCTCCACGAGGGGCAGCACCTCCTTGGGTTACAGAACAATATTGTTACACAAAATTCTGATTATGTCTTTCGATAATCGAAAATCCACGATCGGCAGGCCCTTCGTTAAGTTTTTCTACGTCACTGATATCAATTTCGCATCAATCGAATGTGTTTTGGCTGAGAAAATAGCGTTTGAAAATTCCAAGTGTAAATCATATCGAGGTCACGTGACTTTCATTTCACCTTAATTCGAGATATTTTTTAGCAATAAAAAGAAAAGTTTCGCACATCCATTGATGGCCAGGATGCCCTGCCTTTCCTGTGTACATCTTTAATAGCTGTACACTAGAACACCACCGCATTGAACGGTGAAATCATGTCAAACGGATAAAATCGTCGAATAAAGGCATTAATCCGAAGAATTTGCATAGCTATGAAAAAAAAAAAAAAAAAAATGTGAAAGATAGAAATTTTGAGGAGCGTAATATTTAATTTGTCTTGAAAATTCTTGTGAGAAAGAAAAGAGAGATGGGTTCGAGCTTGTATGCCCACTTTGAAGAAAAAAAAAAGTAAGAATACATACCTAAACACCGTTTAGGCTGGGCTGCAATCGGTCAAAGTATTGTGCCTACTCTAGACACACGTTTTTTTAGATAATGTCTGGCACAGACAACCCAGACTAACCTCACCTAGGACAAGAACACGATTCGTTTGAGAGCTGAGTTATCGTCGGGCAAACAAGTCCAATGTGCGAGACAATGACCTCAAGCTTTATATTTCCTAGTTACGTGTCTCACATCGGTGATTCTGCCGAAAGACTCGTGAAGAAATAACTTAGGTGATAACTGAAATAACTGACGGATTAACTAAAATGAATGACGAAATAAGTGAAATAACTGAAATAAATGACGAAATAACTGAAATAAATGACGGAATAACTGAAATAACTTAAATAAATGACGAAATAAATTAAATAAATGAAGAAATACCTGGAATAACTGAAATTAATGACGAAATAAATGACGGAATAACTGAAATAACTAAAATAAATGACGAAATAAGTGAAATAACTGAAATAAATGACGAAATAACTGAAATAAATGACGGAATATCTGAAATAAATGACGGAATAACTGAAATAAATGACGGAATAACTAAAATAAATGACGGAATAACTAAAATAAATGACGGAATAACTGAAATAACTTAAATAAATGAAGAAATAACTGGAATAACTGACATTAATGACGAATTAATGACGGAATAACTGAAATAACTGAAATAAATGACGGAATAACTGAAATAACTTAAATAAATGACGAAATAACTGAAATAAATGAAGAAATAACTGGAATAACTGAAATTAATGACGAAATAAATGACGGAATAACTGAAATAAATGGAATAAGTGACGAAATAAATGACGGAATAACTGAAATAAATGGAATAAGTGACGAAATAACTGAAATAAATGACGGAATATCTGAAATAAATGACGGAATAACTGAAATAACTAAAATAAATGACGAAATAAGTGAAATAACTGAAATAAATGACGAAATAACTGAAATAAATGACGGAATATCTGAAATAAATGACGGAATAACTGAAATAAATGACGGAATAACTAAAATAAATGACGGAATAACTAAAATAAATGACGGAATAACTGAAATAACTTAAATAAATGAAGAAATAACTGGAATAACTGACATTAATGACGAATTAATGACGGAATAACTGAAATAACTGAAATAAATGACGGAATAACTGAAATAACTTAAATAAATGACGAAATAACTGAAATAAATGAAGAAATAACTGGAATAACTGAAATTAATGACGAAATAAATGACGGAATAACTGAAATAAATGGAATAAGTGACGAAATAAATGACGGAATAACTGAAATAAATGGAATAAGTGACGAAATAAATGACGGAATCACTGAAATAACTGAAATAAGTGACGGAATAACTGAAATAAATGACGGAATAACTGAAATAACTTAAATAAATGACGAAATAACTGAAATAAATGAAGAAATAACTGGAATAACTGAAATTAATGACGAAATAACTGAAATAAATGAAGAAATAACTGGAATAACTGAAATTAATGACGAAATAAATGACGAAATAACTGAAATAAATGAAGAAATAACTGGAATAATACAATAAATGACGAAATAAGTGAAATAACTGAAATAAATGACGAAATAACTGAAATAACTGAAATAAATGATGAAATAACTGAAATAACTTAAATAAATGACGAAATAACTAAAGTAACTGAAATAACTGAAATAAATGACGAACGAAATAACTGATATAACTAAAATAACTGGAATAAATGTTGGAATTTCGAAAAAATAATTAATAGCCAAAAAGTTACATTCGCCAATACAGGCTTTGACAATCTCTTTTTTCACGGGTTTTTCTCGCCCTTGGCTGTCGCCAGAATTCGATTCGAAGAAGGGTTAAAGTCTGAACTTGGGGTGTATCGTGGCTCCTTTTGAACACTTATTATTCCAACAGAGCCACAAGCGTCGAATATACAAATACGCTGTCATTTTATCCTCAAAGTTGAAGATAAGCCACTTGCAGTCTATATTCGCGCGATAAGAAAACGCGTGGGGAATTACGTAATCCGTTATTGAGCGTTAATATCACCGATAGTCTTGACCTAGGATCGATTCCAGCTCGTTTGTGACCTTGGAGCGATATTTTGCACTGCAGTCGCAGTCGCGTTACCGAGATTCGCCTTATCTTTATTATCCCCCACAAGCTGTATGTACATCGAAACTGCAAGATTGTACCAAAAGAAGCTGAACAATTTTCAATGCCTCAATTATCCGAGCCTCCGTCTCTCCGGAACGAATATCCTCATATTTTTAGAACGCCACCCTTGCAGTCCTCAAAAAGTCTGCATGAGTCTTAAGCCCCTTTTCCACTCTCAACTTACGATTTTTAGACAAGTATCATCAGCTTCAGGGTCTTTTATACTCACTGATATAAAAAATTTGTATCATGAAGGGAAAAAAAATCCACTCTAGCATCAAAATTGTGACTTTATAAGCGGCCACTGATAACATCGAAACGGTTTATCCTATCGACTCGAATTTTTTACAGTAGTTTCACGTCATCATGGATTAAGCTTCTATGAAAGCGATTTTTGAACCGTTACTCCGTATCCAAAATACAGGTAAAAACGTTACCGTATAGAATCAATAAAACGTACTACAAAATGCTTTAGTGGGTTATTCATTTTTCCAAATGGAAGCTAAAATCACTGACTCTGAATTCAACTTTTTTTCTGATCAATATTGTTGCAGAATTCCAACGGGGGTTTCAAGACTCGCCGATATCCAACAAATTCAAACTATAGCCAGTATCGGAATAGTATTTAAAATGGTAGATCGAGTCTGGGCGACCCCCTTAACGTATGACTACGTTCTTAGAGTTTTGTGGGGTGCGACTATTAATAGCGTACCTTGTATACCGCGTGCATTTGTTCCAAAATATACTTATCTACACAGTAGCAGTAAGCACTACACCTATGCGATGTCACATACAGTAACTCTGCACATGCACATTCACATGCACATGCACATGCATGAGAAGAAGGAACTGTAAGAACAGACTGCATATGGGAATTTTCAGAACACCGCGCGCAAGCGCCCACTGCGTGTACAACCGTACCTTATACAGCTACGTACACTTATTTCTACTCTTACGGCAAGCAATGAGCTTGCAGTTGTGCCAAAGATACGCTTAACCAACGCGGTCGGTAGATTCACCCGATATACCGAATATATCATATATCCGATAATCGGTTAGTAGATAGTTTTTATATCCAGTTATATACCGTACGGAGTGAATTCCTCAAGTGCAAACGCAATTGCGCAATTGGGATTTTTTTTTTCGATTTTTATGTGCGTATAGACGTAGATGTAGAGTAGCGCGAAATAATTAGCTCTTGTTTTTTTTCGTTTTTCGTTAACAATGATAATCACAAAAGTTACAGGCAATTAAATTCCAGCTGACGTCATAACGTAGTCAATTTTCGATCCGTTTTATTTCCCCTTCAATTTTGTTTCAATTGAGAAGAGAAAAAATGTGACCTGATTATTTTCTTTTCAAACTATTGATATATGAAATTAACGAAAAATATGTGCAAAATTCCAATTTGAAATTGGCAATTGGCAATTATATTTCATATAGTCCACGAGATCCCTGAATGGTTGAATCGGTTTCGCGGAAAACTTCAATTTTCTCAAAGTTACCAATTTGATCATCGACCGCGTTTACACCGTCAAAATTTGACCAACAAGAGTGCAAAAGAAGGAAGAACAAAAATTCATCATGTACGCCGAACGACTCAGGTGAGCTTCCATATAATCAAGCCAATCAATTATTCTGTTCCAATGTCGATTGTTTCTGATACTAATAGGCGCTGAAAAGAAAGGAAAACCACTGTTTTTCCCATTTTTCTTTTCTCTTTGTAAAATTGGCGCGACGAGTGACGAAATATTGAAGTATAGACACGATCTTAGGTTACGTTTTCATCAATTTTGATAAGAGAAAAGAAAATATCGATGAATAAGTATTCGGCTGGGTTTCAAAATGGCTTTTTCCGCACGCCGTGCGTAAAGTTCGATTTTACGCACGCGTAATCGGACTTTACGTGCGTTTGTAATGAAAAATTTTGTTCGATACATGTGCGAAAGTTGTTTTTCGCACTTGTATCGAAATATACTATTTTCACGGATGAAGAATTTTTTATACAATTTTTGTTTCTGCTTTCTGCTTCTCAGATAAGATTGTCGAATCATTGTTTCAAGTTATCGTCCATCGGTTTTTCGAATTTTATCGTTCAAAACAACTCATTTGTTTGTTGCAAATCCGAAACACCTCGTCACATCTCATCTTGGTTATTTTGCGCAATAACAGCTAATCTTACAATTACAATTCACGGTATGTAAAAACAACTGGTTATTGTTCCAATTGATTTTGCATAATATGACAATAAAATTAAGTTTCATTAAAAAGACAATTAACAAAAACTATGAGAAATGATTCTCTGGATTCGAGTTTCCGTCTGTTTTCAAGGGTTAAGGATTTTTAATAATCAAGAGACCAGCTGTAGCTTGGGGTAGTTTCAAAAAACAATTTTTTCCCGACAGTTTTGATACAATCCAACTGTCCGAAAGCTAATTTCCCGATTCTAGCCAACTGCTAGGCGTACAGTACCTGCGCAATCGGATTCTGCGCATCTGTACCTTCTTTCAATTGGTGGACGACGAATTATTCGACTGCGCAGTACCGCATTGCGCAAGTACTTTGCGCTCGGCAGCGCCGCCTGGCGGCTGTCTCTAGATCCTGTCTGCCTGAAATGAAAGTCACGTGACCTCGATATGATTTACACTTGGAATTTTCAAACGCTATTTTCTCAGCCAAAACACATTCGATTGATGCGAAATTGATATCAGTGACGTAGAAAAACTTAACGAAGGGCCTGCCGATCGTGGATTTTCGAATATCGAAAGACATAATCAGAATTTTGTGTAACAATATTGTTCTGTAACCCAAGGAGGTGCTGCCCCTCGTGGAGAGAGGCGGCACTTCCTTGGATTACGGAACAATATTGTTAAAAAACTGTTATTACGTCTCGATTTTCGAAAATCCACGACTGGCAGGCCCTTCATTCAGTTTTTCTACGTCACTGATATCAATTTCACACCAATCGAATGTGTTTTGGCTGAGAAAATAGCGTTTGAAAATTCCAAGTGTAAATCATATCGAGGTCACGTGACTTCCATTTCCCCTTAAACACGTGAAACTTTTTGGCAGATATATATGTTCGCTTTACGGTATCGGTCTGCACCTACCTACCTACCTGTGTATAGGTACAACACCCTGTGCCAGATAATATAATACACGCTCTCTCTACAAGTGTCTCCTAACATTTCATGCGGGATTATAAAACGTATAAAGTTACCCGTGCAGGTCCTTCCTGTCCCTCGATTATTTTCTTTGTACCTTCTCCCCACCTTCCTTTGTGCACACCTATGTGCCTATATGTATTGTACATATATACTTGACAACAAGAAAGAAGAAAAAATACAAAAAGGTATTTCTAAAGGAAAAGGAAAAGGACACTTGTTGTACGGATTCTGAGGATCTCCACCGAATTTTTGGGACAGACCACTTATGCCCAGCACAGTCTATAAAAATGAAATTATTGTTCTATATTCTTATTTTTTAGATCTTTTAATTTGTTATTTGAATTCAATATTAAGTTTATTTTTTATGTTATTTTCAATAATTTTATGATACTATTCCATTTATTTTTTCCTCATCAAATTAAATGAATTAACCTAAACTAATAATAAGTAAGAAAATCAGAGATTCGAGGTATTAGAATGAATTTAATTACAAATTTACAATTTTCAAGCACTGAAAATCATTTGTCGTTCACATAATGATATTGAATCTAGAAATCTAGAATTCTAATTCTAATAAATATTCGATAATTGACCCAATTGCAGAATATTAAATGGATATTTTTTCAATATGTTTCAAAACCCAGTCTTATTAAAACTACATATATCAGTAGATTCGTTCTTAAAATCGAAAAAAAAAAATAAAAAAAAAAAAGAAATTGGATTAAAATTCCGTATATATCAGCATCACCCGACTGTGAAACAGTGCCTCCGCATTATGCGAGTCACGTATAGCATTTTAACGTCTAAATAAAATCACGCGTGGGCCAAAAGAGCCGGGGCCGTGGCCGTGAGAGATCTTAACCTGACTCAAAGTCGTTTTTATTGTCAGTGCGCGTGGTTGCAGAGGCCTCGGGTAAGCGACTCTAAACGGTACCTACGTACGTATGTAGTACCGCATACATGCGATAGAGCGTCTATCTGTATTCTCAATTTTTTACACATTCCCAACATTCTTCTTCTTCCCTTTTTTCTTTCCCTCTTCCAATTATCATCGTCATTCAATTATTCCTTCCTTTTTTTTTTTTTGACCTCATCCTTTGTAAAATTGAATCGTTGATTTTTTTGGTTCAATAGAATTGTTAATGTTTCAGAATTTCATTGACCCAATTAAGACTATCAAAAACTACCAACGATTAAATCCCAATTATCGTTATTATACTATAAAACAGTATATTTTCTCTTCATTTAATTATCGTAGCATCATTCAATTGTGATTAATTTCGTCTGCTCGTTAAAATCGATCGGTACATCATACGAGGCCCATGGAGCCGGGGGGAGACTCGTGTGTAGCGAGAGAAAATGAGTAAAAAAAAAAGGGAAAAAGGGAAAAAAAGAAGAAATGAGTTCTAAAAATATCCTTCTGCAGTCGGGGCATGGCGCCCGTTGCAACTTCGGGTTTCCCGCCTGTTTGGACACTGCATCAGATCTCTGGCAAAAGAAGTATGTAGAGAGTCATTGACCGCTGCAGGCAGCGTTAAGGAACTGCCATCACGAAATACCACTCATCGTCTGGCTATAATTCTAATTTTTCTATATTGTTCCTTTTTTTTTCTTTTTTTTTTCTAGAAATTGTATAATTTATAAAATAAAAAATGGACCAGTTTTTGACATCAACTTATAAATTATTTTATACTGAATGAAAAAAAAAAATGTCATGAAATAAAAAACGATAAATTTAATACACAATTTTGTAAAATTCATCCCCAATTTCGTATTTTTTGCGATTAACGTGCATTAATATTGAACATTTGTTGATAAATTCAAAGAAGATGCATAGCGATTCACTTTGTTATACTTAATTTGTAGTTTTACAACACTTTCGTATATGTATAAGTTAATGTGAAGTAAATTGAGAATCATTTTTTACAGTGTGAGATATACCTATGTGTATATATATATATTTTTTAACTCTTCTAAAACAATCGTAATTACCGATTACCCGGGCTTTAAACGTGCCAGGGGGGTAAGCAAGACCCTGTACTTATTACGGTAACCAACGTCTACACACATGTATTAACCTTATCCACAAGAGTTGGAAAAAAAACATAAATGCTCACATACCGCATAGATGTAGCTTCTAGAACTATTGTTTCAACGCGTTGACGCAAAACGCGAGTTTCTTTCACTCCTTTTGTTTTTTTGTTGCTTTTTGCTTGTAATACGGTATAAACTACGCGAGGACAAAGAATCGTTAGCGTTGTTCTTTACAAGAACTTGACAGAAGAGAAAAAAAAACACACCGCAGACTCTATAAACACCGTTTTTCTTTCTTTTTTTTTTCATTTTGCATCATGTGCGGAAAATTTTCAACCTTGTGTAACACAAATAATTGATTTTATCAATTCTCTTCCGTGTCATTTTCATTTTAGTCGTTTTTCAATGAAAAATTAAAAAACTAGGGGTTTTAGATCTAAGTGGTATCTGCAGATTCTGAAATCAAAGTCTTTGAAATCCTCTGGGATCCTTTTTGAATTATTTTGAAGACTGCAGTATGAAGAAACGTTTTTTTAATTATTCAGAAAATTATTTCAAGTCATTGAAATAGTTATAAAATAAAACAGATATTCTTCCAAGTGTTTAAAATTCTTGCTAATTCTTTGAAAGTCTTCATTATTTTTTTTCAAAAATCTTGGAACTTTTTCTCAATTTCTTCAAAGTCTTTGAAATTATTATTTGAAATAAAGAAAATTCCGTTCACTATTCCGTCACTCAAGCCACCCTAATTACTATTAAATTTTGGACGTTGACGTACCCACAGCGCGTTTGGGGTGAAAACGAAGTATAACTAAGGAAGTCCCCCTTCTCAAAAAACTATTCACCCTCTTAATATTTTTTTTTGCATCCCCCCATCGCGCATCGAGTCTCGCTTCGTGCGGTTTTTAAATCTTTTCACGGTATATATATATATAAACGTGTATATAGAGACTCCCTATGTGTGGCTTGGAGACATCTGGGAGGAAGTAGAGTCTACTGCAGGGTATTTATAACGTGTACATACACTCGGTACCGGAAATTTAAGATCACTGGTGACAAAAAAGAAAAAAAACCGACTCCGGGCCACGAGACGGGTGTTTAAACATCCCTTCACGTTTTTTTCTTTCCCCCATTCATTCATTCATTCAGGGGTGACTAAATTTAAGTCAAGAGAGAACGAACGGACTCTGATTCAACTAGAAAATTCGGCTATTCAATTTTTTGATCGATCTAATCGATACGAATCGACGAATTGTACAATAAATCGTAATTGAAGGGTGATTTTTTTTTCTCCGTGACAAGAAGTTGTAGTATTTTTTAATCAAGAGACTCGGAATCGTTTCTGATTTTTGTCTCTTCCTTGAATGAATTTCAAGGCTTGCGAATACAGGAAATAACAGTTGGCAAAAGATTTTAGCATATGCTGATCCTCCTTCCTCCACTCCACTCGACTCGACGAGGTGATTATACGCGTATCGTTGCGTATAATAAGAATACCTATGGAGGTATGTAACTGCTGCAGGGATACGATGTGCAGTCTTCAATCTTTCAGTCAGGAAATGAATGAATTAATGAATCAGTGATTACATTCCATTAGCTCATGCAAAGTGACTTTAAAATACCAGCTACCTTCCTCATTCGTCTCTGTACACTTTTATTGTCTCCTGAATTTTTTATATTCTTTCAAAGACTAATTTAAGACACAAATGAATACGTAAATCAATATTGAAATGTCGTTATCGATCGATTTGATACAATATATCGTCGATTCAAAGTCATGAATGAAAAAAAAAATGATTTTCTCACACCCGGTCGCAAAATGCCACTTTTCATACCTCTTGAGCGGGCGCAAAACAGATCTTTTCGGCCCTCGGGCGGAAATGTGCTTTGCGCCCGCCTAAAGCGGGCGCAAACGACTCTTTTCCTGCCCTCGGGCGCAAAGTTCCGTTTTGCGCCCGCTCAAGAGGTATGAAAAGAGGCATTTTTGCAGACCAGGTGTTGAGAAAAAAATCGTGTGCAACACGGGCGCAAGGCTATTTTGGCGAGTGTGATTGCAGTACACTCGCCTTCGGCTCGTACTGCAAATTTCACACTCGAAAAATAGTGTTTTGCGCCCTTGATACACAATCTACTATTCTGTATCATCGGATACAAATTGTATGAGATTAGATGCAATTTGTCCGAGTAGCTTAAGTTTTCCGCACTGCAAAGAAAAACCCCAAGTGCGTAAAGTACAAAAAAAAAAAAAATCATTTATTTCACGATGAACGAAAAAAAATCTCGTTCTGTTTCAAATCATTGACGGTATATTTTAAAAAACGAAAAATGGTACGATGCGATTGGTCAGACTAGTTGTTAACTTTATCCGGGTTCTAGTATCAGTGGGATGGCTCGGATTGAGTCAGGTCAGGTCATACCGCGATACGATTGGGCTACGCGGGCCTCGCGGTTTGTCGAGCGAAAGTGATAATTATTGTTGTAGGTCGTCGCGAGTTTTTGCCTTGTATTCTATTTATACTCGCACAGTTAGTCGCCTCTTATCGTCGTTGATTGTGCGTTTCGGTTTCTTTCAAAATACCAAAAAATCAAATAAAAATTTCTATGTACGCTAGAATAAAAGTTAAAAAAAAAATTAAAAAATTGCCCGAACTGATATGGCAGAAATTTGTAATTATAATTGCCTTCGTCGTTAGATATAAAATATTCTTATCTCGTGTCTTAATTTTCATTGTTTCATATTCCAGACTCGCCTAATTAGGAGTAGGTATGACTATAACATTCTTAACTCGACAACGTTTCAGACTTTGAGGCTTCAGAGAAATCGACGCTAATTTAGGAAGCGTTTATACATCGTTTGAGAGGCGGTAGATACTAGAAAAAAATAAAATTATTATAATTATTTCGCAATTTTTGAGCCATATTTTCTTCATTTTTTTAAGTAAATCCAAAATATTTTCATATATTATGTGTATTTTTTTGGTTTTTTTTTTAAAGCGATTCAGTTCCTTGGATTTCGATATTTTCTGATATGACTATCTCTAAAAAACGAGTCTCAACCTGCAAGGAAATGACGCGATGACACCGCGATCTGACTCACATCCGAGTCCAACCTGCACGATGAGTCCGGACTGTCAATTAATTTAATCACTTTCATTCTATTATTTATAGCACAATTTTTACTTTTAAACCAATTAAACGATTGAATAAAAACTGAGGTTAAAGGAGACGAAAAAAATGATGATGATTATGAAACCCAAGTTATTCATTTGGTTGTTTTTCATCGCCCAAAAATCGAAAACTATCATTCAGAAGTAAAAATTGTGAATTTATCGCAATATAAAAAACCAATTCCTAGAAGCTCGGAGAAATCAATAGAATTTGTTTAGTACCGAAGCAGAATCATCAAATTCAATCAGTTCGAACTGAAATTGAAACGATAGAAAATAAAATAGATTATTATATTAGTTATTATATTAATAGATAGCAGAAATTGATTAGGAATAGAACGATGACGTAATCTTATCACTGTATAAATTATGCGTATAATTATATGGGGTAAATTATCATTATCATTATCAGCTGTAGATAATTCTACCGAAGGTCTGAAACAATTCAAGTAGTATATCACGGTATGATCAACCTACTGGTATAATCAATTGTTTCCTCTCTTCAATTTTTCCATTTCTGTTCTTTTTTTATTCTATCGTCTCTTCAACAACAACGCGACATAATATGACGATACGGTATCGAGTATCGAGTAATGGCACCCGGTTGATAATAAATTCTCGCCTGCATTCTTAGGCCAGTCAGTCAGTCCGGACAACAAATTCACAATAAATAAAAAAACTTGTGAAATTTTTATGCAAAATTAAGGCGGGTATAAAAAGAGACTGTTAAATTTGTCAAACTTTTTCGAATTACAGGAAAATTGTGAAAATAAAAAATAATGAAATTTCGCGATATTTTCGGCAAGAAAATTTCATTAGTTTTGCAAATTCGAAGCAGTGTCAGAGGCAGTATCTCACATCGCTTATCAAATTCGCAACCAATCGAAGGGTACGAAACATTTTTTTTTAATCAACAATCAAGGTTTTGGACCAATTCTGCAAACTTGACAGATTCATCGGAATCATGACCCGAACAGTTGCATAAAACTCGCAACTTTTTGCGTTTACCGGAACATATTTTGTTCCTACGTTGTTGATAAAAAAAAAATATTCCGTACCCTTCGATTTATCGAAAATTTGATACATGATGTAAAAAACGCCTCTGACACTGCTTCGAATTCGCAGAGCTGTTGGAATTTTCTCGCCAATTCCATTTCGTCTTGTAATTTTAACAATGTTCCTGTAATTCGAAAATTGTTGAAAAATTGTACACTTTGTTTTTCATATCCACCCTGATTTTTTTACAAAAAAATGTATTGTTAAATTTTCAATCTTTCATGTCCCGAATGACTGGTATAAGGCGAGGAGGCTCGATCGTGCAAATTTCTGCAAGCAGGTACCAGCACTATAATGCGCATTGCATTACGTAGGTACGTACCACATACCAACTAGACTCGTGGGTGCATGTGGTGTACGAGCTACGTGCAACCAAGGCGCAACCGTTAGTTCGGTCGTACATGTCCAGTATGTAGGCTGCATAGCCGCATCTTGGATCAACTTGGAGTCTCCTAGTCAGCTGTTCGTTCATTTGCTCTGTGTTCAATGCGGTAACTCGCCTCTAAACGCACAACACGTGACCCCGATTATCGTAGAATCGAGAAGATAAGGTTTTAAACAAATTCGTCGGTTCGTCCGTGACGGTCAAGGAATCGCGAAGTGAATCGTCACAAGTATAACGTTAATGAAAATAGTGCATGATGCATGCACGTCGGAATCAACGATCATCGAGAGTCTCGCGTTGACGTCAAATTGCATTTAATTCTGCATAGCAACAAGAAAAAAGAGAAAGAGACAATTGCTTTTTGGGTGAGTAGAGCTAGTGGGACGCAGACCTCGAGGAAAAATCAGGGAAACTCGAAGAGTGATCGGAAAAATCAAGGACAATCTAAAATCACGAGTGACAAAAAAAACTACTTCCAAACCAAACTACTCAACCGATTTTGATGAAATTTATATGGGACCAATCTGAAAGTATACCCTTTCGAATAAAAAAAGAATTTTCCAAATCGGTTTATAAACCACGGAGTTCTGAGGTAATAAACATTGAAAAAAAAAAATACAACCGAATTGAGAACCTCCTCCTTTTTTTAAGTCGGTTAAAAAGTCAGGAAAACTCGAAAAATGTTCCGAATTAGATAATTTGGAGTCAAAATTCCGAAGTGGAACGAAACCAAACAAAAAAATGACATTTCATGAAAAAGAAGCATTATGGTAAAAATCCTCGGAGTCCATAATTAAGAATTGATAACAAGCTGCAATTAGTATGACAGCTAATTTTGATCGGTGTTGTTAAAGAATGGAATAAAGTGCGCGCGCAATATATTTCGCCACCCCCGAACGACACGCTATATGTATACACCCTTGGAACCAAACGCGTATCGATCTCGTACCACCATGTTGTACGGGGTGCAGGGTTCGCTACTGTATCAGAAAGAGTATCACGCTCACGGCTGAATCCCAACTCCTTTGGATTTTAATTATTGAACCACGTTTCTGTGACATTAGACCTAAAAAGAAACAAAAGAAAGAGAAAAAAAAACTGTGTCACCATCGTCTTCAAAAAAAAAAAAAGTGCCATAAAAACGAAACGGCTGGTAAGAGGAGAAACTGAAAACATTCACAAAATCTAATCTAATCATTCATTGAATAAAAGAATGATTTTAGATAGAATTCAATCTAATTTTAACACGATTCTGTCTCGATTTTGTCTACTTAAAATCATACGATATAGAATTTTATAAAAATTGATCAGATCTAAAAAAATTGATAAACACATAAATTCGATAAAATTTGATCAAATTTCATTTAATCTGATAGAAATTTAATTAAATGACACAAAGATAATTTTTTTTTTTTTTTTTACAGGTACAGAGTGATTAAATTTTGAAGACATGTCTGTCGCCGATTAATTTGAATTGACAATCTCAACAGATTAGATTAAAGTGATTATTCGAACCAATTATGACTGTCGATCAGAAAATCAAAGATTATAATTTTCGAAATCCTTACGGAGTCGACTAATGTTTAAAAAAAAGTCCCTCACTTTTTTCGAACAAATTATTATTTTTTCGTGACTAAAATTCTGACTAATTAGTCGTTATTCAAGTAGGTATGCAATGAATTATTATGTCTGAATACTTTTTTATTCCTAATTTATAAAAAATTTTCTACTATTTCCATCGATCGCCGGGGATTTTTTATTCCGTCTTGTTTCGTATCGTCCTAAAATTCCTGGATTTTACCTGCGCCTGACTTCCCTGAAGAAAAAAAAAATGACATGAATTCCGCACCGCACGCGACCACGTTTGATAAGAGAATGACAGAACAAGCCTTGACTAGCTCGGCGATAAGAGGCCTATCGCACTTTATGCAACCTGGTGTCTTTAAACTTTGCGACTTTGTCAATGACACAGTAAAAAAAAACAAAAAAAAAAAAAACTGCAGCTGCAGGTGCTAATTGTTTATCGTAAAATTGATAAAGGATATAATGTGTTGTGCACACAGTAATCAAGATTGAATTTTTATTCTCCATATTCTTTTGTGTGTGTGTGTGTTTTTTATTTCTTCTTAGCCTCTCGTACATCGAAAAGCAGACTCAAAATACGATTAAAAAATAAAATATACACCTGTTCAAATACACTGTCTGCAAACATATTACTTTTAACTGCCGGAAATTTGGATAAGACTGCAGTTATGAACAGCAGCTGATGATACGGGCAAGGTTTCAGAGCCACTTTATGATCGTGCAATGTGCAATGCGATTAGAGAACAAAAAAAAAAAAAACAGATGATAAATATAGACTCGCGACAATCGTCGACACACCGCGATAACAAGTCGAGTGATTGAGTTACATATTTGCTGCGAGAAACTGAAAATACAGCTTGAATTCATAATAATCGATATTCGATTGATTAATCTTTTTAAACTCAAGATTTTAGTGCAATAATTCAAATTATTTCATTTATTTTAGTTAATTTTTTATTTTTTTTCAATATAATTTCATTATTTCTAATCTATTTTGTTCTCGTTATATCATTTTTTTATTCTTTCAGTAAATATCTCATCATTTCAGTCATTTACACGTTTTTTTTTTTTTTTCATTATTTCATTAATTTTTCAATTATTCCTCATTACTTTAGTTACTTCCTCGATTATTTATCAATATTTAACGAGCTATTGACACGTTATTTCAACGAGTCATTTCCCCCTCGCTATTTAAATCGAGTTCACTCACGTAGTTTTACAATTTAGTAAAAAACAGTTTGCCGAATGTTTGACCACTGGCAAAAGCGCGATGTTCTTGAAAGATTATAGGCGAAAGCCTGCTGTGACCTTTGACCGAACCGGACTTGGGCTTCTCTCAAGCAAATTGTACAAGTTTTGTTACATATATTTATTCGCTAATTTTTTTTTTTTTTTTCTTGTAGCATATTCTCATCGGTAGATTTTACCGCAGTTGGCAGTTTAAGCCAATTTTTTCTTATAATTCAACTCTCATAATTATTTTTAAGTGGACTATTTTTCAATTATTAGATAGCATCTCTTTTCCTTCTTGATCGAATCCCACTGCTGTTTTGTTTTTTCTTTTTTAGATAAATTTTCTTCTTCCAAAATTAATTAATAGCTACAATAAAAAAATGTTTAGATCGATTAAAAACAAAAATTGTGTGAAGCTTCAATTATCTTTTTTTTTTTTAAATATGACCTAATCGGATACTATCAGGTTTTTAATACAAATCTAGCAAAATAGTGGTTTGAAAGAAAATTGCTCCAATTTTCTGTAGATCAAGAAAATCTACTAGAATTTGCGTGTCTTATTTTTTTCTTCTAACTAATCAAACATTTATTGATTGATGATTTTCGAAGGAAAAAGAATAATTTTAGAATTACAGCAATATTTGATTCCTTTAGTTCTCATTGTCACGTGAAATCAATTGAACTGTATATCCTATTCTATCTGTTATTTCCAAAATGGGCCACACTGAGGTAATTTTTTTATTTTTAATATCGCGTTTCAGAGCCCGTCTGGCGATGCAGGAGGGCGAGTTTGTCGAGCGAAGGGTCAGGGCGCAAAGGGTTGCGAGAAGGCTCTTTCCGGACGAGGAACAGGACCCGAATCAGAATCAGAATCAGAATCAGGATCAGGATCGGGGTCAAAACCACGTGGAGAACCTGGCCAACCAAATGGCCGAAGAAGTAGGTGCATGAAAAATTCTTTAAATATTTCCTTTCATAAATTTATTTATAATTAAACAATTTCTTAAATTTAATTCAGAGTTTCAAAGATTCTGTATAATTTATTTATTTATTTTTTTTTTACATATTCGCAGGCAAAGAGAAAATGGAATTTTGATTTCGTCAACGAGAAACCGTTGCCTGGTGTGTGGGAGTGGGAAAAAGTCGAACCCGCGGGACGGATTAAAAACGACAATGAAAATCGCGAGGCAAACCAAAGAAATTAATCGCAAAGACTGATAAGATGAAGCTTGATAACGATGACAGGATCACACGAAGAGACTGAAGCGAATATTGAAGAAAAACCCACTGATTTGAGATATTTATATGAATTTAAAAAAAAAGAGATAGAAAAAGTATCTATTGATCGTCATAAGATAAAAAAATCAAAAGAATAGAGTCCAAAGATTTGGCCAGTAGTAAAATTACTCTCCGATTTGCTTATAAATAACAGAAAAAAAGATTATTTTATACTATGAATACTTGCATTATTTATTTATATACTTATATTTAAATATTTATATCATTGAATACATTAAAAAATAGAGACAAAACAATTTTGAAGCTATACGCCTTGAGAAACTATATTGTATATTAAATATATCGTCAAATTATTTAATAATATATTATTATTATATACTATTCGTTTATTTATATTTAATTTCTTATAGCCAGAAGAAACTTATCATCACTTAATTTTTAACAAACTTGGTCATTTTTCTATCTTGTTTTTTTTTTTTTTTTTTTAAATAACATTTAATTTACATTATTCTTATTTCTTTAATTATCGATATTATAATTAATGAAAATTGTGCAATTTTTTTCTTCTCACTGTAGACTTAAGACTATATTTTTATTATTATGAAAAAACAATATTTTAGAAACGATTATTTAATTAATAATAGACAAAATATAATCGATCAAAGAACCAGAAATTCTGAAAAATAAAGTGTTAATGAAAGAAATCAAAACTTGGAAATCGAAAATCGAAAATTGTTGAAAAACTGAAGAAATGAAAGCTTCTACTTATCGTTTACAATTCTATGTGATATACAATATACTATATATACTTTTAAAAACTGAATAAAAACAATATAAATATTCAAATATCTTCACCCAAAAGTCTTTCGTAAAGTTTCAATACCACGAACTAAGTGTCTAAGTCAGCTGTTCGTTTCTGAACGGTTCGGGTAACGTTACTACGGTGTCCCATACCTTCCCTGCCCCCATAGGATCCCCGCTTGATTCGTCTAGTTTGGGGTGGGGTATTTAAATAATTGTTAAAACTCCCCGGGTGCAGAGTACCAGCGGTTTAAACTTTAAACCCCATATACCTGCATCGTATCCCGTATAAATCGAGGTAAGTACCAAACAGGTGTTTCGCTGCGGGGCTTTAAACAACCCCACCTTTTACTCCAAGCCGCTACGGACGTGGGGCACCGGCTTTTGAACGAGAGAAAAATTTTCTCAGAAGGATTTTGCACTCTATACCTCGAACTTTACAGCCAACTCGACGATACTGTGTGTGTATATACAGGCAGAAATTTAAAGAATCGACGTTAACTTTCTCCAAGGATTATTAGGGGCAAAAGAGTCATTTTCATACTTTGAATCAGTTTTGGATTATGGATTAAAATTAAAAATAAAAAATCTTCACTTTCCGCACCAGGGCGTTATTTTCCACACTGTTAGTGAATTAGGCACTTTCCGCACGGTACAGAGGCTTCGAAAATCCTGCTTTCCGTACAGTTGTTGTAAAAACGATTTAGGAATGACATTTCTGCAGTTTCTACTTCATTCAATAAAAAATTATTAATGTATAAAAAGATGAATGAGAATAAGACATAGTATATTATGCTACAAGGGAGGAAAGAGCGCGATTTTCGCCGAGTGCAGCGAGGGCAGCACGAACACGAGGTGAAAATTGCGCTCCTCCCGTGTGGCATATGCTATTTTTCACCCGACTTCGATAAAATGACCTTATTCCGTCGCTGTAACGCGAGTGGAAAGTAGGTAGTCAATTTTTGACCAGAAGGAAGAGAAGTGATTAACCGGGCAGAAAAGTCAATTGCCGGGCAAAAAAGTCCACTTTTTTGCCCGGCAATCGACTTTTCTTCCCTCTGGTCCGAAATTGACGACTTTCGACCCGCGTTTCAGGGGCGAAATACGGTCATTTTATCGTAGTCGGGTGAAAAATAAATTTTGTAGAAAGAAAGTAAAAATGAAAAGGACGATAAACTTAGTACAGTATGTAGACCGATATCTCTCTAGCCTCGTCCGGCGACACGCTGTCTGGCTTCGAGACTCGGTTTTAACCGCACAGATAACATCGCACGACGATAAAGTTATGATCCCAGAGATAATTCGATACTCCTCGGTCCTTTGAGACACTGTCTATTTTTTTTCTCTCTCTCTCTCTCGGTGAGAAAAAAAATCTTGAAGCCAAAAAAAAAAACCCTAGGGCGGAAAGTAGGGCTCCTGCAAATTTTCTTTTTCTTTCGAATACCGTTTTGAGATGAGAGTTCGTAAAATTTTTTTTGATCACGGTTCATCAATATGAACGAAAAAGTGAGCAGTGAAATAATTTAGATTGCATACTTGTATCGCTATCTTTGTACATATGTGCTCACGGGGTTTAGCTTTCGGTTGATTGCACGCGAGTTATTTATTCACGACCCAGTTCTCACGTGATGCATGATTTCGATGTACATAAATTAATATAAACACGCGTATATATCTCGAAAGAAGGCTGCAGTCATTTGTTACACAGAGATGCTGCATTACATGTAAATTTTTGTAAATTTCTTAGATGCCACAAAATTGCGCTCATATTTTATTTTTATAAATTTTATTGAGGCGATAAAAAAAATGTGACGAACGTTTTTTTTTTTAAATGAATTTTACATAAATTATGATCTAATTGTAAAATCAAAAATCTGTGAAAAATCTTCTAGAAAATTAATCCACTCTTTTTTCTTCCCATTTCAAAAGTTTCATAAAATTTCATGTCTTACTTATAAAAAAAAAGAGGAACGGATCTTTTTTTCAGGTGTTACGTTGTCATCGATGCGACATGTAACGAAGGTTCCTGTTTTTTTTTATATACACAGCATAACGTCATCATCTGTCTGAAATTAGGTCACATTTGTTCACGCAGATCATGGATCACCTCGAGCCCCACTGTTAATAATCCGTCTTCATCGATCAACGAGATTCATCTTAATGTATGAGACGAGAAAGTAATTATGTGACACTCGACGTATTTGATGCACATTGTACAAGAGAGAAAGAGAAAAAAAAAGAGGACAAACGAAGAAAAAAAAATGATCGAAGAGATCGTTGTAAGAATTATATGAGTCACATTTTTTTTTCAGTATTCTTCATGTGGCAGAGAGAATTAAAGAGCGGAAATTTTTATGGACTGTGGTTTACGCGTGAGACACGCGGCACCTGGTCGCGTTTTTTTTTTTTTTCATCTTTAATATTATTTTCCTTCTTCTTCTTCTTACGCTTCTTTTTGATTTTATTTTCTGTTTGTGGGTATGTTTTTTCGGGAATCCTTTGAGACGAGGGTCTTATACGTATAATACGAATTGCACTTCCTGTTTGCCAATTCCCACGGAAACAGAGTGTAGAAAAATAATCGCGAATACAACAATAGGCGATGAATAATTTTTCAAAGAGAAGACATTGAATACGTTTCTTTTTTTTTTTTATATGTGATAAGGATTTAAATGATTATATATAAAAAAAAAAAATTTATAAAATTAAAAAAAAACACTATAACAACATTTCATAATACTTTAAACTATAATTTTAGTATTTGTATTTTACAATTTTTCTATATAGCAGTTTTTTTTTTTGTGATTAAAAAAGAATGACGTCATACGTCATGAAAAATACATAATCATAAAAATTTCGTACCAAACTCGAAAATCGAAGAGAGAAAATGAACCCAGTGATAAATCGACCGTATGAAAGTTTCAAATATTGTGTCATTTACGATTTTCAATTTTTCTTCTCAATCAGGAGAAAAAAAAATGTATAACCAAATTGATCCTTCTTCTGAAACTAATAAAAAAAATGGAATAACAAAGACGATATTGTTATTAAAAAAAAAAAAGCAATTATATCAACTAAATTCGTGATCCTTGTGACATTTGTAGGCAATGAAGTGAATAAATCTATAATTTCAAATTCTAGTTTAATTTTCTACGATTTCAAATTTAAGATTTTCACTAAAATTGATTACCGATTGTAAAAAGTGAAGGAATCGTTTATAATTATTTCACTAATTACTCGAGACACAATAGATTCATAAATATATACCCACGTGTGCATACATAAGTCGATCCTTCTCATTCATGCATCCGGTTTACGGTAACGCATGACGGTAAGTAAGGTGGTTTTACACTTGAAAGTACACCTCGCGGCCGGGGAATAAGATCCCTCACCACTTCCTGGATGCTGGGACGTCGTGGGACAGTGGGGATTTTTTATAATCCGAGGATGCATGCGGTTAGGGTGAAAAAAAATACCTCTTATATTATATTCACAGAGGGAGAGGGGGGGAAAAAAAGAGACGACTAAAGTTTACGTTAATTACACCACGTGGACAAATATAATAAATTCAACGTCATTCCGTTAAAAATTCCCCTCGTATTCTACTATTTATTCTGTTTGGAAAAACGAAATTAACAAGAAAAAAAAAAAAAAAAAAAAATTAGGTGTATAAAAGTATATTTCTTTGACTGAATGACTTTTTTTTAGTCTTTTCATTTTTAAGAAATAAATTATTATTGACGGTTTTGAATTGAGAAGAAAAGAAACGAAGAAAGAAGACAAATTTTGTGATTTTTTTTTTTTTTAGAGAAAGTATTAGATCTAATCGTTTTTTTTTCTTTTCTAGTTCAAAATATACACTTTGAATAATGCTTGCAATAATTTTCATTAGATAAAATCGCTTTTGGAGTGTCGTAGAAAAATAAAAACTGCCAAAACTGAACCCAGTTGCGATTCGTCAAAAATCAAATGTGATTTGTGAAGCAGGAAAATCAAACAGGAAATTAAAATAGACACTGATTTCTTGTATCTGTGATAACAGATTTGAAAAATATCGATTTTCTAGATAAATATAGTATATAATATATATATATATAATTTTTTCTAAATAGAATATAAAAATCGTTCTTATTTTGCCAGAAAATAAATCTCATAAATGTTTATTATATATAAACCGTTTTTCTGTTAGAAAAAAAGGCGTTTGAAAATCGCCCGATGGATAAAATCAAGAAATTCGTTCACCCAACAAATTCAAACAATTTTCCTTGAGAAAAAATTTAAAAATGAATGTTTGTTTCTCAAATTTTTTACGTCTATAAATTTCTATTCCCCCACTAAGTCGATTAATCGATGTTTCTACATTATTTTCGGTCTAGTAGCAAAAAATATTGACAATCAATCTTCTCCGATCCGGCACGCGGTCTCTTAGATATTTGAAAGACCCGCGCCCAGCGGCACGTGAGCGCGTCTAGCCGGAGCGCCCCGAGCGAGCGAAACGTAAACCAAATCTGTTTACGGAGTTCCCTGAAAGCAGAAAATCAAGCCATCGCGTCTCGCGATTGGCCTACGCGGCGTAGTAATTTAGGTTACGGTACGCTCGCGCGAGGTTATGCTTGTTTACGTCGTCATGACCTTGGGACTGAGTTTAGAATCGATTATTATCAATGAAAACTGACGAAAGATGATTAATTGCAACTGAAAAATCTACGGGACCGACAAGCTGCACCCGAATCGTTAAATTCTGTTCATTCTTCAAGTCACAAAGTTCCAGATTTTGGACTAAATTAGAAAAAAATTATCATTTCCAGTTTCAAACTTGTCGAGACAAAGTCGATTTTTTTTAAATTCTATTTTTGTCTTTCTTGCAATATATAATATTTTTTTGTAATTCATACTCGATCAATTAATTAATTAATTTCTGAAATACGACACGAAGTTTGTTCGATTTAACGATACGTCGTGCCTACATGTGTAGATCGCACGATTTTACGCGGATATAGAAAGAAACACGTGCGACGTACGCGATCGGAAGACGGGCCGGCGGTTAACGGCCCGTGGATTAGAATTTATCTATACCGTATATTATCGCATCGGTGTATATTCGATGCCGAAATGCAAATAACGAACGCGAATATACGCGTGTACGTTATATCTTCTTTTTTTTTTCTCCTTACGCTACGTATAGTATGCGTACTACGCAAACAAGTATTTTTCTTCTCTCTCTCTCTCTCTCTTACTTTTCGATAAGATAAATCGATCGGTGATCCTCGCTCTCGTTGAATCGTATGATAAGAACATTATTTTTTCTTCTTTTTTTTCGATACAAAACAAAAAATTTATCTAGTACCAAGTAAATGAATTGAATTACTTGCATATTATTATCAAGTGAATTTTTACTAAAATAGAGTGTAAATATAATATTTGAAAAAGTGAAATTTTCTGATCTACTCGCTACTGAAAATTTTTCTTCTTTTTTTTTGTCAGTTTTCATGATTTGAATAATAATAATAATAATACAGTATATATCAACGGATTTTCGCTATATATGTATCGTGTTTCGCTATATATAAATATATGTATATACAGTATTTATTTAGTCAGTCTAGTTTATAAATCGATCCTAACGCTTTTATATGGTGTATATCTTTTTTCGTTATCTGTTGTACATGTATATTCCGATTTTATTCATGGTTTATATATATATATATACATACACGATACACGATATATGTACATATATATATATGTGTATGTATGAATAGTGGAATCCTCACTCCATCCCGGTCGTTTGATATATTTTATCTATTCGACAATATATTTTGATCAAAACTATTTGAAATTTAATAAAATACATACCTACCTATTTGTCAATGATGATGGAGAAATAAAATATGTGAAATACACAGAAAAAGCTATTTTTGAATCGAAAATGATAAAATCAATTTAGGAAATCATTTTTAAAACTTAGAAAAACAAAAAAAAAATCGCATTCTTTTAATCATAATAATTGTCTTTTATTTTTTAAATTTCTAACTAGATAAAGAAAAACAGTGAAAAAAAAAAAACAGAAATTTAGATCCTATTTCGACAAGAATCCAAAAAAAAAAAATAACTGTTGAAAAGAGTCACGGTATATATATAAAAAAAAGCATTTACTAAAATTATACATGAAATTCGAATTCAATCTTCCTACTTTCAGTACTTTTATTATAATGTAATCTATTTACTCGTTACAAGGAATTTAAACGAGAAGAGAAAAACAATAATAATTCCCTGAATAATTTTAAATCCCGCGCGTTTAATTCCCTTCCCCCAAGCCCGTGCATCTCCTCCTGCCATGATTCAGGAAAAAAAAGAAAGAAAGAAAGAAAACAATCATCATAACACTTTCTAAAACCCACGAGGTTCCTAACGAAGTCTGATCGAGCAAGGTGTATGTATCAATGTTTCTCTACCCGCGCGGCAACCGCGTTTCTCGTTCCCTCGCCGCGACTCGTCAAACGCAACGTTGAACGGTCGAAACCCTCTCCCACTCTCTCTTCCACGCGCAAAGCCCACGATCAGAGGAGCGCGTGGTTACGGTGAAGGGAGTAGAAGAGGGAGAGGGGACGCTGCACTCCAGAGGGCGAGGCGCAGAGAGCGTAGATTCTAGACTCACCCGGTGCCACGCGGGGCGAGGGGGGGGGAGTTACTCGAGGCTCCTCGCAACAAGGCGTCCGACGTACGTCGAGCACACACGAACGGAACGCCAGAGGTCGCTCTAGTCGCGGCGTCGCAGTGCCTAGCGAGTAAAAAAAAGAAAAGAGAAACACCTCGGCTGGTTGGTTCGCTCGCTATCCCCCCCCCCCGCCGCCCCTCGTTCACCGACTCCGAGTGTGTCCCGCTCCCGCGGAATAGCATTCAAACGGCGTTCCACAACCGTACTGTGAAGATCGACGTTATTAAATCGTTCCGCGGGAAGTTCAGTCACGAGATTCGAAATATTCATACGGTTTACCACGGTTGTACAGATCGTGTCGCGTGTCTCGTCGTCTGTCATAAGTTCGTTCGCTTCCGGGTCTGTGGATTAAACGATTTATCGGGGGAAAAAAAAAAGAAACGGAAACCCTCGGGGCAATATTGCGACACGGACAAGAGTTTGTTGATTTTGGCCATTTTTAGTCGCTCAACGTGCGATATAAATCGGAAATAAACGTTTTAGTGCTGTGTGTGCGCGTCAAATAAACTCTATATCGATCCTACGTACCGTAATACAACAGTTTTCTCTCATTCAACTTACCTCCTTCTTACACCGAGGGAACGGCGTAAGCGCCGCAGCGTTGCCACATCTACTCGACCTCCCCCCGCTAGCAGGACGCTAGGCTCCCAGCGTGCACCGCGGTCGGGTCTGACTGCGCGTGCGCGAGCCCGCCCGATCGCCTATCGCCTCTGTGTGTCTCTAAAACTGTCCCCGAACTGTGTTAAAAGGTATTCAAAAAAGGAAAAAAATCGTCTCATCGGTGTCAACGGTGTCTCCGAACCGCGAGGAGCCCTCCACCCCGATTATTTCGAGGGAAATCCGGATAAATATATATCCGTATATCCGCCAGCGGTCATAGACCAATGAAAAAGTGATAGATAGACGGTCGAGTGTGTCTCTGCGTGTGTTTATACGATGAGCGCGCGAGTTTTAAACCCTATTATGACGACCGACGTCGGTCGCGGCATCGGTCGCGTCGTACCAACGAAAGCGGAGCTCGCCCCGGTCCGCAGAGACCTGTTCGGTCCTGTCGATCACGCCGCGAACCGGGCTCTGGTCGAGAGGGAGCTCAGGGCCCAGTCCAGACAGGACGCGGAGAGATGGGGGTTCGATTTTCAACTCGGGGTCCCGAGGTGCGACGCGAGATACGCGTGGGAGGTTGTACAGCCGACCGACGTTGTGCCGGAGCCGTACGCGCTCAGGGGGATGCCGTACATAAGAAAACACTCGCCGAATACACCGAGGAAGTCGAAGACCGGGCAGAGGAAGATCGGCGCTTCGGGGACGACGAATATCGAGAAGGAGATCGTCGAGGATGTCAAGAGGAACGCGGAGATGACGCCGCCGCAGGAACCTAGGGTTCCTGATATTTGTGGGAACGACGACGACGACGACGACGACGACGATAAGAATGACGACAAGGATGATCCGGGGGTCGCGAAGGACACGGAGGGAAACATCGTCGGGGATCCTACCACACCGATTTTACCTATGAGCGCGAGAAAACAGTCAACTATTACAGGTGAGAATTAATCTTGTTGTTTGATATTAAAATATTCTATTTTTTTTTTTATCACTGTTTATATTGCTTTGGCACGAGATTATCGTAAGTCTTTTTATTATTGGTGAAAATATGCAGGAATTAGGCGCATAAACCAAAAAAAAAAAAAAAAAGAAAGAAATCTAAGAATTTAAAGAGACAAATTTTGCAATAATTTGCAATATTTTTAAGGTCTATTATTTTATGTGGCTTGAAATTGGTCTACGAAAATCAAAAAACGAAAAAAAATCAAAAACAGTCACGAAATTCGGGGATCTTGTAATTAAATGAAGAAATTTCGCACTAATTTTTTTTTTTTTTTTGCAATATTTTTAAGATTTAGTATTCTTTTTGTGACTATTTATAGTCAAGAACCGAAAAGAAAAGAAAAAAAAAATTAAGTCATGAAATTCGGGGATCTTTTAATAATGTAATATAATCATTTATTTATATAGATAAATAATATCTGTTTTTTTTTTCTATTTGTTTCGTTTTTAAATATCAATAAAAATGTGATCGTTTTTATTTATTATTATTATTTTTTTATGATTAAATATGACAAAAATCAATCAAACGTTCGTTTGTTTAAATGATTGAAATAGAAACAGAATCTATGATGATAATCTTGTAGAAAATCATTGAAATTGTCATTTGTAGATAATTTTTGAGATCTTAATTTTAGTAGACAATTCGTTGCTTGAAAAGCTTTGAAATCGAACGAAAAATCAACAAAATCGCCTCAATAGGGAATATAGAGAATAATATGAATATGAAAGAAAGGATAGAAATTCAATAGAATCCATATATTGGGTTTGACGATTAGATACGTTATGAATAATAGGATCTTGAGGCACCGTAGCGTCGTTAAAAATAATAAGAAAAAAAAAAAAAAAAAAAAAAAAACGAATAATAAAGTAATAATAAAAAAATTGAATTATGAGTTTATGCAGTAAGTGTTTAACCAAACGTTATTGAACGAGGAGATTGGAACGACCTTGCAGCGTGTGTCTCCGCCTCGGTAAATTATAAAATAACACTGACCAACTCACCCATCTCCGCGTTATACGTGGTGAATAATTTTCTTTATTTATTTATTTTTTTCTTATTTTTAATTTTTTTTTCTGCACCGTGGTAACCCGACAACGATTTAAATAAAGAATTTTTATTATCAACGACGCGCAGGCGCACTAAATCCCTCGGTTACAAGTGTTCCGTGTGCTAAACTCGTCGCACTAATAAAATGCTAAAACACACAAAATCGCATCGCAGAGCAGCGCCACACCTGTGGGATGTAAGCTTTCTGATTTTTAATTGAAACAACAACAACAAAAAATCGTAGACTTGTAAATTATCATTATTATTGTTGTTGTTGTTGTTGTTATTAATATTACCGCTATTTCATTGGTGAAATTATTTCCACACGTCGGTAACACACTATTTTTGGAACGTGACGTAGTTGGTTTCTGCCTTTATGTGACTGTGAGAGCATAGTATGAATTTATGGTACGAGTCACAGAAAAAAAAAGAAAATAGAAAAATTTGAATAGTTGTCGATCCAAAAAAACGCGAAAATCAACAACTAAAACACTGTGTAATTATTATTATACAAAAACATATATAATATCAATAAAAAAATAATAATAATAATTCTAGGAACGTATCTATACGCGATAATTCACAAAATTTGTGTTTATTATAACAGTTTGGGGTCATCCGCAAATTTCGTAAATTAATTAATGAATTAATGATAAAATACAATTTTTCAATGCTTGATTGGTTATAATTCTACTACTCTACTCTTCTTTAATAACGTAGAGAAGAAAATGAACGAAATTCAAATACATTTCTAACGGTCTTTTTGATCGTGTGGGTCTCATACACGCTAACTAATGAGAAAAGAGAACCGCGATTCGTCAGCTGTTCGACACACCGAACCCATATGGAACCTAGGGGTGACTGGACGATGGGGGTTTTAATACCACACACGGGACTCTCGTGCCCTAGCTAGCTAGAGTACTACTACCGCCCTACACGCTTTTACCATACGGCACGTACGATACTCTCTCATGGTCCCCCGCGCGCGTTACGTTATACCTTGTGTACTTATGTACAGCTACATTTTTCATGGATGAGAGATCAGCTGTGTTGTGTCGTTACGCTATAGGAAACCATTTTTATTTTGTATTTTCCCACTGTAGTAGAACCGCGATATTCAAAAAATGAGATTGAAGATATGGATAAATACTTTTTTTTTTTTTTTAACGTATATATATCTCTGCAACTATCAAATCTATGAATAAATCGTGGAGAATCTTTTTTGTGTAGAATTTTGTTATCTTAATTTCTTCTAATCACTTCGATATCGGTAAAGTCGACCGTTGCCGAGATATAACGGAAAGAATGGAAAATTGCACTTTTGTGCAAGGGTTGAATGATGTATGGGGGTGGTAAGTCGTCGTTCCCCATAGACAGATGTCGATCCGCGTGTATCGAGGTATACATACAGAAAAATCGCAACGATCTTTGTGAATGGGGAGGGAGACGAACGACAATAAGTGTATATCGAGAGGGGGGATTTACACCATATAGGATTCACATAGTAGAATAATAGGTGGAGACACGCGACCGTTGAATCAGGGAGGCATAGGGTGAGTCACGCGTCTCCTTTGTGTGTGAAAATGAGGAACGTAGAGAAGCTCTGATGATGTATAGTGTGCGGAGCGTAACTGCAGTAGCTGCAGAGCTCGATTAGAGATCAACTCGGTCGTGCGATATATGTAAACCACTGATACACACTCATTTCGAGATAATAAAATAATAATAATAATAATAATAATAAAAACATGAACATATTTTATATATATACATACATATATTATTTTATATCGCACTTCGCTGTGATAATGAATTATTCTTTGTTTGATATATATATAAATAACGATATGAAGATTGTGATTTTATATTTTGATTGTTTGTTTCTTTTTTTTTTTATAATTGCATAATCGTGTTTTTAATTGACCAGATGCCGACGAGTTTTCGAAACATAATTTGTTTTTATTTTTTAAATTTTATTTACTCCTTCTGCAGTTTATATATGGATTTGTATATATGTATAATTATTGATATACTGATTCGAGAGAAGATATAATAGCAACCATTTTTTTTTTTTATATATATAAATTATGCGGTATTGGAATTTGTGTATATATGAGATGATTTTATATTGAACTCCGTTGATCTAATTTATTATTGTTAATTATTATCACTATATGTATACACTGATGAATTGGATATTGATAAAAGATAATACATATGTATATTATAAAATTAAACTTTTGACAGATAATTAGTGTATAAATTAGTTGAAATCTACGTGGGGGTATCGAGGTCATTGTGTAAAATATCGTATGAATATTATTTTGATTCATTTTTTGTTTGTTTTTTGTCTTCTCTTATTTTCATAATGTTGATATATTTTTGTTTCAGACTTTATGAAGAGTCGTAAACGAACATTGAATAAAGGATCGTCAACGAAAAGTATGTTGGAACCGCCCGAAAAAATAAACCGTAACACCGGTAAAATAAGAAGCTAAAAAGAATCATTTTTTGTTTTGTTTTTCATAATATAATATAATGATAATGATAATATTAATATCATATAAAACAAATATATATATATATATATATATATATATCAATCTTGAGGGAGAAAGGCTATAAATGAAAATTGAAGAAAAACAAAAAAAAAAAAAGAGAGAAAAATCTACATTTAATAAAACTATACCTCCGATAATAAGAAAAAAGAAAAGAAAAGGAAAGAGAAAAGAAAATTCTAATAATAACGCGAGTATTTCGTCGTACAATTTCGTTGATATAATTGAAATAAATAATATCTTATTTTGATGAAATGAAATTAAAAAAAGAAAGATTAAAAAAAAAAAGAAACTACTTTATACCATTGGAAGGGGTTCTTTTTTTTTCGCAGGCTGTGCCATTCATCTATAATATTATAATACTAGAAACTAGAAACTAGAATCTAGATTATCATCCGCCTGATGAATACAAAAAAAAAAAAGAAAAAGAAATAATGACGAAATTTATTATGTACACAAAATCCTGCATCAATTATTTTACTGCATAAGAAAGCAAAAGAATAGAAGAATTCAATTGGTCACAATTACATGGTTTTTTTTTTTTTTTTTTTTTTTTGGGTACTTGAAATCTGTACTGAAATAACAAAATTACTGTATGTACATAATTGTAATAACTTTTTTTTTTTTGTTTGGCATTTCATTCTCTTTTATAAATTGAAAGGTGAAACTTTTGTTGGTCCCAATTTTAATAATATAAATATCGAGATAAATATTCAATAATATCTTACGTACATTTCTTGAATTCGGCGGTTAAGCAGAAATTAATAATCGATACACAGCAGACGTATATATATATATATGATTAATTTTAATTGCAATTATATATTTTTTTTCTCCACCCTCCCAAAAACACCCCCACCCCCATTTTTTTCTTTTTTTTTTTTTTAGCTTAATAATAATGATAATACAAAATTTAATGTTAACGATGATAATATAACATTTACATAGATTATTATATAAGGGTAAAAAAAAAAAAAACAATATTAATGTACGCACAGAGAGACGAAAATAGAGAGACCTCGAGATCCCAGTAATTATTATCATTCTTTTCTTCTTTTTTCCTCACATATATGTTTTTTCTTCATTTTTTTTTTTCTATGTATATCATTACGTACACAGACACAGTTGGAATGAGAAAAGAAGAAATTGATTATCTGTAAGGTATTACAGTAAGGTAAAACAAAAAAAAAAAAAAGAAACTAATTGGCATTTTTATTGCCAAAAAAAGAAGAATTTCAAATTAAATAAATTGAGAATGAAAAGGAATCCAAGAATTTAATACATGTATTATATCTTTAGTTCTTTGTGTATAATGTCGCAAACACAACCACTCACACACAAACACACACTTTACAGATGAATACATTATTGTATTGAGAAAAAAAATTCGTTGAATTGACTAAATGCATTCATTTCGCCGCCCGTAACAGCGGCATTTACTTGTGTCAATTGATTGGCAGTTAATCCAACAAAATTTTCCTTGGATGAACTGCCAATGAATTGACACAAGTAAATGCCGCTGTTACGGGCGGCGAAATGAATGCATTTAGTCAATTCAACGAATTTTTTTTCTCAGTGTGTATAAAAATGACAGAAGTAAAAAACAAAACGAAAAAAAAAAAAAACTAACACAAAGACGAGGATATATTGCAGAAATTATTGTTAAAAAATGATTCAATTTATTTAGCATTAAGAAAGAGTTTATTAAAACTACTCTTCGATATATCAGTTAGACATTTATGTATTATACTATATATACCAACCAACAGATCTTTTCATTGAAACTATTTTTGTTTTTCTTTTTTTGTTTTTTTGTTCCTTCGAGGGAGAAACGAAGATTGGAATATATTTTATAAATTATTTGTATCAGTTTTTTTTTTTTCTACATCAATGATTGTTCATTTATCGTGCAAACCCATTTTGAAAATGTATCGAATATATTCAATTGTTTTTTTGATCCATTCTCAAAAATGAAACTAATTTTCTTTTTTTTCATCGTCTACTTTTTATCTTTATTTTTATATTATATTCGCGATTGATTCGACGATTCAAATGACTCCTTGAATTTAGCGCGATATATGTATAAATGTATATACGTATATTTATTTATGTATATTAAAAAAAGACAAACAAAAAAACAAAAAAAAAAAACAAAAAAAGCGTCGTAGGTATGAATTTTGCGAAAATTTCCTATTTCATTTTTTTTTTCTCCCTCAATGAAACTAGGATTACTTTTTTTTCAATTGTCAAATATATTTTCAGTATGTAAAATATTATGTACATATAACATATATGTATCCGTTGATAAATTGGTTTTTTTTCTCTCTTTCTCTCTCTCTCTCTCTCTCTCTCTCTTTCTCCCCCTAAATCCGCACAGAGTTGTCCAGTTTCTATAACTATTTAATTAAGTTATGAATTTATACTTTTTTTTATTTTTTATTTCTGTAAACAATAATTTGTGCTGTCTTCTTTCTATTATAAATATGCAATGTAAATGTGTCATAGTTTTTTTTTTTTTTTTTTTTCATCAAACTTTCAGTAAAATTTAATAAATTAACTAATACCGTACAATAATGATGATAATGGGAAATTTCTTTTAATATATGAAATTGATTTTATTTTATTTTTTTTCATAATTTAATCGATCTAATGAAATTGAATGAAATTTTCGAGTTATTGAATATCCTAGATCGATGATAAACGAAACACGATTTTAAAAAAATGAAGGAATGATAATGAAATTAAAAAAAAAAATCCTATACAAACTTCGACTAGATTTAAACACATATTTTTTTTTCTATTTCCTTCATCACAAAATAAAATTCAATCTTACACCTTATGTATATAGTATTATTATACATATATGGTTTTAATAGAAATACGTTTAAATACGTTTGTTTGATGTCTTCTTGTGTGGTTTTTTTTTTTTTTTTTTATTAATTCCTTAAATCATTGTTCTTCTCGTTTAATTATACATGATACTTTTTTTGAACCTTGAACTTTCTATTATTTCCCCTCCGTTTCATTTCCCCCAATATTTTTATTTTTTTCCCAATGTATTAGTGATTCATTGAGATTATATCCCCCCGAAAAATAATGATTATATATCACTGGTGGTTTGAATGCGAACTGTCTGTATATTTTTATTTATATACACTTTTAGTATATAAATATTGAAAAAAAAAAAGTGAATCAAATATCAATAAGAAAACAACTAAATTGAAGGATAAAAAGTAGAATACAAAATAATGATAATGATTATAATGAAAAATTTTAATACTAATCGAGACAAATGATACCTACGTTAAGCAATCCATTTCACAATACCTATATTACACTCGTACATGAATTTTTTATTTCTAGAAAATTCAATATTAAAACATCTCCACGCGTCACGATCATCGGTATCATAATTTAAAAAAATATATAAAAAAATAAAATAAAAATTCTAAAAATGGCTAAAATAATGAGGAAAAAAAATCAATTAGAATGACTTTTTTTTTCTTCATTATCATTATTATGCTGTTATTTTTTTTAACATAATACACGCGCTAATGATTATAAAGAGAAAAATGTACAAACAATAGAGATGTGAGACTTTTCGGACTAATATCGATACTAATTAAAACAGCTTAAATTAATAACAGATCTTTTGAGAAAGAATATTAATTTTTTTTTTTCTACCTCCATCACCGCGACAAAATTAGTATAATATATATGTATGTATATATATATTATGTATACCTAAGACGACAGTTGGAAGAAAAAGAAGAAGAAAAAAAAAAGAATCCAAATATTAAAATCAATGACTACAAGAAGAAGAAAAAAAAATGGGAAAAAAAACCTGCATAAACTTATATCAATGTAACCCTGTGATGTATTAGTATGATCTCAGTAAACATAACTTAGTTCGTACTTGTATTTTATAATTTTAGATTTTAATGTATAAAAAAAAAAAAAAAAAACGAAAAGAAAAACAGAAAAAAAAATTTACCCTGAACATAATATAATATTAGGTATGATAATGGATTTCATATTATATTACATAGAAATTTAATAAGAGCCTTCAAATGAAAATGAAAAAAAAATACATATGTACATGAATATTGATTTACTATTTTATTATTACTGTAATAAAACGATGAAGAGAGAAAAAAAATAGAAAAACGAGGATAAAAAAAAAATGATTGTAATGATTAACAAAACATGATAATGAATCAATTAATTAAATTAATCAATATAGTTTATTGTTTAAGTTATACGTATAAAATAGTATGGATTGATTATGTCTAATATATATATATGTAATGAAAGATTGCGCTGAATATAGAGACCAAGTGATCAAGAATAATAAAAGTTTGCTGCTAAAAAAAAAAAAAAAAAAAAAAAAAAAAAAAGAAAGAAAGAAAAATGATAATAATTTATTGTTGGTAGTAATTTATTATTCGATTAATTATAATAATAATAATTAAGCGATAGCGCGATCTAGTCGGCAGCAGTCTTCGGTCCCTAAATACGCAATAAAGTAAATTTAAATCGACATAATACTTCATATTATTAATCAATCAATTGATGATAGATTTTAATTAAAATAAAAAAATTTATGTTTAGGAGTTACATTGCTATCTCGTAAGTATATATGAATATATAAATATATTATTGATAAAGAAAAAAAAAAGTATATTATTATAAAATCAATTAAATAAATAAATGAATAACAATTCACCACACGATAATAGATAGAATAATGGTTTGATTAATAAAAAGAATTAATAAAAAGAACCACTTTTCACCCTTGACCTTATTCAAGTCCTTTAATTTCCTGATTTTTTTCTTTTCTTCTTTTTTTTTTGCCTAAACTCGACGATTGTACCAAAGCTGTGAGATAACATAAACGATCTATTTCGATCTTGCAGTGGCCTAGGCCGAGTACCGTAACAAAAGTTTAAAATATATTCTAGTTTCTTCAAGGGGATTGATAAATGCATCCGATTCGAATCCAAGAAATCGATTCATTTTACACTTCGGACTAAATTCAAGATCATTTTTGGCACTAGATTTATGATAATAAATTTAAATTGAATGCAACTAATCATACGATTATATTAGTGAAAAAGTCACGAACTCAGATTAATTGAAAACAAGGACCTTTAATTTGAGCTTTTAAAAAATGATCTATAATCAAAAAAAAAAAAAAAATTTTTCTCTTCATCAAGAATTTTTAGTTGTTGAAAATGTTAATTATTTTTCTCGCGGTATTCTCGCGGTGTACTCGGTTCAATCGATGAATTGAATTTTTTTGCAAATTAAAAATGTGTTTTTTTTTTTTTTACTCTTCAAGTTTGAAGTCTGAAGTCACATTGAAACTCGAATTCTATTGTTTAAATCGTTTCAGAATCTCACTGAAAAAAAGTACAAACTGAAACCTCAATTTTGTAAGCAATTTTTTTATCGCAATTTATATTTTCTGTATCGCAAAAAAAAAAAAAAAAAACTGTTTTTATATACATATAGTCAAAAATTTGATTGATTATATTTTTTTTCCAAGGGTTTTATATTATTAACTATTTTTCGTCATTCAATATCACCGATGAAACTGATCCCAAACTCATTCATGAAACGATCTAAATTCTCTACACCGCAGGTGCGCCGGCGGAGGCGAGTATCTCAAGAAAATATGAAGAGAGGGTGGATGAATATATATATTTTTTTTTCTTTTTCTGTTTCATGATGGGAAGAGGCAAGCTGATGCCGAAATATCAGCTCGGTTATAACTTTAACGGTCATAGTTGGCCTTGGTCCTGTTTTGCAGGGCGAGACTTCCGGTCTCTCTCTCCTATCCGTTGCGCAATCAATCCCAAGAAACTGCGTTCTGAATTAATCTTAACGTATATACATGTGTGTATTAGTATGCTGTACAATACTGTAAGGCGTTTTTAAAAAAAATTTTTATTCACTTATCTCTGTGTGAGTGAGAAATCAAAAGACCGCTTCTTTTTTTCTTTGTTTTAAATACACGATCTAGAAAATAGGGTATCTAGTTATACGCAGAACCTTTTATCCTACTGAACAGGAAGTCGACGAGTGATGGCCTAGATGAAAACCGGAAGAGGAGTGAATAAAAACTAGAAAAAGTGTTAGATTTATCACAAATGTAATTAAAATTAAACACTCGCCGTTCAATTAATTGATTCTCATTCGCCTGAATTAGTGACAATTTTAACTCACTGATTATGAATTATCGAACAATGTTAATAAATTATTCAATTAATTAGAGACTGAAATTAGTTAGAAATTAGTATTTTTTCAAATACTTATCTCGAATCTTATTCAAATTATCGATGATTATTTGATTGAATTTCAGGGAAATGAATTTAAAAAAAATCGATTGTAATAAAGAAATTGATAAGAATCGCCTCAAAAACAAATAAATCATCGTGTCATTCAAATCTCAGGCATATTTTTTCTCAAAAATCAAAACTTCGATCATATGCATGACGTTAAAAAAAAAAAAAAAAAAAATATATATATATATATATATATATATATATTGTATAACAGAGAATTCCTTCCGATGTGGTGTGGTCGTCATGCAATGATTGTCGTATATTTGCCCAAGTGGTTTTGGCGCGAGCCTTGCATGAGCATATGCATTCAGAACTCGCCGACGTTCTTTGAGTCTCAAATTTCGCGATGCAGATATAAATATCTTTGGCCTCTGTACACATGTATAGACCGCAAAGTGTGCCGGATACCGAGCGGGTACTAATTTTTCGGTATACGTATCGCAGAATAAACAGACTCGACTCGACTCCTCAAACGGGATGGAAGTCACAGTTTTTTAACCGGGAAAAAAAAAAGTTTGCCAAGAGGGAAAAAAAGTCTCGTAACCATAGTAACGGTGAAATAAACCGAGAAAGTGCTGCCCCTAGCGGAAAACGCCGTTCTTACGATTCTAACCTCACTTTGACTCGTTTTTAACGCATATGTGGTAGAAAATAAGATATGTGCCATGGGAAGAAAGAACTCGTCTTCCCTCTCGAAAAAACGCCTGCTTCGTTTCCTTGGTGCATAATATGCTATTTTCGAAAGTTGGCTTTTGATTTCTGACAAGGAATTCGGCTTTCACCGGGCTACCGTCAATTGTAAATTCTAAATATAGGATAATTATTCCCCTGGGTTAATAACGGTTAATCGGAATTTCGAATATTATCGAATTCGTGGAAATTTAGCCTGAAGTAAGCCGAGTTTGTATTATTCGACTCTAATTACGATTTCATTCAAAAGTAAAGGAGGGAAAACGACTTTGGACGAAAGCTCGATCAGTTTTGCTCGATTGATAAAAACTAGGGGGACTTGTTACCGACCGACAAACCGAACGCTTAAACACCGTTGTACCACAATCTCTGTACTCGTCGTTCGCTAACTAACAGGGCGGCCGTCGGCTGCACATGGTAAGTGGCTCGACTCTCGACTCGGTTAAGATCGATACTTAATTATAACGTTAGTTGTAATTGTAATTTTTAATTGTAATAAAATCATTGAAAATGAATCAAGTCTTGTCATTTTTTCGATTTAATTTGACAAGACATTTATTCCTCTTTCTTTTATCAGGTCCTAAAAGCAATGAATAATTTTAAAAAAAATTAGTTTCCCGCCTTTTCCAAGCTTGATTCATTTCTTCTCATCAAACTAATATCTGGCAGTCATTCATGAAGAATTTTTTCAGAGTTCTTGTGCCTACAATTATGGAAAAAAAATCGATCATAATAATGAGAAATGAATCAAATAATAAGAAATAACTGAAATAATGAGAAATAATTGAGACAATGAATGAAATAATGAGAAAAAAAAAATTATTATAAATTGAAATACATGAAATAATTTGAAATATTTCACTAAAAAAAAAAAAAAAATCCGTCATTCAAATCTTGAGTTATTTTCCCCTCGCATTATTTTTCATGATTGCCATGTACCCCTTGATTATATATTTGATCCTCGAATCGCGTATCGAAGAATATCTTGTTTCCGATAAATGATGAAAGAGAAATCGCGATTAAATATTCTCTACGATAATTTGCAAAAGTATATTTGTTCAGCTTGTAGTTTATGTTTATAGTATATGTATACATAAACGCAATTAGGCGCGGTAATCGATTATCGGTTATTATCAAAGCGCTCATCGTGCTAATTAATAAGCCTCACTCGTTAGTCTGAATGAAAAAAAGACAAACATACTTAACGATCGGTGTAAATAAAATAACAGACGTATCGATTACCGCGTTCGCACTTGCGGCGATATAAAAGACAAGAAAAAATATTGAAGCTACATTACAGAAGACGAAAGTTTTAAAAAATTTCTTTTTATTCTTTTTATACAAGAAATATCAAATTCGGGCTGTTTTTGTCTTAAATTTATATCGTTATAAAAAAAAAAAAAATGTTCAATTGGTGAAATTTAATTCAACAATCATATAAATGCAAGAATTATTTAGATTATTAATTATTTTTTCATTATTGCACGATGATGGTTGTCTAGGTACCTTTGGAACGGTACTGCGCAGACGCTCGGTATAAGTATAACGGGTTTTTCTGAGGTCGCTGTTCCCTTTAGCTTCCGGTATTACGGTTATTTCCTCAAAATAAATACCATTATTCACAATGAGCCCCGCGAACCGTGTGGATGTAGATTGGCCATCATCAATATTCACAAGTTTTTTGTCCACGTCGAAGAATGGTCTGTGATTTTTCCAACAATATTTCGGTTCATCGTTTTCTGGATCAAGAATAAATCCTCTAATTCTTTTTTTAAACAAAACACAGACGTTTGGGATAACACAACGTCTATTGTCTCAAAATAATCAGAGGGCGTTTGTGATATCGAAAAGCAGAAAACTGCAGGAGGCCGAAAATAAAAGAAACAGGAAATAATCCTACTAACATATCAAATTATTGGAATAAATACTGAAATAATTCAGGATCAAATAGTGTGCGATAATGCGGTTGGGATACCCCGTATGATACTCGCTCTTATCTAACACCTGTGGTGCAACACGCTCTGCAGTATCTATATCCGCCTGTCTTTTATTTCGTTTTTTCTCTTTTTTTTTCATTCGAGAGAAAGAGATAGTGCCTCTACCTGCTGCTGAGATCGGTTCTCTTCTTGTTACTACGTACCGATACCAACAGAGTTCCGAGATAAGAAGTCAGATCTGTGTCTCATGCAGTCTATAGAGAATCGAAACGAGATCGAAATAGTCTGCAAAAATGCCTCTCTTCAGACCGAGTGAGCGGGCGCAAAACGGAACTTTGCGCCCGAGGGCAGGAAAAGAGTCGTTTGCGCCCGCTCGAGGCGGGCGCAAAGCACATTTCCGCCCGAGGACCGAAAAGATTTGTTTTGCGCCGGCTCAAGAGGTATGAAAAGTGGCATTTTGCGACCGGGTTTGAGAAAAGGAACTTTTTTGTTCAAGCTTCTTCGACGTAAATGACTGAAAATCCGCTTAAATTCTTCGAAATCAGTTTTGAACTTTCTAAAATCGGGGGAGATGATCAAATGTGAGAAATTAAATCACACGATAAATCAGCTCAAATCATCAAAAATTACTCAGTACTCGAGCTATGAGATTTTTTCTTACGTCTACTTTTGAAATTGATTTTCAATTCACGGTATCCTGGATTCTTAAATTGAATTATTGAATTTTTTTCTAGTAATTTTTAACAATTTTATATGATTTGATTGCAATAATAATTTGAAATCGAGGTAAAAACCACGAATCAACGATTGACTGGCGATATTTAATTCATCGGTGATTATGTAGAAGTGAAAAATAAGGAAATTAGACAAAAAACAGTTTCAACCGAGAATAAAGACAAAAATTTGTTTTGTTGCAATTAATTTCCGGTATATAAGTTGCCGCAGATCTGATGAACAGAATTTATCCCGCATTTTACGCTGAATTGCATTCTGTACGTTGCACTAGTAGATTCCTCGATCAAACAAGACCTCGTTACGTGTTGCTCAAGTAAACACGACCTTGGCCTCATTCCACATGCGAGCATGGCGAGCATCTCGAACCCATGGTAACAGTGATCGTGCCAATAAGTTATCATAATATCTGCTCTACTTTTCTTCTTTTGCGAAATTGATGATTGCACACTGTAAAAATTAAAAATAAAGAATTGACGTCGTCGCCTTTGAGTAAAGAATTATTTTACTGGTGCAGATTCAACCCTATTTTTCTCAACGTTGATTCAGTTTTTTTTTTTTCGGTGATGAATTCAGAAAACAAATTTATATCGAGGATTTTGCGATTGAAGCGAAAAATTGGTTTCTGGTCATTTTTTTTTTTTTTTAATTTAATTAACTAAAATTTTACTACTAAATAAATAATAATTAATATTCAATTTTAAGAATAATGATAATAATTTATCAAGTATTTAGGATTATTTAAAGCGTAAAAGAACCTAATTTAATTTACGTTGATTAATATATTAATGAAATATTATTTTTTCTGCTTTATTTGCTACTTTTCCAATTATTTAAATACCAAAATCCAAAAGAATGACGATATCTAGATAACTGAACAACAGATTTTGACGGAAATCGGTACCCTAACGTTTTTTGGTTCGCTGATCTTGCGAAATTCAACATGGCAGATCGAATGTGATGGTGAAAAATTGTAAAAATGTTTAATCCAGACGATTAAAACGGTAAATAATTTTTTTTTTTTTTTGTACAAAGGCTCATGCACGCATCATGCCTCTGTGAAATAGTTTCGAAATGATTACACCAATCTTAGGCTTGTGCCTCGAGCCTCCGCGGAGGATGCTGGTCGAAGGACAATGACCTTGGCTTAAGGCTGCAGTCGAATGACCTAAAATCACTATTACACACGTTAGGTTGGGACCTTTGAGACCACTCGAGATCAGAGTTGGAATTCCTCGGCTAATATAATAATATATAATCGAGAAGTGGTAAAATTTCATATATTCTATACATGATTCTCTGATTTTCGGTCTAAAGAATTTTTTTTTTAAGTATAAAAAAAAGGTCGAAGAGCTCTCTCTCTAAATTTGCAAAAACAAAAAAAAAAAAAATATTCTTCCACGGTCTAATGGGTTCAAGAATGATCCCATCGATTTTTTGTCAACAAATAGGTAGGTACTTGAAAATCGGGAATGGATACACGACTCGACACACCTCCCGTGTTTACAATACTAAAATAAAAAAAAGCAATTTAAATTCTGCCTAAATACGCGAACGGCACTGTTCGCGGCTTAATGAGGTCCGGTAAGTGACCGCAATGAACAGTTACGAGACTCCGCTCCGCTATGACTGTAAATATTATCATCATGCGATCCTTTTTGGTCCTCACGTTCTCGTCACTCGTTTATTTTCGTCAATTGTGTCTGGTCACGATATAAAAACCAATATTGTTTTGTCTTCCCTGTAATATGCGCACGCGTCAGGTACGTAAAAGTATACTTTCCACTCCTAGGAGTGAAAAATTGTCATTATTGTTCTCAGCGCATGCGCAGTTGCAGACAAATGGCAGATTTTTCGACCGTTACACGTAACCTCAAAACGCGTGGATCGTAGTCTCGTTACATAAAGAATAAAACGTTGTAAAATTAGTTCAAACTAGAATTTTCAGGCAATTTTTTCAAGTTTGATCAACTCATTGAACTTTTTTTCTGTTCAAATTTAAAACCAGTATCAAATAAATGCACTATAAATAATATTTCGATCAAATTAGTGTGTCTGGAGAAATTGATCGAAAAGAAAACTTTGACAAGATTGGTTCACGAAAGAAAAAACCCTGAAATATCCTGAACTTGTATTCAGAGTCATACGTTCGATACTGTATATAGAAATCCAAAGTTTACTTCTAAACGGGGAAAACTATCCGGGACCCTGCCAGGGCCCTCTTAGAAACGCCACGCTAGCTTTCTCGCGAGGGCCCCGGATAGTTTTCCCCGTTTAGAAGTAAATTTCTGTCTTCTGTAAAACAATACCAAACCTGTACCCAAATAGCGATCAAAATATCTGTCGTGAGGTGATAACTGAAATTCTACCTTATACTGAAACAAAGATATCTCACATCCCCAACTGTTACGTTCACCTTATAGGTACCGTGGATAATGGATAGGAAACGAGGATGCAACCCGTGGCTGCCTCACGGTTCCACGACGCGCTCGCACACATCCGAGTGCAGCGTGCTGTTGTTTACGATACGGTTCGGGTTCAAAGTCCGGTCATTGCAACGGGCCCTCCTTCTCACTTCTCAGTCCTCGCAGCAACCTAGCAGTCTCTCTCGGCGCTACTGCACCGCGCGCAGGATCTCGGAGAAACTTTCGATGCATTCAAAGAAGCAGAGACGCTCACGCGATGCGACTCGTGTAGGCGTTCACTCCAGAATGGGGAAAACTATCTGGAGCCCTGATAGGACCCTCCGAGCAGCAACTTCACGTTTCGACTGGGTTGAATCAGAAGTTAGCGATGGTTCATCATTCGAAAGAAGCATCAATTTTTTTTTTACCCTTCCAAATTTGAGTTGAAAATATGAAATATTGACAAAGTTATGGTTTTTTTAACGAAAACGTGTGTCTTCTTTTTTTTTTTTTTTTGAAAAGTCACAATTTTTTTTTCAGTCATCAATTTATTCTCTTGCTTTGCTCAGAATCGTTTTTTTAAACTAACTGGGTTGAATTTACGCATGAGAAGGATCATCGACCCCTGCAATGTCGATTGTTTCGATATTTCGAGGCTCTGCAACAACGATAAGAGACCTGACCTCTCTCACTACTGTCTCGCGTTCAAACTTTAGGATCTACGCAAAATCTTCTTCTTTTTTTGACCTCATGCATGTGAATTTGGATGCTCGTCGGCGACCTTCGATGCCCAACAAGCATTCTACATCCTCATACAGGATCTACGCCTAAACCCGAAGAGGATCTCTGAGCGAGTCTCTGAGCGATGAACGATGAACGATGCAGCGGGTCGTCGTGGTGCAGTTGGGCGTCAAACGTATAGATAGGGTCAAAGTCCGGTCATCGGTCGAGTGTCCATTGCTGGTTTCAGGAGAGCTCTCGAGTAGGTAACAGAGTGTAGTAGTACTCACGTACTACGGAACGTGAAATAAAAGAAAAGGACCGAGGTTTAAGCCTCCCTCCTCGAACCGGAGCTGTTTCCTGTCATTCCTGTTATCTTTTCCTTTTGTTTTTCTGGTTTATTTGTTTCTTTATTTATTTATTTACACCGAGTCGCTGTCCACTCGGTGAATGAAGAATAAAAATCAAAACAAACAAAAAAAAGTCGCTTTCTATTACTATTATTATTATTATTCAATCATTCTGTTTCTCTCAGTATTCTTCTCACACATAATTGTGCATATAATAGTAATTTTTTGATTGAGCCGAGACCGTGAGATTTTCACAGTGTCTTCTGATTTATGTAACCGATCATAATATCTGATCTACAAGAGAGCGGAACTCGAGCAAGAAGATCGTATGCGGTTGAGCAAGGGATATAAGGGAAAAAAGTTGATGACTGACCGACAGACCGACTCCACTCGCACAGTTCGAGTGCCACAGTACCGTGAAATCGAGAAGAATAATCGAATGAAAAGAAATAAACAATTTTTTTCTTTTATCTTTTTAATACGTGAATTATTTCAAATCAATTTTTATTCGAATATAGTTAAAAAAAAAAACTTCGACGTGATTATATTCAGTGAGGTTTTTAATTATCATTATAATTTATAGATCATTTGAGAGAAAGAAATAAAAATTAAAAAGGAATGAAAGAATTGTTACTCGAAGAATCAAAATGAAACAAATAAAATATTGATTATTTCTATCGCTGGCTCAAGTAGAGGAAGAATTTTTCCTTGGTGGGTATCAATAATTATTCAATTTATCGAAATTGTATCGAAATAACAGTAAAAGAAAATAAATGTATTTTACAATATTAATAAAACTCTACGCGTTGACATAGATTTTAGTTTCTTCAAATTCTTGTGTATCATAATCGTCGAGGTAAATAAAAAAAAACTAGTTTCCCCAACGCGGTGAGTACATATGACCGCTATGGTGGAGGCTGATCCGATAGAGATAGTGGTAAAAGCCGAGAGAAACGCGAGTGAAACGATCAGAGAAGAGGAGAGGGGATAGTGGCTGGAGACAAGAAGAAAAACATCGTAGGTACAACGCGCGAGAATAGCCAGCGAGCTCTCGTGGCTGAAAACTGCACTGTGACTCCCAGAATTCCTATTCTCTCTAATGCTAGGGATGGGCGATTCTTGAAGGAATAATCGTTTCTTTCTTCAAAAACCGATTCTTCATAATCGATTAATCGACGTTGATTGAAAGAAAAAAAAAACAACAACAGCAACAAGAGAAATGTAACATGTTTTGTAAAATTTTTGTAATTTCTTCAGAAAAATCGATTCTCCGATAATCGATGTTACATCCAGCGAGTAGTGCCTGCAGTGGCTAGTGGCTGGTGTATCGCGCGCACCGCGGCGCGCGCAGAGTCGTGTATACAGAGGGAAGTGTATCCATGCCGTATCGCGTTGTTAAGCGGGCGCGGGATGCGCACAGCGCATGGGTAACGGAGGTCGTTCAACTTTCGATTGAAGCGCTCCCTCTCACGGCCAACTAGATCCTCTCCGATCCACATGTATCTCTCTCGCGCGCACGGATTATACCATACGAACGCAGGGATATGGATGGCTATGCATGCGTAGAAGAGGTTCATAAAGTTAGCATCCGAAGTCAGGATAATCGTCTGAACAGGCCCGGATTAACCATAAGGCTGAAAAGGCTATAGCCTTAGGCCCTCGAAATTTTCGGCCCATCACTTTCCAAAATAAAGTCTAGGTTGAAAAAAATCGAGTATCGTGATCTCTCAATCTTTACCAATAGAATCTTATGCATAAAAAAAAATTGATTTTTCTATAGAGTTTTTTCGGTCCCACCAAGGTTTGCACGCTCGAATAGAGGAAGAATCTCTCCTTGGTGGGTACCAATAATGAATTTGGTTCGCCTCGTCCGATAAATTCAAATATGTGAATATTATGCATAAAGATCGAGAGCGATTCGTTAATGTCGAAACAGACTGCTTTCTCAAACTAATATAGCTCGACGAAAATGAATTCATATAATGAAAGTAGATGCGCCGGAAATCTGGATGTACCGTGTTTTCATGAATTTCAACATTATTGCGTTTTCCAAAGTCGATATAGCATTGAGGATTGACCTGAATTTTATGGTGGACTTTTCTGCGCTCTTACTGCTGTTCTTACCAAAAATAACAAAGATGGAACGTAGTTTTAACAGAAAACGTTACCGGCCAAGGCCTGTAAATTGTGAATTTCCTGTATCATGGCAAATATAACAGGAAAAATGTGTTGAATTGTGATAACTTTTTTTTTAATGTGAAAATGGCATTGATTTCTTCTTAAAATGACCGGAGTTGACGTAAATTGTCTAAAATTTAATATTTAATTTTTGTGCAATTGACGTTAATTTTCCTGTTCATTTTAAAAGTAGGAATAAGAAACAGGTTCATCTAGTATAAGTTCGACATAAATGGAATCTGCCAAATTTACAGAAATATTCATTTGGACTTTCTGGCACACGGAAAATATGTTGAAATTGGTTGAAATTTCCAACTGTGCAGAAATTGCAGTGGAAACGGATTTTTTCATTATCGAAGAGGGTGAAAAATGTCTCTCGTTTTAACAGAATACAGAAAAATCTCAAATCTTTATCTCTGTTTAACATAGAGAGTGAAATTGCTCGGAATTTGGATTTTGAAAAACCCATACATGGTTTTGCCAGCGTTATTGGGTGAAAAAGTATAAGTACACGCAATGAAAAATGTATTCCCTCATGCGATATTATTCGCATACTCAAAGTTAATTTCATAAGAAAAATATTATAAAATTGTATATTGCGCAACAAGGAGTCAAACTCGGCCTTTTTAAGCTGAGCGTGAGTTTGCAATACAAGTCGTAAGCAATTGATTGCACGCGAGGCGGAGACGAGTATGAATCATGCTCGCGTTAGATGGTAAAAACATTTGTTCTAAATCTTAGTCGATTTCAATTTTTCCTCATCGGCCTTTTTTCGTGGTGTAGCCTTAGGTATCGTGCACCCCTAATCCGGGCCTGCGTCCCAGACAGCACAAGATATATCAAGAATATCTGGAAATGTCTGAAAACGTCTGAAAATATTCGACATATTGGTACAATATTCTCAATATATTTCCAATTTAATATTCATGAGTGCATATGCGTTAATATTGCAAATATATTTCCTACAACTGCAGTATATTTTTAAAATATACTCAGACAATATGTATGCAATATTAACCGGCTTACGTTTCAAAAATATTTCCAATTCTGTACGAATATTGTAAGTGTTTTACAATATTGACATATCGATATTGGTATACTCTTCACAAATTTGATCTCATGAAAATACGTGAAATTGACTGGTGGTCGTGTATTAATGAAATCGAATCATAACACATAATATCAAAGGATGTATACGTGGGCATTTCTTTGATCAGACGGATTAAATATTCATCAGTAAATATGAAGCTCTGACGATATATACCTAACTCAAAGTTGTTGTCGCGTTCAATGATTAGTTTGGTGCAGTGGATAGAGCGCGCGGTTCGTAGGACGAGGCGGGTGTTGGGATCACGGTTCGAATCCCCGTCAGAGCACGTTTTTTTTTTGCTTTTGTACTATTATTATTACAGTACAACACAATATTACCGCAACATTGCTTCAATATTGCTGCAACGTTGCATTGCTGTATAGGACATTCGTGAAATATTATTCAAATATCAGTACAATATCCCGAGAATACATATGCTGAATATTAAAAAAGGACCAAACCTATATTGCTACAATATTTCAAGCACGTAATTTGAAGATTTACAAATATTCTACTGATATTGGATATAATTTTCGATATATTTTATACATATTGCATAGATGTGTTTGTGCTGTCTGGGTATTGTCACCTAGCTAGATACTAAATATTCCAAAGGTCAATTATATAAAAACAATCCCTTGGAAGAAGCCGCATTTTTCAAGTAAACATGTATTGTGTTCTCTATCCAGTGTCTGGTTAATTCCACAGTAGTTGGACCGTACGATAACCAAAAAACCAATTATTCAATAAAGTGGGATCACTCGGGGGGAAACTATTCCTGACCTCAAACTCAACTCGAATATATTTGCGGCTATCACACTCACATGTGATTCATTCGCTCGCGACTCGAAGTCTTCCTACAATACGAGCGTTTGATGACCATTTCAGGTTGTCTCTTCTTTCTTCTATTTCAGACATTGAATATTTCTACGTCTGTCAGCTAACGATGAAACGTAGCGTAGATGAAACTTAACTACATTTAATTAAACTGCCCGCGGTTTCTTTTACCTCCAGAAATTGCAAATGGCGCTGCCCAATAGGGATCGCTCAACGGCGCCAGTCCACTATCCAATTAGGTATTCGCAAAATTAGCGGCGGTGGGGGAACGAATCCGGATATTCGTACAAAATTTTCAAGTCGCTCATTCCAATATCAAGATGAGCAAGAGGTAAGCGATACGATTTTTGTTCGATTCACTTTTAACATTATTCAAATTGAACCCTATTTTTGTGTAGCAATCGTAAATTCGAAAGTTATAAGGTGATAAATAAATGATAAAAATTGTCCGTTCGGGCGGAATGACCACGCGGTTTCCGAGTTCTCGTATCACCGATTTTTGCGACAAATTTTTCGAATTTTCTCGAGAGTTTTCTACGAATAATCAATTTTCACGCATCAAAGTCTGATCGACGAAAAATAAAAATTTCATTCGTTTCCAATAAACGTGGTCTGCATGTTCCGGAAGACTTTTAGATCGTTACATTGTAGCGTGTTGTACCCACACGGAAAGAAAAAAAAAACATTTTGCAGACAAGTAAACTAGTTTACTCGAATCATACGTCCGTATCGCGTGATCATGTTTCGATATAATTATTACAGATCGTTGTCGGGCATTGAGCATTGCGTGGAATATTATTTAGGCTCGAACAAAGACGAAAGATCCAACGGTGGATATTATCGCCACGTACACGAGGCGGTCATATTATTATATTCTTATTGCCACGAACACGCTAACGCGGGGCTCCTAGCCCTGTGTTATTGTTTGAACCTCGGGTCAGTGTCACCTTGCTCGATGTGCGGTACAGCGCGCTACGATAATGCTGTACAGGAGACTCGCCGCCGGCCACGTGCTCCGCGTGCGCAACCGCACAGCCGGCGCCTGGTGGGGAGGTGATTCTCATACGCGGTATTATCGGAGCGCTCTGTACCGCGTACACCGGGTTTCCGAAGATGTTTACTTTTGAAAGTCGAACGGATTTATATTGTAGCGACCGTGTAAACGTGTTGTATCTATTGTAATAATTGAAATGATGAAACGACCGATGCTCCAGCGATTTTAGGATTGTATGTAGGGCTGTGCGAATATTCGAATTTTCGAATTATTCGTCACGAATCGAATAGTTCGAATATTCCAATTATTCCTTGTTTTTTTTGTTCTTTTTTTTTTGTTTTTTTTTTTAACCAAAAGTTATAGGTTAACTAACTTATGTACCAATTTATTTCTTGTTTCAAGTAATTCGACGAGAATGGCGGAGGGAGAGGCGGAGGCGAAGATCGTGGTAATAAATATCCACGGGGGCCCAACAATATTTTTTATCTCGGCGACCCCAGCCCCCGGCCGTCATGCGCGCGGTGCGGAACGGCTCCTCCGCGGCCATCGTGAGTCCACCTGTCGGAGAAAAAAAACCCGTAAAAGAGAGGCTGGGACCTGTCCCGAAAAAGAATAGGCCCAGCCAGGCGAAAAGACGACGCCTTAAGAAGCGTCGTGATCAGAAAAGTTTGTGGTTTTTATGATTTCAAATTTGTAGACACGCTTCATTCGCCGTTTTTTTTTTATTAATTTTGAACAATTCTTTTCACAGACCGCCAGCCATCTGGTACACGCATAAAAGAAGAAATTGTATCTGGAAACCAAATAAAACAAGAAATTGAATAACCACTTTGAATCTTATTCTTGATTGAGACTTTCTTTTATCCTTATTTATTTATTCATTAATTTACCCGAACTACAAACAAGCCAGAACTACACTTATTTTAATATACAATTGGACTTGTGAGCACTGCAGGAGGTGCAAACACCTGTGCGTAGCCGGGAGCCCTATAGAAACAAATAATACTGCTTAGAGTCTAGGAGGAGGGCTTATAACCTCCAATAGACAGAAATAAGAAATACAAAAATTAAAAAGCAACAGATAAATATCAAAAATTAAAATACCAAATATCAATAATCATACATAGAATTCCAAAACTTGAATGAAGAATAACAGTAATCGTACATAAAATTTCAATAACTTAAACAGAAACGCGGTCTACCTAAACAAACATAATCACAGGAAAAAAAAAGAAAAATATATATCTAGTCATAATCTTAGGAAAGTTTACAATTTGCAACACACTAGCAGCCAGCTATGGAATATAAGTACTAATTAATTGTATCCAATTTTCTCTACTCTCAACCAGTTTGTTATAGCCCTCTTTATTGATCCCACGGAGCTGTTAAGTTCCATGAGCTTCGTCGGCAGCTTGTTGTAAAGTTTAGCTCCTACAAAATGATGGCATTTTTTACCAACCTCTAGTTTGACTATCGGCAGCGGAACACTTTTGTTCCTCGTTACTCTAGTCACGGCGCTTCTACACCTCTTTGACGATACATATTCTCGCGATACAGCTTCAAGGTAAAAACATTGAGTCAACGAAAGCGGCTCAACCCTAGTTCCTCTCGCATTCCCAAAAATAATTTCTAGAACTCTACTTTGGATTTTTCTGTATATCAGATATCTTAGCTGAGAAAAACAGGATAATTTCTAAAGATTTTTATTGTCACTAATTTCTACAGTCGATTAAAAAAGACCTTTTTCACTTCTTTCTTTGTTGTTGTTGTGATTTCGAATATCATCGTAACCATTTCCTGTTATTAAATTCTCTGACAATTTTATTGACGATTTTATTTGATTTTTTTATCCATGTAGAATTTTTTTTTCATGTTTCCTAGAGTTATTTTCAGTTATATACTTGTATAATAATACGTACGGTATTATAATGAATCGCTTTAGTGTCGACGTAGCGTCATAAGCCTGACGCGATTAGATTAGACCGCGTCGAACGACAGAGTGCGGATATAGTTTTCTCTACCGATGTTATATAAAAAGAAAAAAAATTAGAGAAGAAAACTAAAAACTAAAAAAAAAAAAAAAAAAAAAAATGACGTGTCTGAGTCGCGGTATATAATCGGATTATAAAAACAATGTATATGTAGATGGTATAGATATAGATATAGAGGCGATCTTGAGGACGTCGAGGTGCGAGCGTTAATACCGCTTTATGGCAGGCTTTAATATCCTTATCTTTATTCGCCCCTGATACCCACGTTACACGGTTCAGGTTTAAGTCCTTAGAAGAAGATCCCTCGATCCCACAGACCTACTTAAGAACCAAGGAATCTTTTTTTTTTGGTCAAAAGAAACTAAACAAAAGATCCGCGACGTTCTTTATAATTTTTTTCAGTCACTGGTCACGATATTGAAAAATATATTGTTTCCCATTAAATAATTTCGATTCCTGAATGTAACGATGTTTCTTTCCTTCCAAAAGCCGTAGGATTGCGAAATTTATTCTATTCTAAGTATATAGAACGATTTTGCGACTAGACAACGTCTCGCGTACTTTTTTTTTTAATTTTATTTCGTCGATCATCGTGATGTAGACAAAAATGAAAGAAACAATCATAAAACAACCAAAATTAATCGCAGTTTATAAAATTAAAAAAAAAAAAAAAACCCGGTCAGTCTCTATTCACAATTTTCTTAGTCTTCTTCTTCAAACTCATTATTTGATTTTTCAATTTTTTTTTCATCGTTTTTTTTTTTCGTAGTGATTATTGAAATTAGATTTACAATCTGCTACCCCTACAGTTACGTGGATTATAATCAGCCTCGCTAAAGTTTATTGAATTTGATTTTTGAGGGGCCATCGATGTGGCGTCGTTTCACACGCGCAGAGGGACGATGTGTTGCCTACTCTCAGGCGCTAGGACCGAAGACTGACACATTTTTAATCTATTACCAGTAAATTATTAGAGTTTAGATTCTTCCAAATCGAGAAACAGAGGTTCCTAAATTACAGAAAGTATCTTATTGAACTTATTATTGAAATTGAATAATTTTAATCACTACTCAACGATGAATTAGGACGTCTAATAATCTTTTCGTTGCAGTGGGTGTAAAATGCAATTTTACGACCATGGGAGGTTTTTTAAAACTGCATTTACGTCCACATGCAACGAAAAATATCGTATGCAACACGGGAGTTGAATGTAAAACCCTAGTGTGCTAAAAAAACAGGAGGGCTTGGCTTCGCCAGCCCTCCTGTTTTCTGAGCACACACGTGTTTTACATTTGACTCCCTTGTTACATAATATACTATTCTTCGCTGCTTCCCTTCCCTTTGCCTGCTACGTGGGCCTTGAAGGTGCCAGATACCTAAATAAAAGTTGTCTTAATTTTGATTCTTTTTATTATTCAGAAGACGAAAGGAGAAGGCAAAGCATGGGAAGCTAAGAGAAAGGAAGGGAAGTCACCTTTCCGCTCCTTCAAGATCACGGCGGACTTCTCTACTCTTCTTCTACACTTTTGTTTCTTCATTCTACGCATACCTGGATGATTTTTGTTTTATTTTCTACTCTTTCACTAGAATCATTTCCCATTTGTTCGTTTTATCACATTGCAGAGGATAGTGAACTTATTTCTTATTCCGTCTTTCTCAAGAGTCTCAGAAACAAAAGAATACAAAAAATCATTTCTTCTATTCCAATTTTATTAATTTTTGTGGAATTTTAAGTACTGACATAATCGAGAGGTTTTTCATTCACAGGATTTATTGTATTGATAATTTATTCAAAGGAGTCAACTTTTCATGAAGAAACTTGATACACGAAGGAAAATATATTATTAAAATTGAATTTGTGTCATTTTTAAGGTGAATATTGCTATCTCGCCTCACAATCTGAATAAAATTTGATAAAAAAAATTAATAATAATAACTCTGTGATTGCATTTCAATCATAAAAAGAAAAATCTCTCATCCTATAATAATGACATACTAAAAACTTGTTAATTTATTATTGACTCTGTTTATTGATTGTTACAAATATATCTAAATTCTCCCTTCCTAATTGTTAAAAATTTAAGCACTTCTGAAAAATAAAAGAACAAAAAATCGAATCAAAAATACAATTGTGAATATTCTGAGTTAAAAAAGTTGATTACTTCTGGATAAAATGAATAAAACAAAATAAATTGAAACTATTACACCTGTATAATTCGTGGGTTACTAAAATACATGTTGATCAATAAATAATGACCAAGAAAAAATTAAAAAAAAAAAAGGTATATTCAGAGTAGTATATTATTCTTTCGGGAGCTCTCCGCGCAGTTCCCTCGTTCTATACGAGCGCATAGGAGAGAATTTCGTTTGGCCTCTCCGAGGCCTGTGAGAGGATAGAGGATAAATAACCGAAACTAGTTTCGTTGGTAATTTATATAATAAAAGATCAACGATAAGAGAGACGGTCAGCGTCGTAGAAGATTACACCTTACACCGGTCCGGCGGAGAGAGGCAGAGAGAGCGAGGGGGGGGGGGGGGGATTCGGGACGCTACAAAACCGGCAGCTCCGGAATCTTATTTACGGCTCGGGCAAAAACCGTGTTTCTCGTGTCGGCACATAAACCGAATGGGCGCGGAACGACTACCGCGATACGCACTACCCCCCGGACCCCCACCGAAAACCCGGAGCCATCTATCGCTCGTTTCTGTATAGGATAGTATAATAAGAATTTATTGATTTCTTTTTTTTCAGAATAGAATGAGAATCTCATTATTCAGATTATAGGTATAGCATTCAAGAATCTCCTTTAATTACTTCTATACAAGTGGGGCCTTTCGGGTCAACTCGACCAATGATTTTCCCTCACTATTTTTGATTCGCTTCACAATTATTTATGATATTCTCCGGACAGAAAAAAGTGCTTCTGAATTTTTTCAGATTTTTTCCGCGAACCCTTATTTTTTTATGATTATTCGAACCTATCTCAATATTGTTTTTTTTTTTTTTTTTTTTTGAATCCCTAAAAATTCTCAAAAATCTCATTTCCCATCCGGATCATTTTGACACCTGTCCGATGATGGGCTGATCTTTTTTTCCATGTTTCTTAGAATTTTGGGGGATTTAAAAGAAAAAATGCAATTTTGAGATAGGTTCGAATAATCAGAAAAAATAAGGGTTCGCGGAAAAAATCTGATAAAATTCAGAAGCACTTTTTTCTGTTCGGAGAATATCATAAAAAACTGTGAAGCGAATCAAAAAAATGGTAAGGGAAAATCATTGGACGAGTTGACATGGAATGCCCCAAGTATTTTGTCTTCATTCATCTATTATTCATTTTATTATTTTTTTTCACTATTTTATAGATACCATTAATTAAATATTCACATTTGAGTAAATCCTGCTAGGAATATTTCAATCTAATTTTTTTCTAGGGATTATGCATCCTGCTCTTCATCCCACCTGATATATTTTTACGAGGGGAGGCTCAGATAGGTTCATCGAGTTAGGGGTACGGACTTCGCGTGGTTATAGTGTGGACAGGTACTAAGAAAAACCCACAAGAGACAGCCGCCAACTCGGCCCGGTTGCCGAGAAATCGCGGGTTGAAAATTTCGAACTAATTTTTTTTTTTTTTTTTCTTCAAATTTCCAATTTAATATTACTTCTAATTCTTTTAGTATTATTCTAATTCAAAAATTACCAATTTTTGTATTATTAGCGAATACGTGAGCCACAATTTTACGATTTAGTGTTTCAATGGAGTACCAGGAAATATATGTTGACAGTAAATACAAGAATTTGCTTTATTATTCGAAAATCGGGATACTTTATGAATGTACCACGAAATTAGTTCACGTAAACCACGTGTTCATATTTCATGGAAGTTTTTGGACAAGATAATAACAAATTTATACCTGCCGATCCGATTGGGACATTGATTCGCCGATTTTCAACCCGCGATTTCTCGGCAACCGGGCCGAGTTGGCGGCTGTCTCTTGTGGGTTTTTCTTAGTACCTGTCCACACTATAACCACGCGAAGTCCGTACCCCTAACTCGATGAACCTATCTGAGCCTCCCCTCGTTAGTCACGATCATTTTCACGTCGCTCGTATGCCTCTACAGGATTGATATTGGCTGTAAGCGCCTCACGGCATGCGTGACGCGCGGGGTAAAAGGACGCGGGATGAGATTCGACGCTAATACCCTGCGGCAAGGCACCAAGATCGTAATAAATGGGACGAATGAAGGCGCGCAAGCGCTGAGGACACCGAGAAGCGGTGGCGAGTCTGGGATTCCCCTGTTTACAAAGCGACCGGGTCTGCGCATGGAAAGAGGCTCATTGTCAGATGTATTTTCTGTGTGTGTGGATATACGAGTTACGTGAATGGTATAATCATCGTAGCTATGCTATACATTACGCATATTTTACTGTATTGGATTAGATTTTAATATCCTTCTTCCATACGTGCAGGTTGAAGCTTATGGTTTTTTTTACATCTATACGTGACGAGACAAAACTCTCCCAGGGATATAAAATATGTAATATATTTCGTCAAACGTTAACGACATAATCTATGATATATATAATACAAGTATTAGAAGAAGAAACACACTCGATTTATTCTAACGTTTTCAGACCGTTTCCTATTTTATATACCTACACGCAGGGTGAATTCTTGACGGTGGACGAACAAAGTTCATTCCTTATTTGAAAATGAATTATTTAAAAACTTTGAAATTATCAATATTAATGTAAATTTATGATGGTGAATTATATCAGACTAAGCGAACCAATTAATTCGTTATGTCTCTAAGTGAGGGAAGGCACTCAATTCGAGTGGATACAGACGACAGAAAGGCTGAAACGACTGATTAACAGTTTGGAAATCTTTCGAGTAAAACTTTCCCAGGCTTGGCACCGAAACGGGACCTCCGCATCTGTACTGCGGCGCCTTGGCCAATTTGACCACCGCAGGGCTAGGAGAAGTCAAAATTGAAGTGTCAAAAACTAGCAGCTGCAACAGGGTCGAAAGTAAGATTATTATGGAATTAATCATCGAATTGAAGATTGTTAAGATTGTCGTTTCTTCTCTGAGAAGTATCAACCCATCTGATGGAACCCGTGATTGCCGATTGCATGTTATTTTGCCTGATAACCTCACGTATCCCAGGGAAATTGAATCTGTAGCGCCCCGCGATAGGCAACTGAACATACACCTGTAATACAACGTGGCATTGCCAACAATGCCAACCAAATTACAGGTGTATGTTCAGTTGCCTATCGCGGGCGCTTCAGATTCAATGTCCTAATCCATGGAGTAAGCTAAGTTGCATGCGATCAGGCGCTCCTGCTACTCTACGATTTCTATTTAATAATAGGCACTGCGATACTATATCAAAATTGGATTTTTTACCCTCCCGACGTAACTTTTTTATTTTCAATTTTGATGGGGGATTTCGACGGGTTTTTGAAAATTAGCCGATCGACGAAGTATTCAGACCATTTAAGATTCGTACAATCGAAAACTATGAGCCTAAAGCTAAGACCACGCATCGATATCCTTTGAAAATTCAATTTTTCACCCCATAATAGTATATTCATTTTTTTTATATGAAATTTTTATGGAAAGTTTTGACGGGTTCTTCAAAAGGAGCCGATCACAGGAGTATTCAGACTATTTACGACACTAAATATCGAAAACTGGAAGCCTCAAGTTAAGACCAGGCATCGATATCCTTTGAAAATTCAATTTTTCACCCTATAAAAGCATACCTATTCATTTTTTTTATATCAAATTTTTATGGGGAGTTTTGACGGGTTCGTAAAAAGAAGCCGATCACAGGAGTATTCAGACTATTTACGACACTAAATATCGAAAACTGGATCACCAGGCATCGAGATCCTTTGAAAATTCAATTTTTCACCCCATAATCCGTCTTTTGATAGGGCTCGTTTCAAATTTTGCAAGCATACCTGGTATACATGGTTTCCGCTGTGGATTTGAGCAAATGTTTGTCTTTCGTGATCAGGTTGTAAATCGTGCGTCGGGGGTGATTTACTGCGATAATGTCTTTGAGGTTCGGTTTCATTGCTCTCAGTATCTTCTTTTGGATCAATCCCTGTTTTGCCATTTGGCTTGCAATGCCAAGCGGTGCTATGCAGTCAGCTGAGATGCAGTGTGCTAAATTAACAAAATTATCTTTTTGTTTTAATAAATCGTCCTGTATTTCTATCACGTTTGGATTGTCAAACCTTGGGAGAAGGTTTAGGTTTTTCCTGAACTCGAGGTATGTTGGTGAAACTTCCGGATCGAGGACTCGCGAGGTACCGGCCATAGGTTTCGTATTTGGATCAGGAGGGCGAGGTGGAGGTAAGATTCGAGATGACGGTTTTTTCTATTTGGATCTGGAGGTCGAGGAGGTAGAATTTGGATGACAGTCTTTTTGTATTTGACTCTGGAGGTCGAGGAGGAGGTAGAATTTCGGATGACGGTCTTTTTCTATTTGGATCTGGAGGTCGAGGAGGAGGTAGAATTTCGGATGACGGTCTTTTTGTATTTGACTCTGGAGGTCGAGGAGGAGGTCTGGTATGACTCTCCGGTATGTCAACTTGTTTCGATGCTGAACGGTCAGAATCATCTGTGAGCTTGGGTTTAATTGCTCTGAATCTCTTATCGCGTATATCTGTTCTCGTGTTACCTTGCGCTCTGCTACGCCAAGCGAGGCTGTGCAGTCAGCTGAGATGCAATGAGCTGAGTTATCTATTTATTTGATCAAATCCGCGTTTGATTCTTTGGCAATCGAATCAGTTGTTGGAGGCAGGTCGTCTGAATGTGTGACGAAATAGCTTAATGGTAGTATAATTTTTGGATCAAGATCTCGAGAGGTACCGGCCATGGGTTCGGATTCGCTATTTCGCGGTAAATATTCGCGTTCGACGAATAAGAACTTCGAATAAACAGGTTTTGAAATTCGCTTATGAGTTTTCTTGACAATTTTTCTGTTATCCAAGTCTGAAGGACTTTTAAGTGTGCCTGATTGATGGTTGGAGACGGTGAAAGATTTGAAACGAATGTCGTTATTCCGTCTGCGTGGCGGTGCTATATTACTTGCAGATTTCTTTTGGAAATGTTTATTGACTGTGGAGATTTGAGTTTCGCTATTTTTCTGTCTCTGTTGCTTTTCCGCGAGTTCAGCTGTTAAATCTCTAATGTATGTGACTTTGGTAGTATTTGCGTCTACAGGATCATTCACCTGAGTGTACTCTGGTGTATTCGTGACAGGAGAGTATGTTTGTTTATCGCGTATGTTGGCTACGGTTGGACTTGAAGCGTCATCGTTATCAGCGTCGTACGTGTAATCTGAGTTATAGTCGACCTTGCGTGCTATTATCTTCTTTTGCGGCTCACGCTGTTATAAGATTCGGTATTTACTTTGCGTTTAACTGATTTCGGGTTTGGCGATATCATTCTCTCATCAGGATTTTCCGTAATTTTCCGCGAAACTGCAGTTAAATATCCAACTCTGAACGTTTGGACAGATTCTTGTCGATCTCGAGATTGTTTCACTAAAGCGGCGTTTTCACACAAGTCGCGGTCGTTCAGGTGACGTTTTGAATCGGTCGGTGGTAATTGAGATGTCACCGGGACTTTTCTTTCGAACTTTCTGCTATAGTGTCAGCGATTAACCCGACTATTAGGCTAGTCGCATCTGGAAAAACATTCGGCGGATCGTCGTCGTCGTCGTCGTCGTCGATTATTGATCGGTCATTCAATGGTTTCTTGAAATTTTCGGACGCTCTACTTAAGTACAGACTGTCGGCGCGTCCGCGCGGCGGTCCCGACACTCGTTTAAATTTAGCGCGTTGTTTGAGAATTGATGCTGTTGTTGTTGCTGCTGCTGCCAATCCGGGTTAGCAAAACGCGTGTATTTGATCTGCGCGTTATTTTGTTGCTGTTGATACGAATTAGTACAATTTTGAGGATCGTTTCTATCGTCGCATTGATCTGATTCTTGTTGATAATTATTATATTGTCCCTGATTATCGAACTGTGGTTGTTGCCGGTATTATTGTAATGCGGCTGGTTGTGAGATTGGAACTTTTGGTAATTTGGCGAATTGTTAGAACGCTGGTTTTGGTTGTAACTGGCGTCCAGGTCCATCGCGCCATAGTTCCTGGCGTCCAGGTCCATCACGCCATTGTTCCTGGCGTCCAGGTCTATCCCGCCATCGTTCCTGGCGTCCAGGTGTATCCTGCCATCGTTCCTGGCGTCCAGGTCTATCGCGCCATCGTTCCTGGCGTCCAGGTCTATCGCGCCATCGTTTCTCGCGCAATGGTCTATCGCGCAATAGTTCCTGGCATCCAGGAAATAAGTGAGTGTTCCAAAAAGAGTTAGAAAGGGTTAGAACAGCCACTGAAGGTTAGAAAAAGTTAGGCCAGCCATTCCTAGGAAAAATGAATGTCCCAAGAAAGGTTAGAAATGGTGAGAACAGCCACTGAAGGTTAGAAAAAGTTTTTTTTTAAAACTATATTCCTCTGTGAATAAAATGAGCCCAAGTTGATCTTCCTATGACCAACGTAGCCGGAGTTATGATTTTTTCTATAAAAAATGTGCAAAAACGAAGAGGTTGCATAATTTCGAAAATATTGAGAATATACAACAAAGCTTTGGCAAGTATTTTTTTCTCGTCGTGAACTACTTTTTTTTAGATTGACGTCAAGATCATAGACATTTGTCCAAAAAGCCTTGATCACTTGATATGGAATTGCCCATATACTTCATCGACTATGTTTGAATTGGCTGGTGCTATGCAGTGTTGTCGCAGTAAAATATAATTTTCAGTATCATTCAATATACCACTTCCTACGTCCAATATAAATTTTGGAAAGTTTATTTCTTCTGGTATAGTGTTCTCATATTTTGTGTCAGAGAAAACTGTAAAAATTGTTTCCATAATGCGCTATGTTTAATGGATAGGTTAACAATCTCACAGCGTGTACCTCTAATTTTAATTGGTAGGAGTTGTTTAAAATTTCCTCCAAGAACCACGAGTTTACCACCAAATGATATATCATTATTCATAATATCTCGAAAAGTTTGCCCCATAACTTCGAGTGCATAACGCGGTGCCATTGCTGCTTCGTCCCAGATAAAAACATCAACTTTCTCAAGGATTCGGCAGTGGTTCGAGAACATTACCATGATTTTTTCAGAAACCTTTCCTGCTGAAAATTGTATTTGCACTGCAATGATCGCACTTAATATAATATTCATTTCTCCGATACAATGTTCCTCAATATTTTGTACGTTTCCTGTGCTAATCAAATCTACACAGAATCTTCGGCGAGCTCTGCAATGGAGCTGACGAAGACTTTGAGTGGTTACATTTCTCTGATCCTCTACCGCAATCTGCAGTGCGATTTCTACCACAAAATTAATCTCTTGTGGTTCCACATCAATTGATATACCACCAGTTACATTATTCTGACGGTTATTGTTTGTAGCAATAGTTCCCAGAATTACTTGATTCGTCGGATTGCGTTCGCGTCGGGTACGTTGAAACTCTTCCACTTCATCAGGTGTCCGATTAAGTCTTCTTCGTGGCATGACCCTTATACTTATGAATCACGAAGTATATTAATTGGAAACTATGATCAATTATGTACATACGCAAATTAGAATTGTTTGAGTACAATTATTATGAACGTGTGTGATTATTTATTCCACAAAAATCAACTTTCATCTACCCCATCAGGGTGTCTAGCATCAATTGAATATCTAATTCCCTGACATTTCCCGGTTTTCCAGACGAAAAATCGTAACTTTTCCAGGACTCATTTTCCAACTTCATTTTCCTAACGAACGCATTTTTTATTGTAAATCCATGATGATCAAAGTTGAATGTTATCGATCCTTCTAAGTTAAAATACTAAATTTCTTCTCTCAATTCAATTTGGCCACATTGTGATATAAGAATTTTTTTTCGCTATTTTCTATTCAAAATCTTGCAGCTATCAAATTGGAGAGGAAAAAAATGGAAAAATTCCAGATACGTGTGCGAAATCCCTGACATTTCCCGGTTTTTCCAGACGCTTTCAAATTCCCTGACAATTCCCGGTTTTCTAGATTTCCCTGTTCAGGCTATCCTGACTTATATGCGAAAATGCATGCGAATTAAAACGCATTTGAGTTCGCTGCGAGTATCTTCGTTTTAATTGACAAGCAGTGTAGGAGTGAGTGTATGGTACTGGTACATTCACTTTGCAGTGGCTGGTTTTCCCTGGAGTGTCTCTTGCGTGAATTTCGCGTGACTCTAATCCAGTCACGCAAAATTTTCCGCGAAAGAGTTTTTTCCTGGAGTGAATCTGGAGTGAATCTGGAGTGACTCGTATCCAGTCACTCGACCGTGCGAATAGCCACAGCGTACAATATATATAAATATACTTTTTTGAAAAATCATGAAAACTACTATCATCTTGTAGCTGCGAGTCTCTTGCTTAAAAATCACTATAATATAATTCAGTTAGTCTGATAACCAAAGGACGAATCGTGAAAACTATTAGATAGGTCCTGCGAGCTTATTTTTCGGACTTTGTTGTCCATTTTTTCCATACAGCTTTTTTTCTGAGTGGAGATATCGGGTGTGGCTTTGCGTAGGACTTCTTCCTGGCATTCTAACGATTCGATTTCTCTATAATACTGACGAGTTGGAACAGTATTGTTTGGAGCCCGTGTTATAAGCAAAAGAAGTTGTTGGCTGCTGTATACACCCAGGGCGGACTAGACCATGACGGCAGAAATTGGTGGACCGCATCGGGTTAATTTATAGTTACATTATGTAGAAAATTAAAAATAAATTTATCGGTTGTACGGCCGCCAAACTGTGTCGGTCGGTGTGTCGGTTCATAAATGTTCCCATTGTAAATTAGAATAATAGTTGTAAATAACAATTGACCTGCATTAAAAAAGTATTAATCAAAATACATTCATTTGTCATTAGTTTCGAGATGACATTGAAGGTAAAATTTAATTAAAAAAAAAAAAAATCAAAATACGCGCCGTGACGACCGACTGACTGTGTCAGTCATGACCGCAGTCGGTAAACCCGGGTACGGACCGAGTGTATATGTCTGTACATAGATGTCCCCACCGGGCTTCCGTAGTTTAGGGCTCCGATCTATCAATCAGACTCTAAAAACTCCATCAAACGATGGCAGGACTCGAAGGATACGAGCGGGCCTACGGCCCGCGACCAACCGAACCGTGGGAAGTCGGGGCCGGTGGATTCCCGAACAAATATCACGGCCGCGAGGTTATCCGACCCCTCGATATACCCGTGGTTCATCCCCTGGCGGAGGACAGCCCGCCCCCAGAAGACGGTGAGACCCCTTACTCTATTTTTATTCCAATTTCTCATAATTATTCTCTTCAAGATTTAACCGTCAAGAAGTACGTGGGTCTCGGCTGTGGCCTCGCGAGTTTGATAACGGAGAATCTTTTGATACACCCGTTCGTCGTACTGCGTCGACAATGTCAGGTGAACCCGGGCGCAGTGAAGTATCACCTTGTCCCCATAACCCTGGTCCCGGTTATCATGAGGCTGCATCAGACGCAGGGTTTGAACACCTTGTGGAAGGGAATCGGCTCCGCACTGTTGGTCAGAGGGCTTACGCTGGCGGTGGAAGACTTGGTCTCCAAGATAACGCCCTGGCCCAAGTAAGGCGGACGATTTATCCGCGATGTCGGAATACCTAACGATCCGTTTTTGTCTCGGTTACAGAGAGATCACTTGCAACAGTTCCCTCAGAGCCTTCGGACAGCATCTTTTACTGAAATGGTAAACTCGACGACCCCGGATTCGCGAGATCTCACAGAATCAATAAAATATTCCGCGTTTCAGCGTTTCCATCGGCATAGTGACGCCCTTCTACTCCGCCTCTTTGGTAGAAACTGTGCAGTCTGAAATCGCCTCCGAGAGGCCTGGGATCCTCGACGTGTTCCGAGACGGAGCTATAAGGCTTCTGGAAGTCGGAAATAAGGGTAGAATGATACCCATATACGCGCTGCTCCCGCCGACGATCGCCTACGGAGTCACGAAATACCTCTTCGCCCTGATCGTCAGAGGCGTAACGAGCAGGATAATGCACATAAGACACAAGCATTCTCAGCAGTTGAGAGTGAGCTTCGATATACACGAAGCTAGAGACCACGGGATACGATAATTAACGATTTATCCACTTCCAGGGTGCCTACAGCAGGGATTTGGTCTCCGAGTCCGTCGTCCAGGACATCGAACTCCATTCGATACTCGTGTCGATGTGCGCAGCTGACATAGTCTTCTATCCGCTCGAGACTGTGATACATCGTCTCCACCTTCAGGGGACCAGGACCATAATCGATAATTTGGACAGCGGAAGAAGCGTCACGCCTTTATTGACAGGGTACAGCGGAGCGGTCGACTGTTATCGTACGATACTGTCGACGGAGGGTCCTCTGGGGTTGTACAAGGGCTTCGGTGCCCTCATACTGCAATTTGCAGCCCATGTATTAGTGATAAGAGCGACGAAATGGATACTTACAGAACTGACCGGGGTGATGAGGCCTAAAGCAAAGCCAAAGTCACCGCCTCACAGTTACTTCAGCGGGATATGAACGATTTAGAGAGATGTTTCTTTTTTTAAAGCGAATTTCTTTTATGAACTTATTCGTTGAAAAAAATGTATATCTATGAACCAGGAACGTGTGACTTACGTTAAGTTTAGATAATTGATACTAACTGTAAAAAACATCAACGATTTGATAAAACGGTATATTTTTCAAATATTATCCAACTCTGTTTGTCAACTGCTTTTTCGGTTAGTGTTTATTGATTCGCTCGAGTCGCTCCTAGTCAGAGAATTAAAAAAAAAATCGAACAAAGGACGTTACTTTATCTTTCTGTTTTCAGTAAAGCAGAAAATACAGCTTTCAGCTAGTCCCACATACCCGCGTAATAATATTCTCTTCCCAGTGTGTAATTAATTATCGGTGCAGAGATTGTAGGACATTTTGTAAATATTGAGACTATTGAAAAATGAGTTCTAATCTTTTTATAATCCACTATGTAAATACAGGCTACTCTCTTCAAACGGTGATTTACCGAGAAGCTAATTTTACTTGAGAATCTTAGAATCGTTTTTGTTAAAGGTTGTGTGAAGCGAAGAGAAGGGTTCTTCAATATCTCGTAGTATTAACGATGTTAAACAATGTATAAACGAATATCTCTGGTAGAATACCGAAGATGTAAAAAAAAAGAACATAAAATAAAATACGTTGATAAGATCAGATTAATAATGACTATTATTTAATCATTGGTTTATTATAAGTATCATATACCCCTGTACACAATGTGAATTAGATAATAATAATGATCCGTTCATCGATTATTCTATCGATTTATCTCAAAATTGATTATCCTGAGCGCCATATGGTCCTGTTCATACATTCGATCAAGAAAAAAGAAACTATAATCCAATCAACATATCCATATAAATTTTTAGAATTTTTTTTTCTTTTGTTTTCTAACTGATAAACTGATAAGTCGCGTCAATTTACTTTTTAAGCTCACAATCAGGATCGTATGGCTCTCACGACGTGAGCATGCGAGCATGCATTTATAAATTCTTTCGGTATCCGTTGAGAATAATTTTTTTTTTCAAACTTATTTACACGCCTATTAAAATTGAGGGTAGAAACGAGAAATTTTCTATTACTATTTTTTTTTTTTTACTTTCTTTCTTTAAAAACGATGGAATATAATTTTCTAGCTAATTATCGGTACCATACATCTAAACACAAGCTTTTTTTTTCTTACGCGATCTAACACTCTTTTTTTAAACTTTTTTGTTGTTGCTGTTGTTGTTGTTGTCTTCCGTTTACGTTAATTAGTAGAGGTAAATCTATTACCTATTTACAATATATTACAAAGAATCTATGGTAAGTTAAAAATATTATTGTTAGTTATTTTTTTTTTTTTTTGTTTCTTCTCTGCGTATTGAAGAGTACATGAATTTCAATGTTCAATGTACTATAAATCTGAGAGAAATTAATTAATTCACTAATTTTTTATTTTCACTATACATATACGTATAAATGAAGAGGAGAATTTTTTTACCCTTATTTTAGTCTATCATTATAGTATTATGTATATTCAACAATTTACCAAAGATTCTTTAAATTATTCAATACAATAAGAAAAAAAAATCTATTTCATCCTTTATTCTTTATATTAATTTTTTTCATTATTCATTAGATCGTTTTTTTTTTCCCCCTAAACATTGTGAAATTAAATTAAAGAAATCAAGCTTTTATATCACAGAATTGATTATCGTAATTTCAATTCATTCAACGATATTCATACTCAACTCTCAAGACTTTTTTTTTCCATGTCGTTAAGACAGTGAATAATTAAAAATAACTTTTGTTTGTTTTTTTGCCTCACAATACACAACAGTAGCGGAATTTCATTATTTTTTTTTTCTGGTAATAATTATTGTTTTTTGTCTTACTTAGGTAAATAAAAAAAAAATCGAAAAAAAAACCACCAGTTACCTAATTTCGTCTATTCTTTAAATAATCTTTGTTCTTCACGTTCACTTCTCAAGTATATTACAAATCTTTTTGCTATTATAATAATAAATTTAGAAACAATAATAATATTAATAATTAAAAAAAAGAAGACACAGTAGTTTTTGTTTTGTCTCCTCAATTTTGTCGACCCATCTTCAAGATTAAAAGGTCGCGATTTTAATCTTAATGACTCGATATTTAAAAAAAATAGACCAACAATGTAATAATTATAAATTACTCTTCCATTAATTTTGCACATGCTGAGCCTGCGGCAGTTCCTCATCGTTTGATTCACCCCGACGCATGTACTGCGGCTTTTCATCACCCCTCACGCACGCCTCGGTAACGTGAACGGACATCACGTCGCTACCAGGCACCTCGAACATCGGCTCCAGCAACAACGACTCCATGATCGCCCTGAGCCCTCGAGCTCCCGTCTTCCTATCCATAGCTTGAGCCGCAATGGCGCCCAAAGCGTCCGGTGCGAAGGTGAGATCGACCTGAAAAGAAGATTTGAATGATAAACTGGATGGGAGGCGGACGTTTAAATCCCTGAGTACCTTGTCCATTGAGAATAGCATCTGGTACTGCGGTACCATCGCGTTTTTGGGCTCCGTCAAGATCCTGACGAGCATTTCACTGTTGAGAGTATGGAAAGGTACGAGGACCGGAAATCTCCCAACGAATTCCGGGATCATACCAAAGTCTATGAGATCCCTAGCTTCTACTTGTCTAAGTAGAACGTCTTTCTCTTTATTATCGTCGTCGGTCGACGGAGACATGTTCGCCACATCAGCCAGGCTGGCCGCCCTGCGTCCTGGGCTCTCGGTGGACGGAGTGGCTCCGAATCCCAGATACTTTTCGTTCTTGCGTCTGGAAACGAGCCTGTCCAGTCCGTTGTAGGCTCCCGAAGCGACGAAGAGAATGTTGGTGGTGTCCACCTGGAGGGTGTCGCCCCTCAGTTTCCTGGAGCTATTCTTCTCGGGGACGTTGACGATCGTCCCCTCCAGCATCTTGAGCATTCCCTGCTGCACGCCCTCCCCGCCAACGTCTCGGAGCTGATGAATTCCCGGGACGGCACCGATCTTGTCGACCTCGTCCAGGAAAACGATTCCCATCTGTGCTCTGTCCACGACGTAATTAGCGTCCTGCAGAAGCTTGGCTATAACGCTCTCGATATCCTCCCCGACGTATCCGGCTTGAGTCAGCGTCGTGCAGTCGCATATTGCAAAAGGAACATCGAGACATTGAGCAATGGTCTGGGCTAGGAGCGTCTTTCCGGATCCAGTCGGTCCCAGGAGAAGTATGTTGCTCTTCTCGAGCTTCAGTTGGTGTTGTTTGCTGTCCAGGATGTCGGAGCCGGAGTTGGACTGACCAGTGGTCGACTTTTGGGCCTGATCGGCGCCGGGAGGAACGTGCTGAAACCCAACACCGAGGGAATTCCCGATGCTGGATATGTGAAGGAGGTCTGCGAAGGATAAATCATTGATGTTAGGATTCTTGAGAGCGCTGCCTGGATCATCTAACGGGGAAATTCAAGCAGCGAACGGTAATTGCGTCTATCACAAAAATCAACAGGACTTATAGGATTAATTTTTCCAAACTGTTATTTACGCGGCTTGAGACCTCTATGTGTGAAGGGATGATTGGATTCCTGTGTCGTTGCCTGGCTAGCGCTGACCTGGTTCGCGTTCTGCATCGGTAAATTATTGTGTATCCGTTTATAATGGTTGTAAACTGCTACGCTGAGAACTTTTTTAGCGTATTCTTGACCCACGACGTGCTTGTTCAAGTATTCAAATATCTGAAAACATTGTTAATCAATTTTTTTTTTTTTTGGCGGTCATTTAACGAAATATCAAAGTCATCGGTGCTGCTTGGCGATCCGTAAAACTTGAACCGTAGAATAAATAAATAAATAATAATAAATTCGCCAAGGTAGCTTTGACACTTGGCTATGATTCAATAAGCTATTCCTAGACTGTGCGTTACACAGACTCTATGTACTTTGTGTTCCGATGAACAAAATAAATCTTTCGAAATAACGCTTTTCATGCCAGCGCTGTTTATAATGCGGAGGAACCGTGGACCGCGAATAAGAAAAATCCTGTGAATCGATAAGAATTAGAAACGATATTATTTATTTTGAGTATCGATTAGACGCACCTTCTTAGGCGGAGGTGGTGGCTTCCTGTAAAATCCTTGTTTCGGTTCCTCCGGCCTCAACGCCTCCTTCAAGCTCCTCTTGGAATCGATTTCGGAGAGAACGACGAAGAAGTGGTGGCACTTTTCGCACTTAACGAACCTCGTGGAGGCTTAAAAAAGGGTAATTAACGATCGACGAGATACTCGAACCAGATTTAATACTCACAGACGAATGTTTCCACGTGAGTGCAAGGATCTCCGCATTTTGGACAAGTCAAAGTGTTTTTCTTTCCTCCGCCTCCGCCTCCGCTTGCCGTAGTGCCTCCGGGCGGTCCTCCGTTTCCAGCGTCTTTGTTGATAGGCGGAGGATTATTATCGCCAGTCGATTTACCGAGGGAACCGGAAGTGGCGAGAGACCTCGAGGCGACGACTCTGACAATTTTGTGTACTGAGAAAAGTATTAACTAAAAATCAACGTCGTATAGATCGATGGAAAATGATAATCCAACGATGTTCAAATGTTTCAGTTCTTAGAAAAAATTGCTGATTAAAATTGCGAACGTTAATGAAATCGACCCGCTCACCATGATTGGTAACATTGTTTGACGAGGCTAGGCGACCAGCACTGACCAAACAACATCGGACGCAGCTCATCCTCGCTATTTACCTCCCGTTAAAGTCCAGACGAACGATTTATCTGTTACGAGGTGGATTCAGCCGCTGTAAAAAAACAAAATATATATGTATCTCGAAATATTTGCATATAAAAGCAGTAAAAACAAAATATTGCTGACGTATTGACGGATATCGAGTTCGTAGAGTTGTTAGAAAAGAACAAGAAAAAAAAAAACAAGTAGAATTTAACAAGTCAAAAAGTAATACGTAACGATACAAAAGGGTCGTTTGGTATCGTTGATAGCGGATTGATAAATTGACAGGAGTTAAGTTAAAGAGAGACAGAGATGAGATAACTATTCGCGCAGCTGAGTGCATAAGTTGAGAAAAACATTGCAGCATCGATAAAATCTAGACAAAAAAAACGGAGTCAAGGTCAGGTTATGGCCAGGTGGCAGGATTTTGATGTGTATTGTTAATCAATTGAGTTTAGTTATTTTATTAAGAAGTGCATGTACGTTTTTATTATCAGTTTTTCAAGTCTCTGTCATCAAACAAACACCACGTCACAGGTTATTTACGGGCTCGTGTTATCTCGTCTGTGTTGGACCGATTTAGCGAACTAGAAATATTATTATACGATATTCACAGCACCTCTTGTGTCGAAACGTAGATGCGCGTACTCGACGGGTTGAAAACACGCGATACAATAAGATGTGGAAATATCGTTCGTTCTCGTCGCCTCCGAGTCAACCCCCTGCCCTGATGGTATCCTACCGAACACTAAAATCCTAAAATACGTGACACGGGGAACAACAGCGGCGCGACATCTCGCGACGTTCGTAATGAACCCCCTTTCGACGAGGATGGCAACACTGATTTCGATATATCGATACTCTAGACGAACATCGAGTAGACTTTAGCGCACTTGTGACGTCATAGCGCTCCTATCCTAACACGCAAGGTTGTTTGCACTTGCCAATTGGAACACATCCATTGAATAACTTTTGAATATTGGATGTATTGGCCGTACGATCTCAACCAAAAATGATTCTCGTCGACAAATTGAGTACTTCGTGATGAGATAAAAATCGGAAAAAAATCAACCAAAATCAAGACGATCAAAGTAGTATCAACTTTGAATAATAATAATGCCCAAAAGTTATCAATAAATTGTTTAAACAAAACATTGTTTAACAAATTTCCTGGTTGGTTGATTTTTTTCCGATTTTTATCTCATCTCGAAGTACTCAATATTGACGACGAGACTCACTTTTGGTTGAGATTGTATGGCCTATACATCCTTAATATAATTTTAGTATCGTTATTAGAATTACTGTTGATACTAGGAGACATTAAAAATTTTAATCTACTGTATACACAAGTTCAGTTTACAGTATAGTATAGTTTTAGTTTACATATATCGAAATGTAAAAACCTTCTATCGAGGGGTGAATCACTAGGAAAAATGTTTAAACCATATATTACCCACATTTCCCAACATTTCTGGCCCTTCGTAAACCATATTTCCTTTATGATTCACCCCTCGCCTTTTATCCTGAATAAATTAATATTATTATCATCATTATTAATTATTATTTACTCAATTACGCGATGTATTGTCGATTCAAAGTTTTTTTCAACGTTCGAAACTGTATTTTTTTCGCGCCACGCCGTGACGTCACTATTCGTTACAATATTACGCTATGTGATCGATTCTTCGGATGGTATCGACACAGCGATATATCGATACATCGATCATGTATATCGCTCGTCGTCGGTATAAGCGGCTATGTTCACGTCTAACAAATTTCACGTGTATCTAAGCGAACTGGTAGTATGAAAAGTGTCAAATTGTTATTTCTCGATTATTAAATCGTGTTTTCACTCCTAGAAGCTGTATAAAATCTGTAAAAAAATGTCTAAAATCGAAATAAACAACGAGGTACGTAAACCACCCGATTAATATAACAGATTTTGATGAAATTTCAATTTTTTAGGTTAAATTTTTAGAGGTTAAGTTTTGTTATTCATCAAATAACAACGAAAATTATCATAAACTCCGATCAAATATATCAGAAACAGACTTTTAGGTCATTCACAGCAACAAAAATTCCTCAATTTTACCTTCAAATGCCACGAAAACAATATTTTTCTTCAATTTTGAGGTTATAAACCTTTTTTCTCTGTATCTGAACAGAATCTATTATTTTTCAGATCGTCTTGATGAGACACAGCGTGAGACGCGCGCGTGTTCAGGTATTGAGGAAACTGGTGAGACAGTCAAAGATGTTGCGGGTGAAAAAGGGGGACGACAAACAGCGCGAGAAGTATAAAAGGAAGGCGGACAAGCTGGGGGAGGAGTTGACGGCGATGAAGAAGATCCCCGACGACGAAGTGACCAGATATTCCATAACGAACGAGAGGAGACCCGAGGATGTTCTAAACGATTCAAAGTCCGAGCCCGAGACCTGCGTTCTGGCGAGACTGGCTAGCAATAAAATAATAAAAAACAGAGTCCAAGAGTTCAAACTAAAGTTTCCCAACTTCGCCGACCACTTGGGACCGGGAAGAAGAAAATTGTACAAACTGAAGAGAAAGGCGGGTAAATTGGCGGGTAAAGAGGCGAAATCGAACCCAGAAAAAGATGCCGAGGAAAGTTTGGGCGAAGAAAATGAAGAGCCTGAAGCTTCTGAGGAGTTGAAAACTGAGGACGGATCCCCGGAGATCAAACGGATTAAAACATCGGCCAAAATTTTACCGCGGAAGGCAAAAATGGCTGATAAATTAGCGGGAATAACTCCAACGAGCAAAGAAGCTACGGTGAAGAGTCTCACGAGTTTCTTGGAAGACAAAGGCGACGGAGACTCTGAGGACATTGGCGAGGGTGACGAGGGGCGTAAAATCGTGTTGGAAAAGGAGGTGGATTCGTTCTTCGTGACCTCGGACGGCGCGGGGGAATATTTGAGCGTAGTTGTGCCAAAGTCGAAGGCGACGGAGGAGGAAGAAGAGGCAGAGAAAGTCCCGAGCGATGGGAACGATTGGAAGAGTTCCGCCAGGTCGAGGAACGATAGATTCTTCGACAAGGTCGATTCTAGGGAGGATAAGTTCAGGCGGAGGGACGCGGGATCTGGGAGAGGGGATAAATTCAGGGAGAGAAATCGACCTCAGTCTTTTGGAAAACGAAATGGGGATTCTAGGAATACGGAGAAGACCGAGCAGAAGGAGATGCATCCTTCCTGGGCGGCTAAAAAGAAGGAGCAGGATATATTAAAGCTCGGTTTTCAAGGGAAGAAAATCGTCTTTGACGATGTTTAAGACTTTAGAATTTATAATTTTGTGTATATAAATATTGAATAAATAACATTCTTTATAATTTTGTTGAGTTTTTTTTTTTTTGTTCATTTGACGATAAGAATTGAGAGAATTTATTCAATATTGAAAAAAATTTCAATATTCTCTTAGAAAAGGAGGAAAAATTGAATAAAAAAATGTATTTACCTGAAAACTGACGTAACTCCGACCTGCAGCATTTGTGTTTGCGGTGAAATAGATGGATCATACTAGTAGTTAAAAGAATCAGTTTCTACACATCATGATTTAAAAACGCAAAATTCTCGAGTCACCATATTTTTTAAATATGAATAATTCAACTCTGAAGAGTTATCGTTTATTCAAATTGAATGTCTATTCAAATTTTAATATCGTATCGATGTAACATGTGTCAATAACTCGGAACAATTGATAGTCGAATTAATACTTCAATTTCGATGCAAAAAAGTCGAATAGAAAATAGATCATAATTTGAATTGTGAATGTGAATGTCGTCATTTTCATCTCTGTGATGCGAATAATAATTTTCCCACTATGATTTTGTTTACCTGCGATATTTACCTACGGATTTTCCGGGTATTGATATTCCCGGGGTGTACGGAGACGAATCATTTAAACCCGGAGGCAAAATACGGTTTTCAATAACCATAGAATATAAAAATATTTTCATCAAAGTACTGTAATGGAATTCGAATCTGCTCAAAAATAATTCTGCATAGAAAATTCGTTGTTTTTTTATTCCATCTGATTTCTTATTTTCTCTCTCTCTCTTTCATTTTTTTCTTCAAATAGATTTAGATACAAAAAGGAGGTCATACACGTCATCATATACTATAACCGTAATTATATACATAAATACAAGTTTTATATAATTATTACAAGAACATATTCACAGCGACTTGAAGATTTTTCTTTTTCTGTATTTTAAAATATTTTCAAATCGTGGTTAAATAATTTTGAAAAAAACAAAAAAAAAAAAAACAATGATTTATCAAATATATATGTATATATATAACTGTACATATGTACGAATAGACGTGATTTGATGATGGTTCTATAACGATAATAATAATAATAATAATAATAATAATTGTATAAAACGGATGACTTGTTGTTGTGTATGTGTATTATTATTTTTTCTTCGATAGAGTCCGCTGCTTTTCTCCGTGTGTAACTATCTGGGAGTCGACCGGAAGTCCTTTGCGACGACGAACCAGGTCCATGTACCGCTTCGCTCGGTTACCACTGTCCGGTTTCTCGCCAAAGTGGAGATACTCTTCTTCCGTCGACGGTACCCAGTATGGATCCTGCTCTATCACCTGATCAACAACGGATGTATACAAAAAAAAATAATTTTATATTCAGTACAGTCAAAACTACCGTTCGTTCACGATTTATATATGATCATTTTTTCGCTTCTTTTATTATATATCGAGAAAGAGTTACCAGATTTTGATGATTTTCGTATAAATCGACGCTGTTTTTCGAACCTTAGAATCGATAAGATTTTTTATTTTTATCGTTTTCGAATTATTTTGAGAAAAAAAATGTCCAAAGATGAAACAAAAATCACGATATCTAGAAAACTGATCAACGGATTTGAATGAAAATTGATTGCTGATAACGAATCTGATGTCAAATTTGTAAAATACACTATCAAAAAAATCTATAAATATTCTGATCTTTCACCGGTCAGATTTGAAAATATCATATGAATAAACAAAAAATCGTCAAATTCTTACAAAACATTTTTTTCAGTCTCTAAAGACAAGTTTGACTAAAATTCAATTACCAAAATTCTGATATACAACACTATTATTAATATATTATCAACAGAAAGAAGAAATCCGTCTTCTTATTACAAAGAAAGAAAAAAAAAAAAAAAACAACGTAGCCATTCTTAAATAGTGTCTCCCCCAGATATATACATATATACGATCGTTGTGTCGTTCAACAGTTAGGTAGGCTGGTAGGTTGGTAGGTATATATTGGACAAAACTTAACCAACTTTGTAATACCCGGGGTACACGGTAGTTTGAAGGGAAAAAGGGTCTTGCGTAAGTCGGTAGCACTCTGAATTAGTGAGGTGGTTTCCCCCCTCACTCCCCCCAGCCCCCCTATATAGCTGCCTCTTTTCCTTCTCCCCCTCTCTCTACCAGCGTCGAAAACGTTCTACGGTTCCTAAAGTGAGGTTCCCTCCTTTCCTCCCTCCCCCCACGTTGTAGGATAGGGATATAGGAGGCAAACGGGCAAAACTTTTCTCCCATTCCATTCCATCTTTAATTTTTTTTTTTTTTTTACGTTTTTCACTCGTCTCTGACACGAAAAAGAAAATAAAAAGTAAAATAGAGGGAGAGACTCGGTGTAGTAAAACCTGTGTGTTTGTATATATCCCCCCTCCCGCCGATCTTGAAGAAGAAGAAGAAGAAGAAGGAGAAAAAAAAGATATTTTTTTTCTGTTTTTTTTTTTTTTAAACCTGACCTCACCCCGTATCCCCCTCCCGTTAAATTCCCTTCTTTCTTCCTCTCTCTCTCTCTCTGTGAAACCTCAGAGAGGAGGAGGAGGAGGGCACGTATTGAAATTTATAAGATGTGGACACCTGGTCCTCTCTGGGTCCGAAGCAACCAACGTGCATAAGCACCCGTAGGATGATATTATATTGACCGATATAACGAAGTAGGTATAACCGAAATAGTGACAATCACTTTACAACCAGGTATTAAATACACGGAGCAGATGGTAGCCCAGAGTGGTTTTTGTTTCAGTCAGATTTGTTTTCGTCTCCTCCTTATGCTTTTCGTTATTCGCCTTCAATACCTGCAGCCCAGTCGTACAACATTAGGGGGTTCAAACCTGTTGCTTTTGGGTTCTACAATCTGTTACATGTATAAATAAACCTTTTTCATTCCTTTCTTTGTTTCTTGTTACCTCAAAAAGACTCATAATAAGATAGTATAATAATGAATGAAACAGGAACAACAACAACAACAACAACAACAACAACGAAAAAAACAGAAGAAAAACCAATAGAGTATCGTTGCGTCGTTTGAATAGAGTGCATTTCGCGCCACACCGTGACGTCAGTATTCGGTATAACGCCGCACCCGGAATCTGGCGTCGTCCGTTGAAACCCGCTGCTCATGCGAAGGAAAGAAAGAGAAGGACAAAAAAATGAGCATATAAAGAAAAATATGAAGGAAAAATAAGAATAAGAGAAGAGAATATTTTCATTTATTTTCTGTTTTTTTTTTTTTAAATCAAATATCAATCTGCTTGTTCCTTGAAACGCGAATAAACCTCGTCAGAAACGTTTTCTGATAGATCGTGACGTAAGAATTGACGATCATACTCAATACTCCGTGTTTTTTAGATCATGATGCAAACATGGCGTCAATTCTTACGTCACGAACTATAAAAAACCGTTTGAGAAGGTGTTTAATCGCGTTCCAAGGAACAAGTAGATTTAGATTTTATATAAAAAACGGAGAAAAAAAAATTAGAATGGAAAATACTTTGTCTACTCTTATTCTTGTTTTTACCTCCTTGCTTCTCATTCTTTTGCATTGCATTTTTTCTTTTTTTTTTTCCTTTCTTGCTTTATAAATCTATGTACTCTGTTTTATTGTCAAATATTGTTATGGACATGAATAAAGTATTATTATTATTCAGTCTCTGTACTGTATCGATTGTACGGTATTGAAGCAGTCTTAAATTATATAGTTTGCCGGACCGCTGGGTGCTACGTACATAAATACGGCAATGGATCCTGCCAAGAGATCCAGTGGCGCGTGATGATGGGATGTTGTAAAGAAGAAGAAGAAGAAGAAAAAAAAGGTACAGACAACAACAACAAAACAAAACAATTCAACAAAAGAAAAAAAAAAAAAAACATTTGAGAAGATCGCTCTAGGAAGCGCACGTTCCATACAAAAAAAAAAAAAAAAAAAAAAACTCTGTTTCTGTTCAGTCTGTATAAAACGGTGTTGAATAATAAAAAAAAAAAAAGAAAATAAAAAGGGAACAAGTGAAAAAAAAAAAAAGAAAAAAAGAAAAGAATAGCTCACAGCTCATCGTTGTAGTTCAGAAACTAGCACCGCGTTATACAAAAGCAGAATCCTACTGTGATGGAAATAATTCTTGTTTTCAATCACTTTCGAGAGATCGATAGATACAAGTATATTTCAATTTCCCCAATATTCCAAGCCATGATATCTTTGAGATATCGATTAAGGGGACTTTTTAAAAAATCACTTGTCGTTAGGTTTCAGGCCGATTATGCCTGTCGACGTCTCATTTTCTTTGGAGAGCCACTCTTCATCGCGTGGATGAGGGAAATTGAAAAACGAAATTTTTTAACCAAGTTATCAGCACAAGAGTGACAAGATTGTCGCTAAATTTCGATAACATCATTCGCACGATGAAGAATTTCTCTCCGAAGAAAATGAGACGTCGATAGACATAATCGAATCAACCGATTTTTAAAAAGGCCAATTTTTCCATGTGTAATGAACTTTGGACAAGATATTAATGATTTTTGGATATGACGCTGTACTGGTCCCCTCGAGGAGCCAGAAGCCAGGAGCCAGGAGCCAAAAGCTCTTAAGGGCGTAAGTTACGACCGTAAAAATCCTGGGCCTTCCCCTTCCCCCAGTCGACCTTCTCCCAACCAGAGGCTATTGAGAAGCCATTGAGAGGCTGGAAGAGGCTTGCGGTATTGTTGACCCGTCACAGGTTGATTGTCTCTATTGTTGTTCTAACAATGCTCCCCGCGGGTGCCTGAAACTTACACTTCGATTTCTGCCTCCTTCATCCCAGATCCCCGGGTTTCCGGACCCGGGGGACCCTGGGGACCCTGGGGACCCCTCGTTCATTCATCGTTTCTGTATATTCGCCGTAAAACCTTATCGGTAAAGCAGGCCAACTTTTTCAATTTCCAATTGTAAAACCATCAAACTGACTCAAGATTAGAAGATAGTTGTTACCTCCCAGTGGCTGAATACGAGCTGGGGACTGGCCAATCCTGAAGTTTGGGTTCTCAGTTCACTAGCCAATTGAAAACTTTCGGGAACCGGAAGCGTTGCCAAAACGCGAAATTGTCCACCGAAACCGGAAGCGCTATCCGCGGCCACAACCCTGCCCTGACGTCTCCCAAAAACGGCGTAGAGCTTTCCTGTAACAGAAAAAATATGTATATAGCAGGTGAAATAAGAAAAAAAAAAGAGAATCGAGGATCATCGATGAAGCGGATGAATGCCGGTATTAGAGGAAGAGATTTAATGGAGGGTAGAATATACGAGATCCGTACATATATATGTATATATACTTATATATACCTGTACAGCTATATACAAGAATACACTAGGTTTTCTGAGAGGACGACGGGAACGAGGAGACCGCGCGTTCGGGTTTCCGGTCGCGCCCTGGGGCACCTGCGCGCACCTGCATCCCCCCCTGACGTCGAGGCCACTGAGGCCACGCTGAGGCCAACCTAAGAGTAAAGGAATCGCCTCCTGACCACCACCTCGGGGTCCAGCGAACACAGCTTCCTTTTTACCATTTTTTCATTTTCAAATTCTAATTTTCTTTCACTATACATCGTCGACTGCTTCTTATAAAAAGTTCCAGAAACGGGACTGTTTTTTACAAAATGTGTATTTTTTCAATGAAAATATTCATAACACGACGGTGGAATGCGAGATTTTACGGAATAGTGACGTGACCGTGTGGCGGGAAACAAGCGACTGATTCAAATGGTTGGAGGAATGCTAAAATTCAATTGGAAGCAATATAAATGAATGCTGGTTTCTTGAAACTATAATATAAGAGACTCTTTCTATCCACTAATTGCATCTTGCTACTTATAATGAGTTTCGAGAATTCTCCGTCATCGATATATAAACGGTATAACGCAAACACACAAACACACTGCGGAGAGACGTTGTAAAAAAGAAATAGAAAAGGATACAAACAAAATCCATCGCGGGTTTATAAAATATATGGGGGGCGGTTTTTGTACTCGGTTCAAGATATAGGTATATTGTGCAGTAGACGAGATGAGAGAGAGAGACCAAGATGAAAAAGAAGAGGTGGAGGTGGAGGACGAAAGGGGGGGAAAAAAGTGGAGGTGGAGGTGGAGGAGGGGGCACCCATTCATGCTTCGCCTCTTGGTTGCCTCTAGCCCAAGAGAGTCCAGTTCACGACGGCATACCTAAAGCATACCTTCGTGGGCCCATACAGTGGGCGCCATTCCTCTCTCAACGCTCTCTTGTCGCGTGCGTTATAATTCGAGACACCCAAACTATACATAAAATATATCGATAATAACAATAAATTTCGACTTTTCCTTCATAAAAAAAAAAAAAAGAAAAAGAAAAATTGAAGAAACTGTGGTAGAAAAAAAACCGAAGTAAAAAAAAAACAGTTAATTTCGGTTTCGGTTTTTTTGTTTTTTTTTATATATATAGTTTCTTGAAATTTAAATGATTTTTGTTAAAGACTCGCCATCAACGATAATTCTGTTCTTTTTCAATACATAATAAATCGCGATAAAAACGGTATTAGATAAAATCGTATTGAAAAAAAAAAAAAAAAAACTGTATCATCCTCGGTGTATTATATGATATATTTGTGTTTTTGCATAGCAAGCATCGCACAACTAAGCGAAAAAAAAAAAAAAACCGCGCGCCTAGTGTTATGTGATACGACCTTATGGGTTGATGGTGTGAACGTTGGACATATCAAAAGCACGTGTGATCTACATATACATGTATCATATAATAATAATAATAGCTATAATAAACTGTTAGAAATATATAGAGAATAGGACGTGAAACTAAACTAAACTGAACTGAACTGAACTAACTAACGTAACTTTTAATTAACACCAACTTGTGTCATCAATTATCTCACCACATAGGAGAAGAAGAAAGAAACAAAAAGAGACGATAAATATGGATAAAAGAGTAATGAACGTCGTGACAATTATAGTCGTGATGACTACCATGTTTTCAAAATCATTTAGCACTCTTTTGGGAGTACAAATCGACGATACAACCGGTGATGAATTTATAAACGAGTATCTATCGCTCGACGAGAGTAGATATCTTGCTGAGATACAACAGTTTCAAGATACAGCTATCGAGATCGATCTGATCGACGGAAAACGTCATCGACATACACACCAGGAACCGAGGGTGCTCTATCAAGTCGGGGTGAGCCTTACGTTACACTTACTGACACGTATATATGCATGTATGTATATATTGTACAGAAAAAAAACGTCGAGATAAGGAAAATGAAGACTGGTAGCCCTCCCTGTTCAAACTCGGGGTTCCCCTTATCTGTTATAATAAAAAGAAGAAAGAAAGAAAGAAAGAAAGAAAAAAAAACTAGGTAAGGTAAGGGAGTGAGGCTCGTTTTATTGCCTCGTCTTAGGTACCCTCCCCCTTTTCCTACGGTTAAGGTGCAACAGCAGCAGGATTGATTCAGTCAACAGGAAGTTTGAAACCAGATACCGAACTTTGTATCTATATATCTTGAGAGGGGGGACCGACGTAACTTGTATAATTTTATAACAAGACACCGAGTGCTGCTGCTCGGCAGTCTTGTTAATAGCTTTTCAACTCTGATGTATAGAAGTTGAAGTTTGTGCAGCGCGAGTGTCGAACACAATTTCTGCAAAACTCTATGAGAAAAGTTTGATATTTGAGAAAATATATCCGAGGCGGTGGATTTGTGAAAGAAAGAAAAAAAAAAACCAGTGTGGAAAGTAGATAATTAGCGCACTGAAACTTTCCACACAGATGTATTAAAGATCGCTATACATCGAGTACCGTTTGTTCGATCTTGATGGAATTTTTCACAGACTGAGTTCTGGTCATCTTCTCAAAGATGACGCGATTCGTTTCTACAATAGAAATCGAAGTATCAGGAAAACATTAGGAGAACCTTGATCAAACAGTAATATTTTATCGTTAGTTCGTCAACTATCTTCATAAATCCTGACTTTTCCCAGTGACATATTATCACCTTCTCTATAACACTTCAGAATTGATCCAGTCGAATTTCGGCTACCCACACATCATGAATTTGTTCTTGAAAAAAGAAAGAAAATGAGTTCCTCTTTTCAAATTCCTTTTAATTTCGATTGAAAAAAAATCTTCTTTTTCTTATCTCAATGCCAGAATGAGAGAAATATCGAAGAACCTGCATCAATGACGTATTTAGTAGATAAGAATCTCCCAGAGCACGTAACTGAGTTTCTATAAATGCCCCCGTGTACGAGCTATTCGAGAGAAAAATAACTATAACATATATATAATAATGATAAAAAAAAAACGAAATAAAAAAGAAAAAGAAAATAAGTAGAGTTTATACCGTGGGCAGAGAAGCGAGTGGCGCCCACGAGACGGTGGAACCTGTTGCTGCTCAGACTGTCAGGTTGGCATTTCATTCATAAGGCATGTGCTGCGGTTGTTTCCTCTCTGACTTTTATAAATATATACGTCAGGATTTTCTTATTTTTCATCAATTAAACTTCTTTTATCTTGTATTCGTTACACACACACACACACACACGCGTATCGCAAAATTCCGTTGCTACATAGCCAATGGGGGGATAGGAATAAACGCGAACGACACTCTCGAGGGAACGGAAGTTGGGGATCGTCGTCTCCTATCCAGTCATCTGCTTTTCACGGGGTTTTTAGGAGGTTGTTTGTGAACCGTATAACCACGGGGCCAGGTGTCATGTTCGTTTCTCAGTCGGGTCCTGGACGATGTGACGCGGCGACGCGATCACGATGCGGTTGCGAACCGTCGAGTAAGGGAACCTTCCACGGGACCAGGAGACGCGTGGGAACTTCCGGATGGCTCGTACCAACTTCCGGTCCTCTATTATGCCTTTTCTAGTTTACAACCCCTCTTCTTCTTTTCCTCCTTGCTTTTTTCTTCTTGGTTTCTTTTTTTTTTTTTTTTTTTTCATTATACTCGGTGCCGGATACCGAGCGACCTTATTCTCAAAACTACTCCTCTCTTCCTGTTCACAAACATGTTTTTTTTTTCTCTGCTTCTCCTTCTTCTTCAATTTTTCTTCATTATTTATTTACGATATATATTCTTAAGGCACGAACTTAAGGTTACCTGTGTGTATTTTCTATCGCAATTCATTCATTCATGCCGGCTATATCTGTGTGTAAAACGACTCGTAAAAGTTCATTCATGAACGAAATCTGGGTCAATACGTAAACCTACTCGGTGTACGTGCTCACGTTTCCTCGAGTCTCTTTTCCTTTCCATTGATCTGACCCAAGAGTCTCTCTCTCTCTGTGTGTGTGTGTGTGTATTTATTTTTCTCTCACAGAGACACATGGACACAAAACCCTACCATATATACGTTTGTCCATTTGTATTTTCTTACAAACTTTTATCCATAGACGGACTCGCGATTATCGTCGTGTAGTGGCGAAGATCAGAGGAGGGGAGAACACGTTCACCTTGCTTTTCTATGGATGAATGCTCAACGCTTGAATGAACGATTCTTTCATTCGCGATTTAAGACAAGTAATAATACATAAATAACGATCGTGTTGAATTGCAAAATGAGAGAATCGTCATCTTATCATTATTCCGGTTGGTTAAATGTTTGTTTTACTCTCAAGTGAAGAGAGAGAGAGAGATGAGACAGGACGTCAGCGATTGCCTCATTCGACAGGATTGATTACCTCTGAATAGAGTCGCTTAGCCATTAACCGCCAAGTGAACCGATGTTCTTTTGCCAGGCATTTTATACACACGTAGCATACACAACCAAACTCACGACAGTCAAAGTCACTTTATAGAATAGAGAACGTTTTATCATTCAAGAGTACACTGTCACAAATTTCTGTATCAAGTTTCACAAAAATGTATGTGAAGCACGCAACATATACTTTTTCTACGTCAAAATTCAACTTTTTCAATATTTCAATATTCATATAACAGTTTTGAAAATTCAAAATCATTAGAAAATTTCATAGCCAAGATATATACTAGATTTCATGTACAGAATGTTTTGGAAAATTTGGCTGAATACTCGTATGATATGAAAATCCATGATAATTTCGTTTAAAAATCGGTTTCCACTGGTACAATAATTGCCGAATCGGATCATAAAATATTGCAGAATGAACCAAAAAATGATAATTTTGCGCTTTTAATTGGATGGACTGTTGATAATTGACTGAAATACCTTCGTCACTGAAAACTAACAAAGAATCATAACATATGTTTTGAATCTCGAAAACAGTTTCATAAATTTAACAGAACCGTATCGATATTGAGATACAGTGATTTAAAACTCGGTATGTTTTTTCAATATTAGGACACAAATATGAAATATCAAGATCTTTTATATCAATTTCATTTCAATCACCAGGATTTGTAAATTTCATTCCTGTTTTCATAAGAAATTTCAAGATATTTTAAACAGTGTAGACAAAGAGAAGGAAGAAAAATTGATACATTGATAGCAGGATTTCTTAGGCGACAGGAAGTAAATGATCGATTGATATCACCAGCTGTTTAAACACGGTCTATGTAATACATATTGCATATATATCGAAGGGAACGAAGGAGAACAAAAAAAAAAAAAAAGAACGTAACAAGAGGAAGGAAAAAAAAGCCACGTGGCCCCTTTACAGGCTTTATTCCTTCATGAAAAAAGAAAGATCAGGATTTAGGATTTAGGGTCTCGAGGGGGTGTCGCGTTGGCTACCTGATACCTCCTCGTCCTCCGGTAGCCAAAACTTCTTTGGTCAAAGTGTATTGTTTGTTGTACCTTTTTTGTGATATCCTTTATCCAAGATTTGCTCTTTTATCCACGAAATCGAAGAGAGTAAAAAAAAATAAATAAAAAACAGGATTAATTTGTCCAAAAGTTAATTAGGGAGCAAAATTTCTAATAGTAATTAAATACCAGCCATTCCTCAATGAAAATTTTATTTTTCTCTCATTCTGATTGATTGATTCATTCGATCATTTACCGATTTTCCAGGTCGATTTTTTAACAGACTCGATTGATATTTTATGTATAAAAGTCAGCGACTGACTCTCTTCTTTTTGGTTAATGAAACATTAAAAAATCGGTAGGTAAGAGTAAAAGAAAGAAAGAAAGAAAGAAAGAAAGAAAAAGAATATTGAAAAACGAACCGACTGTGTTTGAGCCACCGTTCGAATGATCGGAGGCTGTAACCTGCGGTACGTTGAGCCAAGGAAGGTGGTTATTGGACCGGAAGCTTGGCGCCCTGAAGGCACGCTAGCAAAAACACCTTACTTGACTACTACCTCACCTCCACACCTCGCCTCGGCTCTTCCGCTCCAGTCTCCGTTCTCCGTTCTCTTTCTCCTTTTTTTTTTCTTTTTTTTTTTATCTTTCTTCATCTTTTATCTCTCATCTCTTTTTCTTTCTTATATCCTCTCAGAGTTTCCTCTCCGACCACGCCGCAGTACCAGAATTGTTTTAGATTCTGTCCGATCGACCGATTCGGGGATCGTTGATCATTATTTTTTTCAACTTCCCGTTTCTATGTTCTCAGAGAAAAGGGGAAGTTATTGGAATCACGACGAAAACGAAAAGTTTAGTTTTTACTCGATCGATTTCGGCTCTGATCGGTTCAGTACTTTTTCAATTTCGATCGACGAATTTGAATGAAATTTGGTACCACATGGTTTTTTGTATCGCTCAACGCGAATCTGAAGTCATTTTTGCCAAATTTTAATTCGTCACGTTCGATATGCTTCGAAAAACCAGATTTGCGAAATTAAAAACGACGGATCCAATTTCCTGGGGAGAAAAACACTAAAACCATTCGAAATCCCGTGAAAATTGTTACTCGAAGGTTTTTCGAACCGCTGAGGTTAGATTTGCAAAATTCAAAATAGTCCAAAGAAAGTTCAAAGGCTGGCTCATAGTCGGCCCAAACCCTCTCGTTTCGCCCGGTTCTGATGATTTTTACTGATTTTGTTTCTTCTCCTTTTGTTTCTAGGAAAGTGAAGAGGAACTACCGGAGTGTTCGGATCGAAGCGAGGTGTGCAGTAAGGTGGATCTTTACGGGGCACCGTGGGTCGAGAGACAGTGCAGATGCCCAGGGGGAAGATCGTGTCCCAGCAGTCTTCACGCTGACGATGGACATACCATTGTTGATAAGACGAGACAGTACAAACTTTGCGAACCCGTTAAGAGACTGCCGATATGTCGTTACTTCAAGTGAGTCGGACTTTTTTTATTTTTTTTTTTTATTTTTTAATCAAGAGACCGAGTACATTCAAATTCAAGTTTTTAATATTCATCATTCTTGAGAATGGAGGAACCGAATTTTATCAATTTCGTATCGATCGACGCCATTTTTCGAGTCTTAGAACCGATGAAATTTTAGATTTTATTGGTTCATTTGTTTTTTGAGTTATCTCGAGAATGGATTGAATGACTTTGCACAAATTTGTCTTAATCAACGCGGTTTTTTCAAATCTCAGAACAGATCATGTTTGTAATTAGAAGGGTCGAGTGGTTTTTGGGTTATACAAAGAATAACATTTTTGGAAAAATTTCAATCAATCATATTTCGAGCATGGATCAACGAATTTTGAGTAAATTATTCTCAATCGACTCGGTTTACTTCGATCTTGAAACTAATCAAATTGTGAAACTGATAAAATAATCAGTTTTCTAGTTTTTCAAAAAAGTATCTTTTTGCGAAATTTTCAATTCATCATATCTCGAGAACAGGTCAACGGATTTCGACCAAATTGGTCTCAATCGACGCGGGTATTCCAAACTCTAAACAGATTCAATTTTGGACTCGATAAAAAAATTAGTTTTTGAGTATTTCAAAAAAGTATCTTTTTGGGAAATTTTCAATTCATCATATCTCGAGAACAGGTCAACGGATTTCGACCAAATTGATCTCAATCGACGCGGGTATTCCAAACTCTAAACAGATTCAATTTTGGACTCGATAAAAAAATTAGTTTTTGAGTATTTCAAAAAAGTATCTTTTTGGGAAAGTTTCAATTCATCATATCTCGAGAACAGGTCAACGGATTTCGACCAAATTGATCTCAATCGACGCGGGTATTCCAAACTCTAAACAGATTCAATTTTGGACTCGATAAAAAAATTAGTTTTTGAGTATTTCAAAAAAGTATCTTTTTGGGAAAGTTTCAATTCATCATATCTCGAGAACAGGTCAACGGATTTCGACCAAATTGATCTCAATCGACGCGGGTATTCCAAACTCTAAACAGATTCAATTTTGGACTCGATAAAAAAATTAGTTTTTGAGTATTTCAAAAAAGTATCTTTTTGGGAAATTTTCAATTCATCATATCTCGAGAACAGGTCAACGGATTTCGACCAAATTGGTCTCAATCGACGCGGGTATTCCAAACTCTAAACAGATTCAATTTTGGACTCGATAAAAAAATTAGTTTTTGAGTATTTCAAAAAAGTATCTTTTTGGGAAAGTTTCAATTCATCATATCTCGAGAACAGGTCAACGGATTTCGACCAAATTGATCTCAATCGACGCGGGTATTCCAAACTCTAAACAGATTCAATTTTGGACTCGATAAAAAAATTAGTTTTTGAGTATTTCAAAAAAGTATCTTTTTGGGAAATTTTCAATTCATCATATCTCGAGAACAGGTCAACGGATTTCGACCAAATTGGTCTCAATCGACGCGGGTATTCCAAACTCTAAACAGATTCAATTTTGGACTCGATAAAAAAATTAGTTTTTGAGTATTTCAAAAAAGTATCTTTTTGGGAAAGTTTCAATTCATCATATCTCGAGAACAGGTCAACGGATTTCGACCAAATTGATCTCAATCGACGCGGGTATTCCAAACTCTAAACAGATTCAATTTTGGACTCGATAAAAAAATTAGTTTTTGAGTATTTCAAAAAAGTATCTTTTTGGGAAAGTTTCAATTCATCATATCTCGAGAACAGGTCAACGGATTTCGACCAAATTGGTCTCAATCGACGCGGGTATTCCAAACTCTAAACAGATTCAATTTTGGACTCGATAAAAAAATTAGTTTTTGAGTATTTCAAAAAAGTATCTTTTTGGGAAAGTTTCAATTCATCATATCTCGAGAACAGGTCAACGGATTTCGACCAAATTGATCTCAATCGACGCGGGTATTCCAAACTCTAAACAGATTCAATTTTGGACTCGATAAAAAAATTAGTTTTTGAGTATTTCAAAAAAGTATCTTTTTGGGAAAGTTTCAATTCATCATATCTCGAGAACAGGTCAACGGATTTCGACCAAATTGATCTCAATCGACGCGGGTATTCCAAACTCTAAACAGATTCAATTTTGGACTCGATAAAAAAATTAGTTTTTGAGTATTTCAAAAAAGTATCTTTTTGGGAAAGTTTCAATTCATCATATCTCGAGAACAGGTCAACGGATTTCGACCAAATTGATCTCAATCGACGCGGGTATTCCAAACTCGAAACAGATTCAATTTTGGACTCGATAAAAAAATTTGTTTTTGAGTTTTTCAAAAAAGTATATTTTTCGAAAAACTTCAAATCATCATATGTCGAGAACAGGTCAAAGAATTTTGACCAAATTCGTCTCGATCGATAGTATTTTAGTTCCCCTAAAAGTGTATAAATTTTATGTATCAATCGGTAAAACAGTTCCCTAATGAAACTAATTTTTCTATACTTTAATGCCTGATGTTTATTTTTAATCAGGGACGTAACGTGGACTCTAGCGCCTGGCGGAGGTCCCGGAAACACATCGGTGCAACGAGTACACTGCCGATGTCGTCCCGGAAGTGTACCGTACCTGGTTAGAAGACAGCAGCACATATCGCCCGAGGGGAATCCCGGTTTTATATACGCATTTGCCTGTTCACCCCAGAGCGTGAGTAAATTTTAATTAAAATGAACCCGGAAATCGGTTTTTTTTCTTTTTTTCTTTTTTTTTTTTTGTTAATTCAACAATATTTTATACAATTTATGTAAATTTCGTTACAGAGATTACGTTGCCAGCACAAAGAGCCATGCCGACTTTTTACTGTTCGTAAAAGACGGAGTTCCCAACTGGAGGAAGTAAACGCATCGCCATTATGTCAGTGTCCTAAGGGACATCGGTGCCCCAGACGACACACTGATCCAGGATCATTGCCGGCAAGATCGTACTCCGGGGTTTTAGAAATAAAAACTTACAGCGGTTACTGCGTACCCACGCATCATTCGGAACCTATATACACCCTGTGAGATATATAAATACGATATACACGTAGAAATACGCGAGCAGATTATATGATTATTATATAAAAACTTTTCAATTCTCTTCTCCGTTGATTTTATTTTTTTTCTTTTTCGTTCTATCATTCATTCGAACTACGCAGGATAAATAATATAATGAATATATTCATATTATTTCATATAATAAATTGTTAAATACGTAGAGACAAAGAAAGAAAAATATGTAAATTCAAATTCTGTAATTTCTTTTTTTTTTCTTTCTTCACGATTTGCTAAAGAGATTACCTGAAAAATCTATAATAGTTATTATATTATATATATTATTATATTACATATAGTCATCGTATAATTAGTTCTATCAGTAGTCATGACGATATAAATTCAAATATAAGAACCTTATGAAGGTCGGTAAGATATTAGAATAACAAAATTGAAAAATAACAGAAATGAATCAGCTTTACAGCTTTTTGTTCCACCAGGCTTTCCCTCCTCAGAAGCAAAAAATTTCACACAAAAAAAATAAATAAATAAAAAAAATAAATTGCCCACAATTATTTTTCGTATTCAAAATTTTCTGCAGTTTTAATAATCATTATATATTTGACATAGATAACAACGTGAATAAGAGTAATGATAAATTTTTCATATATTGTTAATTTTATTGTATATACGATGTATATACCAATTATAATAGTTATTTTTAGACCACAGCCCAAGATTTCACCCCTCCCCCCCCCCCTCCCCTTCGATTATGATAATAAATATAATATTGCCATTAATAATAATAATAATAATGTTTCTTGTCTATTATTTTTAGATTATTATTATATTATTATTATTATTATTATTATTATTATTATTATCATTATTATTAATATTCTTGTTGTTGTTGATGATGTTAATAATTATTGTTATCATTAGTATTATTGCTGATTCTTTTTTCTTCTATCTTCCATTTATATATTATGTACAACATATTTGCTATTTAATGTAGTATTAAACGTAACCAAGTTTAATTTATCACTACATAATAATAATAATTATTATTATTATCATCGCCAAGATTTGATCGCTGTAAAACTGAATTGACAATAAATAATTCGATTCCAATGATAATAACGATCATCAAATTTCATTTAAAAAGAAGAAGGAAAAAAAAAGGAATATGAATGACCGTTATGTAAGAAATTATGAATGAATATTGTAATTATCTTCAAGTAATTATTAATCAATGGTTTTTTCACTTTCTACATCTGCTGTACAGTAAAAATGAAATTGTAATATGAGCAAAACCGAATAGTACAAAGCGGAATAAATGATGCAAAATTTATAAAATAATATTGATAATAATAGTAATGATAACAATGATAGAAGAAAAAGAAAAAAAAATCAGAAAAATTGAATTATCGAGTAATAACAAAAAAATGATGACTGATTACAAAATGAAAACGAATAATTTCAAAGACGTAGAAAAATAGGAAGACCGAAAAAACGGATGGTGATATAAAAATTTCGAAAACATTAATTAATATCTCTTCATCATATAGACAATAATTAAAAAGTAATAATTTTTTAGTAGGTATTATGTAATATTTTATAACGTAATAATGATAATTCAATAATTTGACTTTGATTGTTCTGTTAACAAAATTATCGAAACCCAATATGTTTTGTAAATATTATATTCATAGATGAAATATAATAATAATAATAGTAGGTTGTAATTTTAATCACACAAACACACACATATTATATTATATAATTATTATAATATATATATATATTAATATATATTCATATATAATTATATAATATATATTATAGGTATATACAATATGAATATTGAATATCCCGTTTGACTATGGGTATAATAGGTATCAGATTTGAAATCGATCCTATATTGACACATAGTTTGATATACATATAATAATAATAATAATAATAATAATAATAATAATAATAATAATAATAGTAATAATTCTGTCTAATTTTTTTTTCAAATGTATATTCAATATTATAATATTAATGATTAATAGATTATGTATATTGTTAATATGCTGCAGGTCACAATCATGTATTATTATCATTATTATGAAACGTACATAAATATAATCGTTTAGTTCCAAATAATTCAATTTTATCTTCCTTTCCAATTGTTATTCGTCTTGAATTTTTAATCCCATATGTTATCGGTATATCTTATCTCTTACTTTTATTCGCAACGTGAATTATTTTATTGAAGATATTGATTAAAAGAATGGGGAAAAGAAAACAAATATGATTTAATAACAATCATAAACCGGATGAGATTCTTGTAATTTCAAGCTCGCCTCAGGCAAGCCGGAACCCAGACGTGTACCTCCGGTTGCGGTTCGCGTGGAGCTGATCCAGGAATGCATTGAAATAGCAAATAATGGTTTCTCTCTATTGAATAGCAAAATCGCTGTTGAAAAATTCCTGCTAATATTGAAAATAAAGATCGAACAAAAGTTTGAGGATAATAATGAAAGAATATTATCGAACTTTATAATAAACATAATTTTTAACGAGCATATTTCAGCGAGTAGTAGAGTTTCTTACCTCTCTGACTTTTATCAGAAGATATGGAGACAATTTTTTTTTTTTATCTTTATCGAAAATATTTGAACTCTGAAATATAAAAAAGAACAATTGGAAAGTTTATATTTTTCGCATCAGTTCGCAGATAGTGAAAAAAGAATAATATTTTAAAATTTTCATAAACTTTTAAATTCTCCATACAACGAACGTGAAACTTTCACCAATATTCCCGATCGCGTTCAGTGTTCGTGATTTACCAAGCGACGAAGTTATGTCAGGCATTTTTGCAACATTAAATAAATGAAATTTCAATCGCTTCGAGGCGTTGATAAATTATTATTTGAGGAAAATGAGTGATTAAACAAAATTAATAAATAAACGTTAACAACGAAGCTGAACTACTTTTTTTTCTTCTAATATTGTTGTCGATGAAAATTTCAATATAAATCTATAAAGATAATCAATAAAAAAAAAGAAGAAGAAGAAGATTGAGAGATTATTATTATTATTATTATTATTATTTTGATAAACAATTTTATCTTCGGTTTATTCCGTATCTTTCCGTATCGAAAATTTCATTATAAATCGATGGAATTTGGTGGAACGTTATTCGCGACAAAAAAACTCTTCTTTCTCTCTTTCTCGTTCTATCCGAGGCTTTTATTAAATTTCAGGACAAATTGTAACGAAGATATCTTTTCAAATCTACTTATTAAAAATCAGAGAAGTAGGATTTATCGAATTATTGTAAGTAATTACAGAAAATATTTCATCACAATAATTATCGATCGATCATCATCGGGAGAAATATCCGAGTGAATTACGGTTCACGGTCTCAATGTACCAAGTGAACATACCTCGGATCAGAGAAAGATATAAAGTGTCGTCTCTGATCATCGATTACTCTGTGGGAACGTCGCGGTCTGTCACCTTCATCGAGACGTCCATCACCGTGTATTCGCGATTTTTGATACGGAACAAATAGATAATTGAATTTTGTCAGAACCAGAGGGAAATCTATCAACATTTTTTTTTAAATGCATTTCAAATATTCATAGAAATTCTGCTCTCTGACGTTATAAAAAAAACAATATCAAAATCGTTCAATTTTTTCATAAATAATCATTGAAATTATTCAAACGCTCGGGTGTCAAACGATTGTACAGTAGAAAAAAAAAAAAGAAGAAGAGAACAAAAAACACCAACTAAAGTTCATTTTTTAATTTCCTTGCTGATTGCAGTGTACAGACTGCTGTATTATAACTTTTGTAAAACTTTGTTTGCGAAATTTGAATAATTCATGAGATACGTTGCAAATCACGTTTTATATAGCACAATATACCTATATGCACAAATATACCCTATATACGTGTAGTAGTTTTCATTTGCAAAGCGAACGAGTCCAGGTTAGCCTGTGGTTTAGTTTTCTCATCTCTGACGTGAGTTATGACGCCATGTATGTATGCCAGAGGCTGCATATACACGCACAAGTACAGAGAAAGAATGAAAAAAAATAAAAATAACATAAAAGATCGCAACAGCGAAAGCTGAAGGTGAAGCTTGCGGCGCATGCAAAATTGCATATATTCTCTAGCCGAGGCATCAAGCGCACGAGGATACCTCACGTCTTGAATTGGCACCGATTTCATTTGGTTTGGATCATGAACATCGATCGTGCAACCGAAGGTTTGTTATTACCTATCACTCCGCAAATAGATCACGATGCTATATAGGCAGGTACCTTGATTTCCCTAGAGTCGAACTAGAAGACGTCGCTGTTTCAGCCTTCACTCTGTTAAACATACGTCCGCATACTTGCGCTATACCTTCGATAAAATCTCTTATCCGTCTATGGAAACGAGATTCCCAACGATTTCAATGAACCTTGATTTCAATTTGTACACTTGGAATCAATTTTCGGAAATTCGACTCAAAAAAACGTAAAATAAATTTTTTTTTTAAACAACATTCATCATCGGAAGCCCAAAAAATGTTCGGTTATGAATTTTGGGATCTGTTTTCTAGATATCGTGATTTTTATGCGATCATTTGGGAAACTAGTGGACCAATAAAATCGAAAACCTCAACGATTCGAGGTTTATAAGATCGTGAAAATCCAATCTAAAAATCAATCACACAATTATCCTTCGACACTGTAAAAATCATTGTCAGAGATTCTCTCCAGACCTCAAAAACCTTTTTGTCTCTGTATAAAAACGACAGTGGAATTTATCCGATAATGTGTAAAACACGAATCTCAGTAGTTCATTCGTATCGGTATTCTAGTTTCTTGCCTTAACGTCTCTCTGCGTTAAAAAGAAGGGAGAGTTATGCTGTACGTGAGAGAGTGAGTTTTGTGAATCTAGCGAATCCGAGCATAATCCATCTTCTAAGAATGATTTCTTCGACGCTAATTGGTTTCTTCTCTTTATTAAAGAAGAGAATAGAAAAAAGACTCGATTGCTATCTTCTACCCAAGAAAGTTTCACGACAGGGAAAATTCAGGACACTGTAGTAGTTAGTCCGCATGTCACCTGGCACTTGATAACTTCTTGCTATGAGAAAATACGAAGAGGATGTTAAGTGTGATGATGAGACGAGACAGACGCATCATAGATCAAGCTTGGCTCGTTTCTTCACTCACGTATTACAACTTTCATCGCTTCACCGCAATAGTTTAATACTAGGTATACGGGAAGTGTCGAGGAACGACACTTTTTCTTTTTTCTTTGATCCTTCTGCGCTTCCTTTCTTTGTTCAAGGATCAAGGATGAATTTGATCGTGGAAAATATGTGGGACAGTGAGATCGGAGATGCATCAAGATTATAATCGTCAAGATTCGCTATTCGAGATAATCCCATGCATTAAGTGGATATAAGAGAGAGAGAGAGAGAGAGAGAGGGAGAATTAGCTACCGCAATATTAATCCGTGACAGAGAATTTCCGACCAGTTCAATTGGCATTAGATGCAACGACTAATTACGCTTTCGCCGATAGGATGGTAAGATGGAAAATGGGTCAGTGTATCGAGGTGGTCTACGAGCAAATTGTCCTCACCCAATCAATGTCACGCCCAACATTATTTATAATATAGAAATCTATCGATCGATACAAACTAGTGAAAATAAACTACAAATTTCAACTGATAATAGCATCGGTGAAATTTCCAGATTGAATAACTCCTACAATTTTTAACATTCTTTGATAAATTTTGGTATCTGTGCTCAGTTTGACATCCCAAAAAAAAGACACTATTTCCGTTTCTTGATATCTTCCCTCTTCTCTGAATTATGAGTATTATATGACTTTTGTCTTCCCCAACATAGAAATTTTAATATTCGATAACTTTTACAATTTTCAATATTTTTGAACGAAAATTGATGCACGCGCTTAGTTTGTCATCCTAAACAATCATTCGTGACGGTTTTTTTCATATCTTGCCTTTTTCTTGAATTGTGGGAATTATATGACTTTTTTCGTCCTCGACAGATAAATTTCAAAATTGAATAACTCCTACAATTTTTTATATTTTTGGATAAAATTTGGTACCTGTGCTCAGTTTGACATCCCAAAAAAGACGATATTTCAGTTTCTTGATATCTTCCCTCTTCTCTGAATTATGAGTATTATATGACTTTTGTCTTCCCCAACATAGAAATTTTAATATTCGATAACTTTTACAATTTTCAATATTTTTGAACGAAAATTGATGCACGCGCTTAGTTTGTCATCCTAAACAATCATTCGTGACGGTTTTTTTCATATCTTGCCTTTTTCTTGAATTGTGGGAATTATATGACTTTTTTCGTCCTCGACAGATAAATTTCAAAATTGAATAACTCCTACAATTTTTTATATTTTTGGATAAATTTTGGTATCTGTGCTCAGTTTGACATCCCAAAAAAAAGACACTATTTCAGTGTCTTGATATCTTCCCTCTTCTCTGAATTATGAGTATTATATGACTTTTGTCTTCCTCAACATAGAAATTTTAATATTCGATAACTTTTACAATTTTCAATATTTTTAAACGAAAATTGATGCACGCGCTCAGTTTGTCATCCTAAACAATCATTCGTGACGGTTTTTTTTTCATATCTTGCTTCTTTCCTGAATTGTGGGAATTATATAACTTTTTTTCGTCCTCTACACATAAATTTCAAAATTCGATAACTCATAAAATTTGAAATATTTTTTGATAAAATTTTGTGCGCTTGTTCAGTTTATCATCCCGAAAAAGACACTTTGTTACAAATTTAATAAAAAATTTAATCCAGCTTAGAAAAAGTAACGTCGTAATTTTCCGAGTGGTTAAAAAAAAAAAAAAAAACGAGTTTAAAAGTAGTTTCAAAGTTGTTTTACGTCTCTTCCATGCGAGACGGCGCTATATCGTTTTTTTTTCTTCCTATTTCACCTATAATTTGATTATATAGATCGGTATCGATCCCGCAGCTAAAACGAGTCAGGGGATCATTAAATCTTCAGAAAATCCCTCGCACACTTCTTCGCTTCGCCTGATAGATTTTAGATATCGAACATTTAACCCAGATTTATACATAAAAATGTACATAATCTGATGAAACGAGATGCAGGGTTTCCGCCTCTCCTCTCCTCATCCTGAGAACTGGAGCAATTTCATGCTCAACCAGCTCTGAATTCTGCATGGATCGTCAAACGACGGTTTTAGCAACGCACATGACGACGATGACGATACCAAAAATCACAATATTATACATCATTTATGTTATAAAAAAAAAAGAAAAAAAAAATTATGTCGAGTCCCTCGATCGCATAACTCGAGTAAATTTTCATCTATTTTCTCTAGGTCGATCGTCTCCATCGAAGCAGTAAAAGTGGACGAAAGAAGACCGCAATATGACAAATACCTACCTACTCAAATCGTCGGATGAAAACTGTGCCAATATTGTATATAATATATAAATATGAAACAAAGTAGGTGTAGAAAAATCTCTGGTCCCCTTATATACCCCTCAATATACTATTTACCTTCGAGGCTAACCACATTAATTTCTCACTTCGATATTAATCCCTGAAATTACAAAGTACCGACGACCAATGGAGTCCACGCGATACACATGGATAAATAAGATAAATAAGAAGCAACAAGTTCATTCCTAGAGAATCGCGTACACCGCGAGACACAAAACGCCGCAAAGAAGTGGAGAACGAGGATTCTGGTTGGTCGGTAAGTGGGCCCAACGGGGACTCATAGTCAGGATACCTCCTACGAGAAGCCGCAGTCGGAGTCGAAACCCGAACCCGTCGACGTTACGACAAGACGTTTAATTCATTCGAACATCCAACAAATTTTCGACAAAACAAACATCAACATCAAAAAATGTCGACAAGTTGATGTTGAAAATTTTCAAAAAATAAAACAAAAAAAAAAAAAAAAGTGTCATAGAATCGTATGATTTAAAACAAGTGTTTTCGAAATAAGTGAGAATCGATTCCCTCTTATCACAGACGAGGTAAGTTTTCCTCAAATTTTTTACAATAATTTTCATGCAATTTAATTGGATTAAATTCGTTGCATACTATGCGAGTTGTTATAGCAAATGCGGAAACTGGTCTTTTCCGTACAGTCGTTGCGGTTAATTACTCCGCGAGTCAACACCACCTCGCAAATGTAATTATGTCTAACCAGACGTGTATAATAGTGTTCGGTGATGAGTACAGAGGAATTTCATCCACCGACTAATAGAGCTTTTGAAACAACTGTGATAATGATATGATATGGAATTCTCGTAATTTTGAAATGAAAAAAAAAAAAAAAGTTTCAATTTCTTTCTTTTTTTTTGGTCTCTTCAATTTTATGAATTGGAATTTTATCAATTGATTTTTTTTTTCTTCTATTTTTAGGAAAAAAATTTCTTCGTTTGTCACAGAAAAAAAAAAAAAAAAACGTCGACCTGTTAGAATTTTTTTTCTCCCTGACTCATAAAAATCTATATTATAGATTATTTCTTGAAAAGTTATCGCAATCTGAAATTTGTTACGAACTAATTCCCGAAGAAAAGAACAAAGATAAAGAGACGGTTGAATTGTTTAATCAATTTTGAGAGAAGTAATACAAAAACGAGAAAGAAAGTTTTATTAAAAAAATACCTTTATTAAAAAATGATAAGAAAAATAATTATTTCATCCATATATGAATATAGAATAAATTGATTATAAAATCTTAAATTATTATCAAGACGTTTTTTATTCGTTATCTTGCAATTTTTTCATTCACTGTGACTACACCGTGCGACGAACAATTAAATTGTACAAAAGAAGAAGAAGAAAAAAAAAAAGAAACACTTATGTGACAATTGTTAAAAAAATTTTATAAATTCCTCTAGCAAAGATAAGATAAAAAGGAATAAGCAAAAAAAAAAAAAAAATCAATTGAAATATTGACGTAATTTTTTTTTTTTTTTTTTTGTCACTGCATAGCGTATATATATAAATACACGCTACGTATGTGAGACGCGTGAGTTTCTGTTACGGTAAGGATTAACGGTGTACCTAAATACCTCGAGTAATGAATTTAATCCTTGCACAGTTCAGGGGTTTTTTTTGTCTATCTTTTTTCATCATATAATATATAATGTCAGGTGCGTGCACTTCGCCACTTCTCCACTCCACTATATGTATAAGACCAAGAAACACGGCCTTGCAGATCTAGTATGGGAGATAACGGCTCTGAGAAATATATATATATATATATATATGTATATCAAGAACGACCTATTTTCGCGGATAGAAAACGCACCTAGGGTTCAACTGGTGCCCGTCCCTCTTGTGCACTTATCATGCACTAGATTAGTTATTCACTACTACTTTATATGCGAAACTCCTCTATTCATCATGGTCGTTCCGGTCGATAGAGTGACACGTTTATCTGACTGTTATTAATAGCAAACGAAATCAATTGATTTCATCTTATCTTGCCGATATCTCGTTTCCTGTTCATCCTAGATAAAAATTGACAAAGACTTGTTTTCAAGCTTGTGAAATTCTCTGCAAAAATGATATCGATGATTTTCATGGTGGGGTCAATATTTGAAAAGATATAGCGTCTCAAAACCATTAGGGACATAATGACGTACTTATTGTCTTTTTTTGTGAATATCCCACTTCCGGTTCAACCTACATAAAAAATGTTGAGGACTTAATTTGAAACTTACAAAATTCTCTACAAAAATGGTCTGAACGATTTTTAACGTAGAGTCAATGATTAAAAAGATGTAGAGTCTCAAAAGTAAGGATCTATTGAATTATTGTCCTATTCTTTGGTTTCGCGAATAACTCACTTCCGGTTGCTCCTAGGCTAAAAATCATATAGACTTATTTCGAAGCTCGTGAAATTCTCTGCAAAAATGATTCTGACAATTTTTAGCGTAAAGTGGACGGTTTGGATGATATACAGTCTTATTAAAAAAAAAAGCAGAATAACAGAGATAAATATGATATCGTCCCTCGAGATTATTAAATCCCAAAACTTTTCTAAATTGTATAAAAAAAAAAAATGTCGAAGAAATTTGTCAAACTTTCATGCTAATTTATAATAGTAAGCGGGCTCGGAACTTGGAGATATTTGAAACGTTAATCTTAAATCTTTTCAATGCAACAGCTGAGGGAGACTAACGACTTTAATAATCTCACTTCTTATGTATGGCATATTTTTGTTCTTAAATTTTATTCGCAAAAAGTGGATAAAAAATGTACAAAAAATTAAGAATTTTTGCTCAAAGATCATCAGAAGATAAACATAAAATATGAAAAATGAAAAAAAAAAAAGTTCAATTTCTACCGAGCCAATATTCTCAGTTGCGAAAGAGCAATTTTCCCATCTCAAACTTCGTGCAGGCGACCATAAAAGAAGATGAAGGAAAAAAATGAAAAATAAAAAGTAGTACATACCGTAAAATGTGAATAAAAGAAATATAAAATTCCCGCAAGTTAGCCCACTACTGTATTATATACACGAAACGGTATCTACAGGGTGGCCCCAAAAACAAAACCGGACCGTATCGAGACCTGAATAAAATCTGAACGCGTTGACCGATTTTCAAAAACCTTTTTTTTTTCTTTTTTAGAAGTCAGAGAAAAATAGGCTCTTGATAAACGTTTTTTTTCTTCTTCGAAATAATAAAATAGTGTTAAATATTACTTTTAACCTTGTTTGGAAAAATTCATAGCTTTGAATGAAAATTCAAAACTACTCAAGGATCCTTTTTTGTTTTCTTTTATTTCATTTTTTTTAAATCAAATCCTCCGAGTGACTTTTTGACGAAAGGGTTTTTCAAGAGCTATAGAGCTAGAGATTTTTTTTTTTTTTGGTTTTTCTAAAATCGAGAACCAGAAAAAAAAATTTCCCAAGAATCACTCAAGGTGTTCAGATTTTATCCACTTTTTTAAATCAAATGATGAAAGAATTTTTTTTTTTTTCGGGTCACTCCGTATATGTTTGGTCCACATAAAATACGATTCCATTCCTTGTATGTATACAGATTATCGATAATTTTACACCCACACAATGATCAAGAATACAATTTTATTATCTACTTTCTTTTTTATGTTTATCAACTATAGTCAAGATTGACCATTATCTAAATTAATACCAACACAACGATCTAACATTCGAAAAATTGTGCAACTGGTAAAATTACCGTTTTCAGTCCCAATTCCTAGCGATAGGTAGGGCGGAGAGAATCGTGATGCAATTACGCCATAGTTCGCGGTTGATATTATAATAGAGCATAAGACGAGATACATTCGAATTCAAACTTCAAATAATGCATTAAATTTTTTTAAAAATATTTATTACAGGTATGATAAATTAATTCTACAAATCTAATAAAATATCCTGTTTTTTTTTTTTTCCAATTAGACACATATTTCAAGTCACTTTTTAATGAATCGAACTTTTTCAAGACGGATAAAAATTCATTTTTCTACATAAAAATGCTCTGGAAAGATTGGAAAAAAAAAATGATTAGACATAATTTTATTAATTTATATTATCATACAATAAATTTATTGAACAGTCGGAGACTCCAAAAAATCTGTAGTTTTTATTTCGTGCATCATAGACAAAAAGAAGAAAAAAAAACCCGTTTCTAAAATCGTGTGAAAATCAGACTTTTTTTTTTTTTGAGTCGTTACCATTTTTATTCACAAATTCAAGCTGTGTGAATTATAATTTTTTGTGAAGACTCTTCGTGGCGATAAATGTGTTGGTGTGTAGTTAATTAACGATAATTATCCTTGTTTTTACAGTCGATAACAAAAATCAGAAGAACATCGGATCATCAACGAAGTAGTAGAAGAAGAAGAAGAAGAAGAAGAAGAAATCTGAGACAAAGATAAAATCCTACAATGATGAAATCGCTACTGTTTTTCTCTCTAATAATCATCGTCTGCGGTGCCTTGGGTCTTCCGAACCATAATTGGAACCGTAACCACAACCATGATCCGAACCTGAACCTGAACCTGAACCTGAACCGAAGATCTCGTCTGTTAAAACCGAATGAGGAATTATCAAAGATCGATAAATCAGTCGATCAATCGATCTCAAAGTCCGTATCGATGACCGAGGGAACGACACCACCGGGTATCGTCACCCCTGCCAAGATAAAATCAACCCCGTCCACCGTATCGGCTACGTCGACGGAAACGGTCAAGGTTTTATTGAACACCAAGGAAACCGAGGAGCTGAAGAACAACGGGATAAAAGAGACGAGACAATCGCTTGGAAGCATAAGACCGCAATTAAAAATTAGGAATAATTACACGAGCGCTAGTGAGGTGAGTAGTTTATCCGATTGACAATCTTTCATATACAGGGTGAATATTTTGACGACTCGACAGTCTCAAGTTCGTTTGAATCGATAAATTTAACGAGACACTGTCTGAAAGCTTGTTTCTCGATTTTAGCCAACTTTAGACTGTTCAGTTGATAAGGATTCATCCTGTATGTAAAAAAGAAATTGTTTCAAGCTCTTATATATAAAAAAAAACATACATATATCCACATTAATGGATAGAAGTGAAAAAAAAAATCATTTTCTCACACCCGGTCGCAAAATGCCACTTTTCATACCTCTTGAGCGGGCGCAAAACAGATCTTTCCGGCCCTCGGGCGCAAAGTGCTGTTTTGCGCCCGCTCACTCGGTCTGAAGAGAGGCATTTTTGCAGACCAGGTGTTGAGAAAAAAATCGTGTGCAACACGGGCACAAGGCTATTTTGGCGAGTGTGATTGCAACTTACTCGCCTTCGGCTCGTGCTGCAAATTTCACAATCGAAAAAAAGTTCTTTGCGCCCTTGATACACAATGTACTATTTTCACGTTTTCTATTTCTGTTTGTATATTTTCAAAAATTCCCTATAATTAATAAACTACATTGATTTAGTTAATCTTAGAATTAGAGCAAATAATTTCAGGGAATTTCTGTATAAAAATGTTGATTTCTTCACGTTATCTCATTACTAATTATTTTGCGAGATATTTGACAAAATTTTTTTAAGAAAAATACATATAAAGTTGAATCAATTTTTGAATCCAAATCTTAATTTCGGTACAAATTTTAACTCTGTAATCAACGTACAAATATAGGTAGATGGATAATTAAAAAAAAAATCTTAGAACAGTATATATAAACGAGAAGATAAACTGTACAAAGGATTTTAGATGTTTGTTCAAAAATCTTGTTTTCCTCGTTTTAGATACTCCCACAAACTTTCACCCGAAGATTAATAGTTTGCATGAATTAGAATGAGATTTGAAAAGTGTTTGGAAAACAAAAAAAAAGGACCGTTCAAAGAATCTCTCTCGCATTCAAATAAATAAATGAATGAATGAATGAATGGATTTGAGATGAGGTATGTTAAAACGGATTAAAATACACCGATTACGTACGTGCGAATAAAATAGAACAATAGTAAGTATAAATTAGCGAATGAAAAGAGGAACAAAATTCATTTCCATAGGGTTATACGGTTTTATAGAAATGCGGTACAATGCATAGAGGAAACGGAGAAGAAGCTCTTTCGGTATTTATATACGTTTATAATACATACGCAACAATTCCACCATCATGCCTGCCTTTATCGAGTAAAGTAGAGCAAGCTATTCGCAATAATCATGATAATAAATTGTCGAGTCTCTCTCTCTCTCGTTGAGTCAAAAGGACCTTCGAGAATGTATAATATGAGATATCGCGTGTCTAATGGCAGAAGGTCGTAAGTGCCAAAAATGCGATTTTGGTGCCAGAAGGTCGTATAATTATTATTTTTACGCCATTCGCTTTGAGAATAATCTGAACGTGTAAATCAATCAAAATTAGAAGATCGAAAACTTAAAAGCATAAGGTCGGATGTTGGCGAATACGCCCTTCTTCCATTATGAATTGTAATTAAAAAACGAAAAAGAGATAAAGCCAGAAGGTCGTAATCGACACTTTTTTTGTTTTCACATTTTTTCTGAAATCGTCGTCAAAACTGGTGAAACGCGCAGATAACTTGAAAAAACCCGAGTTTCGAAAAATTCGATAAAAAAAATATGACCGTAAAGCCAGAAGGTCGTAATCGACATTTCTTTTTTTTTCACATTTTCGCTTTTTTTCTGAAATAATCATCAAAACTCGTGAAACGCGCAGATAACTTGAAAAAACCCGAGTTTCGAAAAATTCGATAAAAAAAATATGAACGTAAAGCCAGAACGTCGTAATCGACATTTTTTTCTTGTTTTCACATTTTTTCTGAAATCGTCGTCAAAACTGGTGAAACGCGCAGATAACTTGAAAAAACCCGAGTTTCGAAAAATTCGATAAAAAAAATATGACCGTAAAGCCAGAAGGTCGTAATCGACATTTCTTTTTTTTTTCACATTTTCGCTTTTTTCTGAAATAATCATCAAAACTCGTGAAACGCGCAGATAACTTGAAAAAACCCGAGTTTCGAAAAATTCGATAAAAAAAATATGAACGTAAAGCCAGAACGTCGTAATCGACATTTTTTTCTTGTTTTCACATTTTTTCTGAAATAGTCGTCAAAACTCGTGAAACGCGCAGATAACTTGAAAAAACCCGAGTTTCAAAAAATTCGATAAAAAAAATATGAACGTAAAGCCAGAACGTCGTAATAGACATTTTTTTCTTGTTTTCAGATTTTTTCTGAAATAGTCGTCAAAACTCGTGAAACGCGCAGATAACTTGAGAAAACCCGAGTTTCGAAAAATTCGATAAGACAAAATCCGAACGTAGATGCCGAAGGTCGAAATCGCTATTTTTATTTTTTTATTTAATTATCCTCTTTTTTCATTGTTTTGTTCATATTTTTTTATCGAATTTTTCGAAACTCGGGTTTTTTCAAGTTATCTCCGCGTTTGACGAGTTTTGATGACTATTTTAGAAAAAAGGCGAAAATGTGAAAAAAAAAAGAAATGGCGATTACGACCTTCTGGCTTTACGTTCATATTTTTTTTATCGAATTTTTCGAAACTCGGGTTTTTTCAAGTTATCTACGCGTTTCGCGAGCTTTGACGACTATTTCAGAAAATTGTGATTTTTTTTCGATGTACTGACTTTAATTGTTGAATTTCGTATTTTTCAGGTTTTTTTCAAATTTTACTTCCACTAAAGGCAGAAAGTCGTATAATGTCACTTACGACCTTCTGGAATTAGTGAGCCGGATTATTTTTCTTTGAAACAGGTTCAGAAGGGCGTATACGCCAGGACTTACGACGTTCTGAGTTTAAATTGACGAATTTTCAATTTCAACGGTTTTGAGCGTATTTGAAGGTTCTCTGCATAGATAAATCTAAAAAAAAATATACGACCTTTTGGCCTTGAAAATTCCAAACGGTCGTATAATGGCACTTACGACCTTCTGCCATTAGACACGCGATATGATAAAGGGGATATTTCATTGAAAAAACGATGACAAAGGAAGTCTTCAGGAAATTCTTCTCTTCCTCCTTTTTTTTTTGTTTGTTTTTTTCTGCTTTTCTCAAAGTTTAAAGGGCAAACGATTCAGTTAGAGGACTGACGTACGTTCCTTTCATTTATTTTTTTTTAATCATTATACACTGTGAGAAATTTCCGTATTAAGATTCATAGGTATAAATGTATGTAATATTTCAATATTCACATAACAGTTTTGAAAATTCAAAATCATTAGAAAATTTCATAGCCAAGATATATACTAGATTTCATGTACAGAATGTTTTGGAAAATTTGGCTGAATACTCGTATGATATGAAAATTAATGATAATTTCGTTTAAAAATCGGTTTCCACTGGTACAACAATTGCCGAATCGGATCATAAAATATTGCAGAATGAACCAAAAAATGATAATTTTGCGCTTTTAATTGGATGGACTGTTGATAATTGACTGAAATACCTTCGTCACTGAAAACTAACAAAGAATCATAATATATGTTTTGAATCTCGAAAACAGTTTCATAAATTTAATCGAACCGTATCGATATTGAGATGCAGTGATTTAAAACTCGGTATGTTTTTTCAATATTAAGACACAAATATGAAATTTCAGGATCTTTTATATTAATTTCATTTGAATCACGAGGATTTGTAAATTTCATTCCTGTTTGTATAAGAAATTAAATCGAATATTACCTTCCTTCCAACAATTTCTATAATTCCCAAATTTGATGAAGTTTTTTTTTCGTTCCACGTTGAAAATCGTGTATAATGTTGTTCAAGCTCGATTCACTATGATCTAACAATTAATAATTAATTGAAATAAACTAATGAATTGAAAATGAAAGTTTTTTGTTCTAGATTAAGAAAAAAAAAAAAGCAATTTAAATTCTATCCTAAATTTAGGATCGTTTTTACTAACTCGACCGTCCAACCGTATCTCGGTTAAATTAAGCTTGTACATCCACTCGGTGCATTTAGTCTAAAAACACAGTTTGAGACACGAGATAATTATACCCTGAATTTCGAGATCGAATCTTCACCCAATTTTCGACAGTAAATAATTGTTGAATTTTAATGCGGTACATGGTAATGGTAACGTAAGATAAAGAAAAAACTGACAAAGAAACGAGACACACGGTGTGAAGTAATTAAAGAACGTTAAAATTTCACGAGTCACTCTCTTCTCGCGCGGTTGTAATTCTTCTTAGGACAATGAAAGATTCTTTGATCTCTTTAAATACCTGTGAACTATTCACTGACCTATTAAAACACCTTCTCGCTATACACGGTGAAGAAAATTTTAGGTTTCTTAGAATTAACAAATTAATCCACTTCATTTACATTTTTTATCTTTATCTTTGGTGATTGTTTCACACTTTTGAATAAATATTAGTAAAGAAAATGTACGGAAAATTGAGACATTTCGTGTTTTTTTTTTTTTTCTTTAGAGAAAAATATCAAAAAGTGGAAAAATCCAATCCATAGAGTGTTTCTTTGATTTCTAAAATTGACGAGTGCCAAAAACTACAATTTCACGTATATTTAATGTTTTTAATATCAAAATGTCAAAGATTCCAAAAACTATAGCTTCCCGTATATTTTTATGTCTTCAATATCAAAATTTGAAGAATAGAAGTTCAGGAACCACGACTTTATTTCTACTATTTCAATATCTTCAACATCCACATTTTTTTTATTTCCAAAACTACAATTTCTTGTACATTTGACCGCCTCTAGCATCAAAAATTCTATTCGAAAAACGTTCCTTTCAAAACTTCCGAATATCTTCAATATCAAAATTAGAAAAAAAAATAATTCCCAAAAACCACATCTTGATGTATATTTCGATACGACAATTTTCAACTACACACAGAGACACAGCCACACGCGATGCCGCTTAATTACCATAATTTAGGGAAGCACGAAGTGAACGAATGGGAGCAAGGTTAAATGTCGAGGCAGAGGTAGAGAACCATGGGAATGCGAGTTTACGGTTGGACTATTTCACGTTCCATCGCAGCTTAATACCGGATTTTTGTTGAAGAGACACAGTTTCAGATCCTATCATTTCAATTCATCATTCATAGTTTGGCAGCGATTATAAATTTTCATACACGTCCTTGAAACCAACGTGAAGAGAGGATTTCTAAAGGTCATTTGAAATTGCAAGGCTCAATGTTCCCATCGCATCGATGAGAGAAAGTAATGCGATAGAAATAAGAGAGAAAGAGGGGAAAAAAAAAATGAATAAATATTCTGCAACGTCACGAAGTCCACTTCACTCGCTTTTTTTTTTCTTATTGCACGATTATAATTCATGTACAATAAAGAATGTGTATGATTAATAACGTGGTAAAGATTGCTCTAGATAATTATTTATTTTTTTTTTTGGTCAGTTTTTGTTTTTTGAAAGTTAAAAAATTTTTCTTTTCTTTTCATTTACTGTCCTTTTGTCTGTGATGATGAAAAAAAAAAGTCAAGAAACAGTGTCAGTGGTTTTAAAGTACACGTACGATATACCAGCGTACCCTAGGTTCTTGTATTTCAACCTACCTCTACCTGCTCTTGGACATCAAGTGAATTACTACGGGTAATTGACAAACGTTATTTCTTAACGGTTTTTAAATTCTATACGCAACACAAGTAAACCAGAGTCACTGAGATGGAGTAGATACGAAAAAACGAAAGAAGAAACACAGTCAGAAAGTGGTTTGCTAAAAAGCAAATGGACAATATACGGGCAATTCCACCAATTATCAACCAATGTTTGGGCCTGAAAAAATTGATTTGCCTCAATTTTTTTCCTCGCATTCTGTGAACCGAGATTGGCAGATTCACCAAGTTTCAGCCAAATAGGACTCACCGTTCACGAGGAATACGATATTCAATTTTTAGGATAAATTTTTTTTACGCATTTTGAACGTACTTCCAACGTCACAATAAAAATTCGAAAAAATACGTTTTTCATGTGAAAAACTCTCAGCTTTTCGAATCCATTTTTCATTCTTCACTATCTCTGCTGAAACCAGCTCAAAAACACGTTTTTTGACAAAAAACAGCGATTTCTCGATGTGCTCAATGTTTTATCATTCTTTTGAATTTTTATTCCGAAAGCTGAGATTTTTTCAGTAAGAAACCCAAATTTTCAGAGTGGGACGGCTAGTGGTCACGTGTGAGCTACGATTAACCCCTTGGCAGTGAGGCAAAAATGGGATTTTCGTGCCACTTTTGTGTTTGAAAAAAAAGGCTTATTGAAATTTTCTTCCGCCATATTGGATCCGCCATTTTGAATTTTGGAAATCTGACGTCATATTCGGATCCAGCGACCTCGAAAACCTGAAGTTACTCACTTTCATCGGAATCAAACTGTTTTCCGAATTTGCGTCCGCCATATTGGATCCGCCATATTGGATCCGCCATTTTGAATTTGAAAAATCCGATTTCAGATTCGGATTCAGTGACCTCAAAAACCGTAGTACTGAGATTGTAGGATGAATGTATTGACTTTTTTTCAAATACAAACGTGGCACGAAAATCCCATTTTTGCATCATTGCCAAGGGGTTAATCGTAGCTCACACGCGACCACGTAGCCGTCCCACTCTGAAAATTTGGGTTTCTTACTGAAAAAATCTCAGCTTTCGGAATAAAAATTCAAAAGAATGATAAAACATTGAGCACATCGAGAAATCGCTGTTTTTTTGTCAAAAAACGTGTTTTTGAGCTGGTTTCAGCAGAGATAGTGAAAAATAAAAAATGGATTCGAAAAGCTGAGAGTTTTTCACATGAAAAACGTATTTTTTCGAATTTTTATTGTGACGTTGGAAGTACGTCAAAAATGCGTAAAAAAAATTTATCCTAAAAATTGAATATCGTATTCCTCGTGAATGGTAAGTAAGTATTTGACTGAAACTTGGTGAATCTGCCAATCTTGGTTCACAGAATGCGAGGAAAAAAATTGAGGCAAATCGATTTTTTCGGGCCCAAACATTGGTTGATAATTGGTGGAATTGCCCATACATATAAAAAATAAATAAAAAATAAAATACAATCTCGGTAATTTTCAACATCATTAGCCATCGATCAACGAGTTGAAAAAAAATCGGTGAAATCAAAAATTTTCAATATCTGTGAGAAAATTGGTTGAAGAATATTTTTATCATTTAATTAGAATTTTAATCTCAACAAAACAACAACAAAAAACTGTTCACAAATTGCGATACGACATTTGAAAAAATCTAAGAATAACAGAAAATCGAAAAATTTGAGTGGATTTTCTATTTTGACTTTTCAAGCTTTTAAAAAATATGACTCCATTATCTCGAGAGTTTGAGATCATCGAGGAAACGTAGGACGTTTTGCATATAGTAGAAAAAGACGTAGGTAAAACGTATTTTATCCTCGGTCAATGGCCAAGAGGGATGCATTCGAGTGCAACATAGAGCAGAGAGTAGAGTTAACGAGGCAAGGTAAGGATCGTATGCTTGTTTCATTACTCCGATCGTGTCTGAGTACTGGATGCGTCGGATTTTGTTTTTATTCCCAAGGGTATCGAAGCAACGGTGTTTTTAGGGCTTACGGAATAAGCGCTCGGGCTTTCGAGTAATGACGTTCTTTTCCGGGACCCCAAGGAGCAAATTATTAGTGTAAATGCTCCGAAGCTTGACAAGAAATTATCAGAAAAAGACTACAGTACCGAATGGCGGGAGAATACAGAATATAAAATTCAAGTTCCGATACAAAGCAAGGTATAAAAAAATCGAAATAGTGACTTTTTTGGGATGTCAAACTGAGCACAGATACCAAATTTTATCCAAAAATATAAAAAAATGTAGGAGTTATTCAATTTTGAAATTTATCTGTCGAGGACGAAAAAAGTCATATAATTCCCACAATTCAGGAAAAAGGCAAGATATGAAAAAAACCGTCACGAATGATTGTTTAGGATGACAAACTAAGCGCGTGCATCAATTTTCGTTCAAAAATATTGAAAATTGTAAAAGTTATCGAATATTAAAATTTCTATGTCGGGGAAGACAAAAGTCATATAATACTCATAATTCAGAGAAGAGGGAAGATATCAAGAAACTGAAATATCGTCTTTTTTCGGATGTCAAACTGAGCACAGGTACCAAATTTTATCCAAAAATATAAAAAACTGTAGGAGTTATTCAATTTTGAAATATATCTGTCGAGGACGAAAAAAGTCATATAATTCCCACAATTCAAGAAAAAGGCAAGATATGAAAAAAACCGTCACGACTGATTGTTTAGGATGACAAACTAAACGCGTGCATCAATTTTCGTTCAAAAATATTGAAAATTGTAAAAGTTATCGAATATTAAAATTTCTATGTTGGGGAAGACAAAAGTCATATAATACTCATAATTCAGAGAAGAGGGAAGATATCAAGAAACGGAAATATCGTCTTTTTTCGGATGTCAAACTGAGCACAGATACCAAATTTTATCCAAAAATATAAAAAACTGTAGGAGTTATTCAATTTTGAAATTTCGCCGGTGCCATTTCTATCTTCGAGCACAGTAAAAAATTCATTTTTCAATAAATCATAACTCCTACGATTTTTCATATTCTCAATTGAAATTTGTAGTTTATTTGTACCATACAAAAACGCATTGATAAAAAAATCGACACTTTCCAACGACCGAAAGCTTCTCAGATATCCTGAAATAAAAAAATAATTTGAATCTAGAACTTCGTTAAGAAAAGTTTAAAAATCTATATATATATTTATTTTGCGGTGCACCTCGCCGACTGACGATGAGACAAGCCTAGTTCAAGAAACCATCTGCGTTTTGTTAGCGGTAAATCGCGTTGGCTTATAGTTACAGCGGGTATATATACCCGGGTAGATGTAAAACGATGAAGATAGAGAGGCTCTCTCCCGAGGAGACCAGAGACCAGAAACCAGAGACACACAAATAACGGATTATATATATACATACACATATATATATATATATATATACCAACATATATTATAGCGATTTTGAAATATAGAAATCAATGAAAGTAGCATCGAGACAGAAAAGAAGAAAAACTAGAAAAATTTCGCAACAATTATTGAATCCTTTTTTCATATTTCGAAAAACGATGATACCTGCGTCCACTGTGACGGAAAATGAAGATAAGAAATTGAAGAAATGGAATAATAAAAATAAAACTACATGTATTATGGAATAGGTACAGTTGTGCTTCTTCTTCTTCTTCTTCTCTTTACAGCTCTGTTATTTATACCTGTGCAAAAAGAACTCGACTGGTTTGCTTGCGCGAGCCTCGGCAACGCTTCTTGAACATGAATTCTCTTTCTCTCTATTTATCTCTTCGCATTTCTGTAACCTAGACAACAATCTAGATTCTGAATTCTTAAATTTGATTCACCTCGTCGTGACTAAAATTCTATTTTCTTCTCATTCCTTCTCAAAAAAAAAAAAAAAAAAGTGTACAAAATTCGGCGAAAAATGAATTGAAATTGACGAAATTTCTCTTATTACAATTTCGAGTATGTAGAATAGAAAAAAATTCCATGATAATTGTATAAGGATGGTAAAATGAGGGGCCTGGGGAGGAATTTGGACGACAAAGGAAATGACCGTAGTAACCGAGCTCGAGGCCTGGCTAGTCACGCTTCATTTCCTCGACACGGTGCAGAGGATATCTTGTTCAAATTTTTCCGCAACTATTTTTATGTATAAGGAATTATAGGTGGATAGATAGAGAGATGGACCCCAGCGCCTGCATACCCGGTGTAACGATGATAAAGGAACCGCGATATCGTCGAGAAAAGAATTCGAATTTTCAACAAGCCTCGATATTCATCGATAAAAATTAAAAATCGATCAAATTTATGAGCAGAAAGTGTGCAAAAAATATATATATATATATTGTTATAATCCTTTGTATTCCAGTTTTAAAAATGAAAAAATCGACTTTTTGCAAAGAAATGATTTTTAGCTTTTTACTCCCGATAATACATATACATCATTTCTGGTATGTTCTACGTGAAACATGACGAAGATTTATTTCATACTTAGGTCATAAAATTTTTTACAAAACAGGATTTCTTCAGTTTTGTTTTCTTGTAGAATCAACTATTAGAGAGATATAATGGTTTGAAAGGTTTTCTTTGCTAATATCTCACTTCCGGTTGCTCCCAAGTAAAAAATGACAAGAAGTCATTTTGTAGCTCGTCAAATTCTCTACAAAAAAGATCATCACAGTTTTTCGCGTAGAATCAACAGTTTGAAAGATACAGAGGTTCAAAAATGACGAGTACGCGAAACTCGATTATCTCAAAGTCTCAAAGTTCTGTAATTTTATTCGTAGTTTTATCGGATCCATGAAAAGTGGAATAAATTGATATAACAGAGAATTAGAAAATCGACCGATTTACAATATCCGGGTCAAGATTGTCCGAGGTGAACCTTAGCTGCTGCACCTGTGTATTTAATATCCCTTTCCTCCTTCATGTGTTACTGCACTCGGTCCCACATTCGTACTACATTATAGATGGAATTTAGCAAAAGAAAATACAGTTTCATTCCACAACTTTCACTGCTGTAAATTTCAACTTAACTTCAAACTTTTAATTAAAATTAACTCTATCAAAGAAAGAAAGAAAGAAAGAAAGAAAAAAACTCAACTTTCAAACAGAAAAAAATTTAATCAATCCTAGCGACAAAGTCTCGTTAATTATCTGTTTCTGCTCCAAATCCAAGTGTCTATAATCGACCAACGGCTGTGGTTTTCGATCAGATTTTATCCACGCTCCACTTAATATGTGACTGAATAAACTGAATTCCAGAAGCTGCACCTCGAAAGTAGTCAATTAAACTTCTATCCAATAAATTGAAAAAAAAAAAAAAAAGAATCGATTGACTAATTTTATTTTTCTTATTGTATTTTATTGTATTCTATTTTTTATTATATTTTTTATTTCCAGACGGGCGTCAAGCTTCCGAACGGAACAAGTGCAGCGGCTATAGCAAAACCAACAAAGTACCACTACTACCCTCACAATCAGCACATATATTTATTGCCAGAATGTGCCGTACAACAAGTATGCAACGCTGTATACGTTAGACTCAACTTCACCCAACCTCTTTGCGCTTGTCCAGGACGATACAGAGACCCGTGTAGCGCATCGTTGGACAGCGACGACCAACATACTACGGAACTGGTCACCGACCCCCGCACCAAGGTCAGTTATACCCCCCCGCGAGACCCTGAATCGTTTGATATGCGGATTAAAAAAAACTTTTTCTCCTTCTCCACACATATTTCACCACTTTTCATAAAACCAGGTGAGAAGCGATTTCGAGATGATTTTTTGCGATAATTTGGAGATTTAGATCATTTTTTGTTAGTATTTCTTGCGATTTTGAATTGTCTCTCTTTCACGTGATTCTGTGATATTTAAAATTGATTTTCTATGATTTTGAACGATTTTAGAAGATTTTTTTTTACTCAATATTGTAATTTTAGGAGAAATAAAAAAAAAAAATTAAACACGTGTCTCTTCTTCTTATCGTTAATTAAATCTGTCCATCGATATGAATGATGATTGTAGAATAATTACGATACAAAAGGCAAAGTTCAGCAGTAAACTTATTATTGTCATAAGTAGGTGACGGAGGCGTAATAGAAATAGATAAGTAATCTCTGGGTATATGGTACCTCGTCGAAGGATTTCTCCATTGAATACGTACAACCGCTAAGCAGGTTCTTCTATATCGAGATAACATGGTATAATGGAGATTTTATGTAGGGATGTAGAGCAGACGCGGATATGCGGCTATGAAATATTGACGGTAAAATAAGACTAGAAGAAAAGCAACGAAAAAGGAAAAGAAACAAGACCAAGTACGAGCACAACGAGCAAGAAAACGAGTTTACAAATTTTTGTGGTATTCTCGTGATACCCATACAGACTCTCCTTCCCATTAAATCGATATCTAGTGCATATCGTAGTAATCGACACGTATAGAAAGATAGATAGCCTCGAGAGTAGTGGGTCGGACCTGGTCCTTTTCCTTTTTCTTTTCTCTTATTTCGTTCATTATTACCGTTCGATAAAATCGAATAGAAAATCAATTTTCAATCTCAAATCGCAAAGATTAACAACTCGAAATCGTAGGAAATGTAAGAAAATGATTCAAAAATCTCCAAACTAGGAAAAAAAACCGTTTCGAAATCGCATAAAATACTTTCGAATCGTGATAAATCTGATAGAATGAATTTGAAATCAGAGTGAATCAATTTTATACTTGAATAAATAATCTCTCACACTGTGAAAGTTCACCCAGACGATGACGATGACGCGACGTTCCCTACGGTGATTTGTTCTGAGAGAGTAAAAACCCGTTTACGAGAAAAACTGCATGTGCACATGCCATAGATACGCTATAATGCATCATTACCACATCGCGATACAAAAAAATGAAAAGAAAAAAGAAAAAATAAAAAGGGTTGTAAGAAAACTAACAGTAGCGTGTAACGAGCGATGCGGTATAAATTCTGTTCAAACATAAAGATGGAGATAAAATATTTATATAAATTCTAGTATAAAAAAATTTAAAACAATATTAATCTAGCTTCAATATTAATATTCGACGTCACGAGTCACCGTCAAATTAATTCTAACGTCCGCATAAGCGAGGAATGCCTATTTATACAGCACGTCAACTTGCTCGCGTCGTTTTATAGATTTTCACTTTCATCCGGTGTAACTACTCCGAGTTTATTTTTTCTCTCTTTTCTTTTTCCTTTGAACGAGAAAAACCCGTCTTTGACGTACGATTCCGTCACACACATAGCTACATATGTTCAAGATTCTAAACAGAATTGAATTAAACGGATTTTGATAAAAGAAATTTGTCAAAATTCGAAAAATGTTACACAATTTAGATTTGATTTTTTTCAATACAGTAAAAAATTATTGTTTTCTGTACAATTGAATAATTTTTTCAATCAAAGAGTGAAAATATTGTTTCTAATCCTGCATACGGAATTCAAGGAAAAAGCAAAAGCTTGATTAAAAAACGAAAAAAGAATGTCTTCAATACTATATATATTCACGGTGGTTGATTATCGACAACCCGGGGCAATAATCCTAATCCTAATCCGTGTACTCAATGCACCCAAGCTACAGAATAATAATAATTATTATTATTGCGACACTCGTGAAATATTCCCGAGTCCGTGAGACGGATGAGCGAGATAGTAAATAAACTGTTATCGACAGTTCGAACCACCCCTTTGATCTGGCATGAAAACGTATTTAGTTTATAAAAATAAAATAACGACAAATTTTCAATTTATCCACCTCAGGCACTGACTCTGGTAAAGACTTGCGAGCCCGTTGCGGAAATGAGGGAGTGCAGAGCGCCAAAGGACTGGTCTTTGCTAGCTCTTCAAAACGTCAGGACAGGAAAGTCTCATTATCTGGTGATATGTCGATGCCCGGATACAAATATCCTAGGTGAGTGTCTCGCTACGCGGATTGAAACGTGAATCCGATCTAATCCTCATCATTTTTTTTTCTTATCATCGTCGTCGATCGAGAAGAGGGTCCCATGAGCCACGATCAACCGATGTACGCGAGCGTACCGGGAATCAGAGTCTACGGAATGATGTGTGTTCAAGGAAACCGAAGAGCTCGTCCGCTGCGCTACGGACGCAGTCTTTTGGGTAACGTCTACTTTCAATCTATACACACAAATTTTTATCCGCAACAAAAACCCTTTCGCAGTCTCTGCGCAGTGAATTTACTCTCATCGCGGACGGTCAAAGTCTTTTTTTGAAATATATATCCCGTAATGATTGAAAGAATTTGGGATCGCACCTTTGTTTTTGCCATTTGAGAAAGCCAAACTCGACTATATGATCGTTTAATTAACATTATGAATTTGTTTCAGACTCCGTCACGCCAGATTCTGGAGAATCGAAGCCCCCGTTTCCTTGGCACAAGGTGCCTGACTTGATGCAAATGGCGTTGGAAGATTGAGAAATTGAATATTAATTTGACAATTATTAACCAACCCGCCATTCACGACGCGATCGCCCTACGATAACCGAGTTTATTTATTCATTTACTATTTAGTTATTTATTTATATCACGTTAATTCATTTCCATTCAAGTTTTTATCATCAGAAATAGATCGTGACGTTAAATTTGATACGTGGTCGAGGGGGAAAAACGGGTACATACTGCAATTTAGATCCTTATTCAACCAATGGGTATGAAAGATGGTAAAAAAGTTAAAGTCCGAAGCGATATACGGCTCACCAACTTTAACGATCATGGAAACGAAGAATCTCAAGCCACACCCCCGTTCCCTCATTCAATTCTACAGATACACATTATTCTCTGCTCCCTTACTCTCTGCACGTTCGCAATTAGTTATTTTTAACAACGATAATAATAATAATATTCAATAGGAATTATTTAAACCGTCTCTCTATAATAATTAAGTAATTTTAATTAAAAATCACGAAATTCTATAGCATAATAATATGTAGACGATGGACGTATTTAGTTATACATATATAGACAAAAAAATCAGTTGTTATAGGATGATTTGTAAATAAATGAGTATAAAAATAATGAAAAAAATATATATATATATAGACTAATCACTCACCGAGAACGTCTGAGTTGACTAAAACGCTGCAGGAATACATCGGGGTGACCAAACGAGGTCTTCGAAGACTCAGAGCTCTTCTACAAGCCTCTTTGAACGACGACATCAACTGTCCACCGAGATGACCATAACTCTGACCTCCTCCGTCACTGGAAGATCAAAAGAAACCCTTGACTTTCCACTTCGACATAAAAAATGTTATCATCCGATTCGAATGATGGAATTTTTTTTTACGTCATATTCGTCATAAGCAACCCAAAAGACTTTCAGGTACTCAATTCCATCGTTGAAATTTTCTTTGGGCTCTGAATAATTAAAAAATGACTACACCGATCAAATTCTGTATCAATTACGATAATCACCTAGAAGCGTTATCGTGGATCTCCCATCTCTTCAGCACAAAGCAGACACCCATCATGGGTTCCTCGCAGAGCGGTCCAGCGAGGGTAGCGAGTTGAAAACCGTTGACGATGCTGCTGTCGTACCTGAATTCACATAAAAAAACGTGCGGTGTAGAATAAAGCCACGATCTAAGAATATCGAGGCTACTTACGCCGCTCTAGGATCGTTAGACTTGGTGTGTCTCTCCCAGAAAGGTTTTCTCTCGTAGTCAGTTTCGTTCAGAAGAATGTTCGGCCCGCATTTCCTCGGTCCGAAGCACCAGATTTTATCGAGATCGATCGCCTCGCCGTTTTCTTTGAACGCGAGTTTCAGCTCCGCCTTGAAATTGTCCACAGCCTTCTGCGTTCTCTCAGGAAGATCGGAGACCGTTTCCAGACTGAGTTTACCGACGTCCGGTATTCCCTCGGCTTCTCTACCGCCTCGTTTCTCTATGTGCTGGTCCAGCAGCTTGATGAGATCCGTGTGTTTTTCTAACAATTTAGTGACCCCTTCGGGCAACGACCTGGCGTCGATCTCAAAGCTGCACTGTCGGTTCGCCGTCCAAAACTCCAGACTATCCTCCTGGTTCTTTTTCTCAATTACTTCATTGACCATGTCCACTTCTGGCGGAGGTACGACCGTCTCTCTCAGCGGGACAATTGGCTCTGAAACATTGATCTCGACCTTGGCGTATCGGAGCCTGAGATCCTCCAGGCATCTCTCTAGGTGGACTTCTCCGGCCGTGTTAAGTACGATTTCCCCCGTTTCCTGGATGTGTACAACGGCGCAGGCGTCCGCCTGGTTCAAGAGCTTCAGGCCTTTTATCAGCTTCTGAAGGTTGTTCGGCTGCTTCGGCTCCAGGGCGACCCTGAGAATGGGATCCGTCAGCGACGTGAGCTCCGCGAAGGAAGGACAAGCCACGGTGGTCGACAGAGTCGCGGTCTTCAGTACGTGATCTTCGAGGTTTCCGATGCCGACGACGTTACCAGCCGGCACACTTTCCAGAGGCTCCAGCTCTCTCCCCATCAGAAGATAGAGCCTGTCGATTTTAGCCCTCGTCGCGTGTCGACCCTGGCTCAGATCCTTCAGGACGATATTAGGGTCGATTTCCTCCCCGTTTCTTTCCCTCTGTAGAGCGATCCTGGGATTGTGTTTTGGGCCCAGGACGAAAACCTCGCTTCCTTTTCTCAGCGTCCCTGAATACACGCGAGCAAAGGCGACCAGGACATCTTCGGAGAGTTCTTCGACCGGTTTTTCAACCTCCGGTTCTTGCGTCTCGGATTTTAGCTCCAAAGGCCGAACCCCGTCCCCCGCCTTCTGCTCGAGTTGGGCGGCGTGTCGCTGTCTGGCTATTTCTCTCCTCTGGTTCAATTCCTCCTGAGTCAAAGGTCTGGCCTTGTTTTCCGGGAGGTTCTTCCTGTCGACGGGGAGCATTTTTGATATGAATACGATGATCGGAGCATCTTCGGAGCTGCTACATTCGCGAAAGGCCTTCTTCAGGGCCTGAGTCTCCTCGGGGAGCGCGGAAAAGTCCGCGTTGCCGCTCATCAGCCTCTCTATCTTCTCGTCGCTGAGTTTATTCGCCGCTGGCACATGGGCGCAGGTCATATCCAAGCAGGCTTTGGCCAGCGGGAGCCACTGCGAGCAGATAGTCTGAATCTGCGCCTTGGGGTCGGTGTATCTGAGGTCTCTGGTGGTCAATTTGATCTGCAACTTATCGACCATAGTTGCCATCTTCTCTTTGTCCTTTCTGACAACTATCGTCTCATACAGGGCCCAGACATTGTCTAAAATTAGCTGAACGAACAGCGGCTTCTTTGCCTTCTCCTGAGCGCCTTTCATTATCCTCTTGGTCTTTCCGTTGTAGTAAAAGTCCCCCCACAGCGTCTTCAGCAGCACCTTCTCGCTGAATCCGAGCTTGTCCGCAAACATTTTCGCAAATTCCTTGACCCCAAAACCCCAGCCATCCACCGCGCTCGCAAAGAGCACGTTTCCGTGCTCCGGGGAAAAGTATAAGTTAGAATCGTCCGCGTCTTCCAGGGCAGACTGCCAATCGGCCAGATTTCTGTCGTTCAAATTCTCAGGATCAGCTACGCTGCTCTCCTCCTTGTCTTCTCTCTCCATTACATCGCTGGCGAACATCTCGCCTACCACCGCGTTCACCTGCTCCAAAACCTGCATGAGGTGAACGTAGGCGTCGAGAGGCGAGAGTTTCACCTCCGTTATCAGTCTGTCTATCTTGTTAAGGACCAAGACCGGCTTGAGACCCTCGATGTAGGCGATAGACAGCGCGCTTCTGGTCTGTGGACAGACTCCCTCGATGACGTCGACCACGACTATGGCTCCGTCGCAGAGTCTGACCGCCGTCGATACTTCGGATGCGAAATCCACGTGTCCCGGAGAATCTATGAGGTTGACGATGTACTCGGAGCCCTTATCTTCGTGGAAGAGAGCGATGGAGCTGGACTTCATCGTTATTCCACGCTGCTGCTCGTCCACACGACTGTCCAGGTATCGGAGCTTGCCCGCGAGCTTTGAGGATATTATCCCGTTACTGGCTACGAGGGAATCGGCCAGGGTCGTCTTCCCGTGGTCGACGTGGGCCAGAATGCAGATGTTCCTGACCCTTTCGGGGTCAGATTGGAGCTCGGCGAGCTTCTCAGCGCTGACGAGTCTCATTTTTGAGGTTATGTGGCGGTAAGAGGTTGAATTAAACTAGAGGGAAGCTATTTTTCTTGTCTAAATGGATCGAATAATCGTGGAATCAAAATATTTGATTATTATTGTTCCTGTTGTTGTTCGTAGCGACGATGTAATATTCGTCGGCGGTGTAAACGTGTCTTGACAACCACATGGTTTGTTTATTTTCGAACGAAATATTCGCGGATTTTTATTTGAACACGAGAATAATAAACGCGGCGATTTTATAGGATCTAATTTCACCGGATAGTCGATACGCGGTTCAAAACGTGCTCCGCAAGCCACACGACACTCTGTCAGATTTTAGGTTAGGATTACCAAACTACGATTACAACGAATTTTACCGTACGATTCGACCCTGGGTTCGTATCCAATCGTCGCTGGTCACTAGCGGTTCGAATAGCGCGGATGACACGGATAAACAATCGCGGAGAAACTCTGGTTATCCTGTTTTTCGAAAGAATCGGCCCACGAGCGATACCACGGCCGCCATGACGGTAGACTTCTTCTTTTTCTAATCGTACTGCAACACCTGCAACACGACCCCGTGACAGTGGCGACTATGCGCATGCGCAGGGTCTGAACCTTCGATATATCGAGAGTTTGAATCTGCGGAAAGGAACGACGCTCGTGGAGGATGATTTTTAGTTTCAATACGACGATGACCTTTAATGCCTCGAAATAAAATTCAGCATTATTATATGTATGATTTATTCCTGTTTGTAATTATATTTCTCCTGTTGGAAAAAAGTCGCTGGAAAAAATGATAACTTAGTTCGATTCACTTTCGATCGAAAATAGTTTCTATTTAGCAAATCTATCAATTATTTAATCTTGCAATCAAACTTTTATTCTAAGATATGATTATCACAAATTGAGTTCATTCATACGGCTCATTCACACCGTTGAAATTCTTTTATAATTTAAAATCACGCCTTTCTTTCATTTAAAATTGTTTTGTCCATTTTTCTTTACGTTATTATCTTGATTCACAAATTTCTTGTCAGTTATTACAGCTTTTATATCAATAATAATGTGACCAAATCGGTTCCGTAGTTATGCGGTTTCCAAAAATGGCGATGATAATTTGTCTCGTTAGACTTCTCGCTCGTTGGATGTTCGTTTTCGTAGTTCGTTTTATATGTACATATGTATATCTTTAGTGCCAAGGGCTTCGCACAAGCATGTTTATGTTATCTCTGTTTTCCTTTATGAATTAGGAATGGCGAAAAATAATCGATTAATCGAAGCATCGATTATTTTTCCTTATAAACGATTTAACCATTATATAAGAGAATTTTTCACTTTTTCTCGTACTTCTGACCCAAATTTCACTATAAATGTGATTTTTCTTCTCAGTGCCTTATAGATTTCTGGTAAATTCTCAGTGAACGGGATAAAAAAAAATCAATACGTATTGAAATTATGATGTCTAGATGTGCAATTTTTCCATATTTGTAGAAGATTTACACTTAGTTTATTCATGATGTATTTATACTGGCATCTCGTATAATTATGTAATTATGTATGTTTTAAAGGGGTTCTTCTTCCCCGTGTGAATAAATGAATAAATAATTGAAGAGTGCAAAATTTGTGATGAATGATTAATTATAATATTCAAAGCGTTTCGAGTCTTGCTATAGTATATCTGAATGAGGAAGCTTTGAGGATTATGTCAATAACAGTATAATTTCTATCTTCATTTTCGACCACTTCCTGATATCCACGAGGTTAATTGATCATCATATAACTAACTGGAGGCATAGATGAAACGAAGATCTTAATCTTACGGAATTTACATGGTACATAGGCCCTAGCTTCATCCATGTTTTCAATTATGTAACGAATTCAAACTCTGCGGACTTGCCTCCCAAGGATAATCAAGCTTCTATCAACTATATCTGTAGTAATTTTTTGTTTTTTCGTTTTTCTTTCACAGATTTTATAATTCAAAAAGAAAAAATGAAAAAAGGAACGACAATGAACGACGGTTTCGTTTTTTTTTCAAGTTATCATTTCCTCAATAATCAAAAAAGTTCTATAAATATTTTTCTATTCATTGTTGAATCAAAGTGTGCAAAAATTTTCATTCTTCGTATTCATTAATTTGTTTTTCAAGCAGAAAATATAGGAGAGAGATAAAGGAGAGAAAAAACATGACAATTACCTGGATACGTTTTTAAACTAGGAATGGTTATTTTATCTCCTTTGATAATATTGTTATTACAAAGGTCAAATAATTTTTTTTTTGGATTGAGTCGTGACTAATTCATTCAGATACAAAATGTCACAAGAAATACTCAATAATTCGAGTGACAATATAACTATTTTATCACTCAATTTAAAATTCACATGAAAAATGTTCAAGGTTTGATATTATATAATTAAAATTAGTCAATTAATTTGTTTCGAAAGCAGATATATTTTTTTCTTTATCCCACAATTGCAATTTTTTGTATTGAAAAAAAAACTGTCCTCAACAATTTTATCAATATCGACTAAAAATTCGAATTTCCCATTGCATAACGAAATCAGAATCTCGTTACACAAGAAGTGCAACAATAAAATAATGAATAACATTCTATAATTATGATGGAGGAGGCGTAGATCGCAGTGTGCAGGAAGCAACGATACAGACACGTAATGACATTCTGAATCTACTCCCATCGCAATTAAAAACGTGACAATAATCCAAGGCGAGATTTAACAACGAAATTATTTCAATCTAACATTATTATCACATCAATCGAGTGCATCGTCAAAACAGATTCAGTCTCAGTCACGTAACTGTTGATTGTACCAGCGATTAGGATAAGTTAATTGATCATCAAAACACGCGAAGTTTTTCCCCCCGTTGAAATCGGATTATAAAAGCGTGAAATATCGTTGAGAACTTCACTCCACTCGACGAAAAAAATGCTGAAGCTCGTAGTCTTAGCCGTCCTCTTCGTCGCCGTGGTAAGACTCAATAAATTTTGCCAATTTTTGTGTCTTATATTTTTTATTATTTTTTACCCTGCCTTCGCGATAATCGATGTTGAGTGATTTATTCTCGATACTTTAGCCCCCCAGCCGCGAAGTTACCGAGATCTGACACGTGTCGAAGTATGTGATTGACCGATCGCTAGCCGGAAAACAATATATTGTTCAACACCTGGGAAATTTTTGATTGTTCAATAAACTGAATATATCGCGATTTTTAGCTTATGGAATACACGATTGTTGGTCAATTTTTTACGTTTCTTTTTTCACAGATGGGCGAAGCACCCCAACAGGGTGGAGGACCACCTCAACCACCGCCGGGAGGACACCCGCAAAAAAGAGTAAGCCATACGTCCCCCCCGTGCGAAAATGAAATTCAATAATCAATGGGAAATGAGAATTAATTGTCGCAATATCAGAGTGTTTCAAAAGGTTTTCAATTTTTCCATCGATCTTTATATTCATTGGAATCGTTTTTACTTCCCAAAGGGCGATGAATAAAGATGGAGTGTTAATTAGTTTATATATGAATTTATATTTGAACAAAAAATTGAAATTGTGAAACAAAAATTATTGTCTAAGATTGAAGATTATTTTCAAACAATAAAAAGAAGCCTGAACTTTTTGGTCCAACAAACACGATTAAAAAAATACTCTGATAAATAATCCAGTCAAATTGGATCACAATATAGAGAATAGAAAAATTAATTAGTAAAGTCAACTGGTAGAGACGTTCGTCTTGGCCTACTGTTGAACGGAATAGAAGAATCGAAAGTGCGCGAAATCACTTTTTTCATCATATCTCGACAACTATTAATTCTATCGTCGCAAAGGTCATTACAAAAAATGAAGCTTACTAAATTCTCTACAACAAAGGTTCAATACGTTTTTCTCATATCTTCGATAGTTTTTCTTCAATATATCAATGAATACGGACATAATTCTCACAAGGTTCTGTACGAATATCGGTACTTTAAGCCCTGTATTACACAAAAACTATCTAAGATATGAAAAAAACGTATTGAACCTTAGTTGTAGAAAATTTAATAGTCTTCATTTTTTATACCAACATCCGTGACGATAGGATCAACGGTTGTCGAGATATGATGACAAAACTGAACTCGAGCACCTTCGATCCAAGATTCCGGATCCAGCCGTCCAGCTAGAGGTCAGGACTTGCAGTCCGTTCAATATTAGGCTAAGATGAAGATGAAATAAAATCAATTTGTTGAATACATTGTTTTTTTCAGATCGTTCGTCAGATTCCTGAAGGCATGCCAGGAGGTATGGGTCCCATGGGACGTCAAGGTGACAGCGCAGGTGGAAATTTTCCAGGTATCCCTCCAGGAATGAACCCAGCTGATATGGCAAAAAAGGTGATGGACACCGCTCAAAATTTCGCCAGCTCCGTAATGTCCGGAAGACGTCGTAGAAACGTCTAATACGATGGTAATTATTCACTCCAACTAATCAAATCTCTCTCATAATTGTGAAATTAGGTCAAAACAAAACCCCGCCCCTTGTATTGATTAATCCTCAAGTTCTTTCGTCTCCCCAGAGTTCCGAAACAAAAGTAACAGAATTAGAACCGAATAATCAGACGGTATGATTTTTCTTTATCTTTTATAATTCGACCTCGACATCGAAACTCTGAGTTCGTGCGACATGAAATGGATTCCACTGATGCGCTATTTTATTCAGACCACTTGGGGGTGCCACCCTGGTATTTAATGCAGTATGTTACTAGTTGGGGAGTCTTGATGCCCTGGGTATCCTTGAACTGAATAACAAATTATCTTCTGAATAATAGTTAGAATTGTTAATCACAGTCCGCCATAATCCAGATGAATGACAGTCTCGTAGTTCCTTAATTCGTCAAACCTATTCGTTGTCTGATATATCGTTCGATCCTCGAGACTGAATCGAGCATAAAATTATGAGATAGAGATAGAATCGATATAATTAGAAAATGCCAGATTGTTTTCCAGGATTGCATAATTGAACGAAATTCTACAGCTTTGAGCACAGGAAAATTATTATTATTTTCTGCAAACGGGAACCAAAGTTTTCATTGAAACGAGGAAACTGAATATTCATTATAACATTGAAATTCTACAACATCAATAAATTCTTTATCGTCTAAATCCATGGTCACACACTTTTTTTTTTTTTTTTGTTATTCTATATTTGTTCGGTGAATTTGATTGTCAGATTTTGTCACACAGAACGTCCCGTGTCATCATTGAATCGATACAATTAACCCACCCACATGATGTGTCGATATAACATAGACTACATTTTGTTACAGAGAAATAAACGTTGGAAATCGACTTGGCAGAAAACAGCACAGCACATCCTCCTCAAATCGCGAATAAATATGAATTTATCTTTCTTGCTTCATTAACAAACGTAACAATGAAATACACCTGTAGAATAACTATAGTGACATTGATTGCAATAAATGAAAAATGAATGAAAAAAAATGCAGTGAAATTAATCCCACAATCTTAATGATATGAATTTCTTTTTTCTTGGTTGATTAAAACACGAAAAAATTATGTTATACACTCGTAGAATCATCGATGACTGCAATAATTGATAAGATGAACAGAAAAAGTTACTTTTTTGATAAAATAAAATAATAAAAATAACCCAAAAATTGTAATGGACGATAATTCGTTCTTCCCGCCTGATTTAGACACATAATAATTATTGTACACTTGAATAAAAATAATGTCTGTTGCAATTAACGTGAAAATTGATTGAAAAAAAAATTGTTCAAAAATCTCATAATGATTTGTCAGGCAATCAATTTAACGAGAGTAAGTATATATCGAGTTTTCTTTATACTCGAATATAGTAATAGTAGATTGTTTATCTGTGACGTGTTATCACCATCAGATTTGATACCTGGTATCAATATGACGATAAAGGTATCCTCGATTTAATTATTTGACAGTAAGCAGCTAGAATGAGCACGAGCAGACTGACATCCTTCCTTACGTTCCGGGTCTGAATCGCTATTTATATTCTTTTCCGATTCCGAACGATAGAAATTAACAACCATAATAATAATAAAAGCCAGAAGAAGCTCTTCCACGTGGCTTAATATCGGCCTGATTTATAAAGTGGGTCGTTTTCCGAGAAGAGAATAATTTATCCGAACCTATCCACTAATTGGACTATATTCGCTACTATTTTCACGTAAGTCTGAATAATGATATTAATCCCAAGCTTTTGAAGCGTGTAAATTAACAGCTCCGTTGCACAACGACTTTATCTCGAGTTATTTGTCATATTGTTTTAATAATATTACGTGACTATAACAATCCTAGATATCATTGTACGAACTAGCCGCAAGACCACGATGATTAATTGAATTGTTCTCGTTTACAATTTACACGCCTTTATAGAGTCTCGACCCTCGCATTCAAAATACAGTACCTGCGTAATTTGACAATGACACAATTACACCGAGCAAATAAGGGTCGCGTGTTCCCTTTTTAATTTCAATTTTTTCATTCCTTTTTCTGTTCTTATTTTCACACTGTTGATTTTTATCTGTGGCATCCGAGAATGGGAGTGGAAATCCTTGTTCAGTTTCATCCTGGGAATGCAAAGAGACGAAGAGAAAGAAAAAAAAATGGCAAAGCGAGGAAGGTAGAGGACGAAAAATGTCGAATTAATACTGCGTTTCCTGCACGTACATACCTATGTACGAATATAAAAATATAATGAAAAATAAAAAAAAAATCGCTTTGCTCGATGTAATCGAAATTCGCAGATGCATATCGAAAACTGTGTAATGAAAATTTTTCGATAATTATTCAGATTGATATGGAAATTCGTGGAATCTGTTTCGATGGTGGAGGTATTTCAATATGCGGATCCACGTATTCGGTTCGATGAAACACAAAACACAAGGAAAAAGATTGAAGAACATTTTACATTCCATAAAAAATAAAGAAAATACGATATTCGTTATTTTTATGAAACAGCTTTCATTTTTTTTCTTCAATCCTAAAAATGTTCATCAATCTCTTTTCCGTCCAAAATTGCATAATATACCTATAGAATCTATATATCGCTATCCCTAATTATTTCCTTTGCGATTCGTCAACTCAGATATCCCGAAATGTGTGAATCCCTGTCAAGAGACACACGTGTGTAACCATCCAGGCTAATGTAACTCCAAGGTGCGGAAATTAGTCCCGCACAATCAACCGGCTGACATGAGTTGCCTCTTCTCGATGAGTGAATTTATCAGGATGAATGAACACACCGAGCCTCACGTGTCGCGATTTTGGGGCGTGCGAACTCGTATGCGTATCGCAATACCGGTCTCTCGATCTCTTTGTGTTACCGCGAGCAAACATCCACCGCTGTTTGAACAGAGGAATTTATTGACTCTGCGAAAGCACGCGATGTACCCGGGGTGAAACAGAGGGACACGTGCCACGGACGTTGCCTGCAAATTACCCTAGACTGCTGATGACACGTCAATCACTGGACATCACTTGATATTGATTTTCAGAATGGAAGACAACCGGGTTCGAGATTCGGAGGAGATGAACGAGCTGCTTTTGGCCACTGGAAAAAGTAACGACTCATTTTTTCTCGTACTATACATACAGATAGATAACAAAATTCGCTCTTCCCATACCAGCCACTCCTACAATTTTCAATTTTCAACATTCAGAAAATAATCAACGACAATACATCCTTAATAAACGAGTATGAACAGTAATTCTTTCAATCAGGCGAAATAATGATGGACTAAAAAAAAAGTAAAAGTCATATTTTATCGTTGATTATTTCCCTCCCACTGTTTAAATTCCAGTTAAATTGCGAGACCGGATCCTCCTGTCCCCGTACACGAAGCTATTGCTACCGTCGATCATAATCTCGATGGCACTACCGGTGACGGTTTACGCTCTGATGATAAGCGCTTTCGTTATCGAATCATCGTACAGCGCCACAACTTGTAACCTGAGGGCGGAGTACCGGGTCGATTGTCTTCCTGGGGTTGAAAATGTCACCGAGACGAAATGCGGTGACGTTTTATGCTGCTGGAACGAGACCCTGGGTCTCTGCTACCACACCGTACCTTCGAAACACGGGTACTCACCGGTCGGTGGCGTCTACTACGAAGGTGAGAAAAAAAAAAAATTAAAAAAATTTTGGCGAAAAGTTGTTGCTAATCCAACAATTTTCAGTAAAAAATACTTTGATGAAAAAAAGTTTCTGACTCACTGAGTTTGAAACCGAAAAATTCTGATAATCCCTGATAAGATATTTCAATAATTTATTTTTTTATAATTAAATGGAATGTCATGATTCAGAAATATTTTTCAACCAGACTGCAAATAATCCTCAATTTTTTTCACAGTATTTCGTATTTTTGAGGTAAGCAAAAATTTCACGAAAAGTTACAATTTTTTTTTAACGAAAAAGTACTAATTTTTATAGAACGATTTACGATTTTGGAATTTTTCAATAAAAATTACTTTCTGAATGGGTACGTTATTTCTTACATGTTTCACTGTATACAGGGTGAGTCCATGACGAATCGTTGATCTGAAGTTGGCTAGGATCGACTATACATTAAAAACGACACAAAATCACTTAAAACGACGTAAAATGACTTAAAACGACTAAACGATTCTAGCCAACTTCAGATCAACGATTCGTCATGGACTCACCCTGTATACGAAAAACGTGGATCCAGGATTTATATGTTTTTCCACAACCCCACAGGCGTGTCTTTGACACGAAGAGAGACCAGCAGTCCGCTGGGAAGCGAGAACGTGGCTAATATCCAGCTGGATATAAAATCGGTGGACAGTAACCACGTGGAGATTTCGGTCCGGACGTCGTCGTCATCTTCTGGTTCCAGGAGGCGGAGGGAGTCGAGGTCGAGGGCCGAGGACCTCGAGGAGGACGAGATAACGAAAAAGCTTCTCTACTTTCTTCCCCGCGACCGGAACCGGCGAACGGTTGAGATCGAATTGGGTGATTACTCCCGAATGACGCCTGAATGATTACCCGGAATTCTTATCATCGGCCTATTTCCAGATTCCACGAACTTGAACGCCTACGTTCACTACCCTGAATTATCCGTGACCGTTGCTCGGGATGATTTTACCGTGGACGAGAGCAGCTCGATTTTCTCAACGGCCAGGGGCCCGCTGATCATGACCGAAACTTACTGGGAGTGGACGATGTTCATGAACAACGGTACCCTCTTCGGTCTCAATGACCTGGAAGTCAATGGGACCACTAATTGGATATATGACAACGAGAACGGGTCCGTGACACCAGCTTTTTTGGCAATTAACCACGATGGAGAGGCCGCTGCTTACTACGTCGATTACAAAGGACCGTTGGAAGTCGAGGTCAATTGACGATGATGGATCACTTGAGAAATGATTCAATCATTGATTTTCCGAGTACAAATGTTTTTTAATGAAGCGAAATTTTCAGTTCAATTCGGAAACCAATTTTTAACCGCAGTTCAATTCAATTCGATCCAATTCACATTCCAAATTCAATTCGACAGTTTGGCACGACAGGTTGAGGAAAGAAAAGAAAAAGAGTATTTCGCAAGTTGACTATTTTCTGGAAATAACTTCTTTTATGGTTCCTCTAAAAGGTGAAGAACGTCTCGAACCTGGTTATCCTGCGAGGACTTGGTCTTCCGGATAGTTTTTCGGTCCACGTATTCGCTGGACCAACGCCCCTGGAGGCTGTTGAACAGCTGACGATGGCTTTCTCCTCCTCGTCGGTTGGAAACCCCGGAATTGCACCGCTGTATAATTACGGTATTCACGTCTGTCCAAACGGAAATTTCCATTCCCTTGATCAATCAATAGCGGAAATGAACGAGACAGCTGAATCTATGGCCGCTGTGGAAGCCCCCTGGGACTCCCACTGCGTAAACGAGAGGCTGGCTCCCGTCCTCAACCACGAACTCACCTTGGATGAGGTCGAGGCGATTTCCGGTGTCAGGGAAACCCTCGAAATTGATGGACGCAACTTTTCACCACATTTGAGTCCAATGGTGATACGAGTTCTTATTTTAGGATTTAACTGGATTAACTGAATTGCTGAAAAAAAACCAAATCGATTGAAAATATTCCGAATAATGAGAATTAACTCTGTATAATCGAAATATTTGAAGCTCACACAGATTAGCATCGATTGATTCAAATTAACCGGAAATACAGACAGTGGACCGACATTTTCAAATGTTGACTTGATTTTTAGTGAAAATCGTCTAATTCGAATGACAGAATATTGAAATAAGTGAATTTTCAGGTAATAGCAGACAACGGAACGCTCCAGGTCGAATTGGAGAACGGTGCTCTTCTTATGACCAACGGATCGACTCCATATCTCGGCGAATACCAGGATCTCGGAGTCGTGTATCCCGACTGGACTTCGTCAGCGGTAGAAACGGTGTCTCAAAGCTACCTCGAGAGCTATCTTAACGACACTGGGTCACCAGCCACAATTTGGCTCAGGGACGCCTGGCCGAAAGACTCAACGAACTCCAGTATGAGATCAGACGTCGATTTTTCACTTTTCGATTACGTTCCCGAAGTAAGATAAGACCGAGAGGGTATATTAACTACTGTGAAATTGGATTTTCACAACCATCACCCACACCTTATAGAACTTCATTAATCACATATTCACAATCATTTTTTTTTCTGTTTGATTGAAGTGAATTGAATTGGGTTCAATCCAATTTTTGAGACCATTTTCAATTCAACTTGCAATTCAATTTTCAATTCCATATAGGTGACATTCCCAAGTGTTTCACGAGTGGATACCCTCTCGGACTACATCCGATTCTGCGCCAGGATTCAACCTGACGGTGGTATAATTCTTTTGACTTCAGGAGCTCGAGTTGGCGATGAACACGATGACCCTGCCCTTCGACCTCGAGACCGTTTCCGGAGAGTCTCATCACAAAACTCACAATTCATATTCAGAGGGTTTTAGAACATTTGTAAGATCTTCGATATCGACGATAGAGTTTAGGGGACCTCCTGCAGAGGCGGCGAATACCTCGTGGTCAGCACTTAGGAGGTCCGTTCGTTCCGCAGTTGCGGCTGGAATCGTGGGTCAGTTACCGTCTCCTGTGTACGTCTGTGGTACCGGTGACTTCGACACGGATCTTCACGACGAATTATGCATCAGGTTACGTATTTTCACACTTATTTCCTCAATTCAAATTGATTTTTGGAAATTCTCATTATTTCAATTACTCCTCATCAGTTCAGTTGCTTTTCAGTCATCCATTCAACTCATTGTCGAGCGAATAAAAATTATTGCCACGTCAGTTCAAAGAGTTATTTTTCAACCCCCCGAATGACAATTCTCAGATGGTATCAGGCTGCCGTTGCCTTGCCCCACGTGACAGTGCTCCCGGACCGATTGCCAGGAGGGTCTAATCTCTCGACCACCGCGAGCCTGACGATCTCCAAGGCCCTAAAACTGAGAGCCTCGCTCGCAACTTATCAGCACACTGCAGTTGCTCGTCATTTCTCCAGTGGATCTCCTCTCCTGGCTCCGACGTCGCTCTATTACCCGGAGGACAGCTCCTTCTTCACTTGGGACCAGTTCATGTGGGGTCAGGCCATCCTGGTAGGTGGGTATAACGACCCAACAGCCCATCTTCGCCCCGATTTTTACCCCGGGTGTCTCCTTCGTGTTCAGGGCTCGTGACTCTCCCCGGTGTATCACAAGTCCCGATGAGACTCCCTGGCGATGATTCCTGGAGGCACTTGATGGGCGGCTACGAGGCAGCCACGGTCTCAAACGGAACGACGCCGATCACCGCCACCCTGGGTGAGATCGTTACTCTGGTGAGACCCGGCTACATCGTCCCTGTTCACTCGGTGAGGACATTTCAACATCCACGATTTTCCAGACCGGACAATAAACGCGAGATGCGACAGATTGTTCCGAAATCTCGTTAAGAAATATTGAAAATTGTTGGAGATACCGAAGCTTGAAATATCGGCGAAAGATTTTCCGGATTAAAAAGGAAAATTAACAACTCCGACAATTTTCAGTATTTCAAATCTAAATTTTGTGTGTCTGTTCAGCGTGAAAAAATAAAATCGATGATCGTTTCTGACCAATATACAGTTGCTTTGATCAGTTTGATTGCCGGATGCCCTCTGCCACAGTAAAAAGCAATCAATTGCTATATACCGTGCTATAGAATCACGAAGATTGGATGGAACCGAAAAAAAAGGCCTGATTTGACCCGAAGTACTTAGCCAGACTACGTAAGAAAGCACTCGACGCGAGGTTCAATCAGTGAATCGAACGTGAACTTTGATAACACAAATAATTTGAAATGTTGAATTTATTTATTTTTTCATGCAAGATAAAATCGTATTTGGATACATTTATTGGAGCCGAATTTATCTCTGATGAAATTTACCTTTACAATACTGAAGCGGACTAGTTTCGATTTGAGGTAATTGTAAAATTCGTTGGACTTGATAGAGTACAATTTTCTACTCTGACTGTGATTTAAATGGTGAAATTGGTTTATAATCAGGTCTGCCGCGTCGTGTCAATTCGGAATGAACTGTGTTGTCGAATTATGCGAAACCCGATAATTACGACGTGAGCGAAACGATGGGATCGAAAAAAAGTAGGATACAGTTATCGATTATCGGTTCGTTTCACACTCAACGATGTTAGTCCAGTAAAATTAACAAAAATAGATCAATCAACGAGCAAAGATCTATAAATTGGTAGACACCTTCATCTTGGCCTAATATTGAAAGGACTGAAAGTTCTGACCTCTGACTGGACGGCTCGGTCTGCAATCTTGGATCAAAGGTGCTCGAGTTCAGTTTTATCATCATATCTCGACAACCGTTGATCCTATCGTCACGAATGTTAGTATAAAAAATGAAGACTATTAAATTTTCTACAACTAAGATTCAATACGTTTTTTTCATATCTTAGATAGTTTTTGTGTAATACAGGGCTTAAAGTACCGATATTTGTACAGAACCTTGTGAGAATTATTTCCGTATTCACTGGTGTATTAGAGAAAAACTATCGTAGATACGATATAAATGTATCGAATCTTTGTTGTAGAAAATTTAATAAGCTTCATTTTTTATAATAACCTTTGTGACGATAGGATCAATATTTGTCGAGATAAGATGAAAAAACTGAATCCGAGCATCTTTGATTTTTTTATTCCGTTCAATAGAAGGTCTCTACCGATTCATATATCTCTACTATGATCAATTTTTCATTCGATTGGATCGTATAAGTAACGACTTCTAATCAAATTTCAATTCCAGGAGGTCGGACTCACGACCGTTGATACCATGTCAAGGAATATCACCCTCGCGGTCAACATGAACTGCAGCGACTCAGAAATCGGCTGTTCAGCATCTGGCGAGATATACTACGGATTGGATACCGGCGAGTTCTTAGACATCGCGATAAACAGCACTCACTTGATATTCTCGAATTTGACAAGGGTGCAGAGCTACGCTTGTGCCAACTCAACCGGACAGGCTACCGTGATAGAAGCCGTTGAGCTCCTTGGCAACGCGACTCATCAGATAAACACGGACCTCTGTGATATCGGGGAAAACATCTTGGCTGTTGGTTTAGTCTAATTAGCAGTTTCTTGCCTCCCTCCTTCACTTGACTTCACTCATAGCAGAAGATAAACTCCGAGACTCACGCAGTCATTAAACGAGATTGTAAATATTCTAATAATTGAATAAAAAATTTATCAACACATCCCTTCCCCCCGTTATAAGCACCCAGAATATTTTATCAATTAGTTTTTTACCCGCTTTGCGATGAGAGGAGAAGCGATAAATTATAAGCTCGTATATCTTCGAAATGAGTCATCATACGGTAAAACCTGTCTGAATCTATTTTGCAGAAAATTTCACGATCTTCAAAATCAATCGGAACCATTTTTCGCCTCAAATGAACCAGAAGTGAGATATCAGAGAAGTTAAATGTACCTAAGACCAAAAATATTCGTTATCAGTCCTCATAATTTTCTGCCCAGAATAAAAATCGGAATTGATATTATAGGATGAAAAGTGACGATAAAAGCTTTACGAACGAGTTTCAGGAGTTCTTATTGAATTTCTGAGAAGTCATTGAAGCACATAGTGCTTCGATCAAAGCAGCTTATTCTGATAATCGGATATATAATTTCCCTTTCATACCTTCAACTTGATACGTTAATAGTTCTACAGCACAATACCGACTCAGTGACGTGGGGGAAGGGGCGATAACGTTCCGAAAAGCTCTGAGCTTGCGTACTTATAAGTACTCCCTCTACTCGAGGCTGAGAGCCGATCGCCATTTACACATCTCGTGTTTCGCTGGTCTGCAGAGAGAGAGTAGCGTGCGGTGTGGTGGGGACTGCATCGAGATACAATAGTTGAAAAAAAATATATGTATACACATAAAAAATTGATAATTATCGTTGTTTGTTTTCTAATCTAAAAATTTTTTTCTCTTCACTTTAGCATTTTCATTTCTGTAGATTCAATGGCTAAATGACAGTTGAGATGATTCGGAATATCGGTATAGAGTGACGATTGATCATCGGTGTGTAAATTATGTGCGACTACATCACAGACTACCGGATTCCACTGTGATCAACATTCAATCCGATGGAACAACCATGGTATTATACTCACCGATCTTTTGATCAGTGGTTTTAACTTTTCATTTGAATTCTCTTATCCGCAAGATCTGGCGCTCTGGTTTGGTTTTTAATTGAATTTCACCCCTTCTACTGTCAAGCGAGTGAATGGGTTTTTATCTTTTCAACGATATCTCACTTCCGGTCGATTCTACGTGAAGAATGAATAGGAATCATTTCGAAGGGGATTGAATTACCTGCAAAATATTGTAGGACAGTTTTTCAGTTAAAATCAACCGCTTGGAAGATACAGATTAAAAAGTCACAGCCTGTGATACTGCGTGTCTTATTTTCGCAGATATTTGACTTCCGGTAGATCCTAAGTGAAAAATGGACCGATCTAATCTTGAAGTTAATTGAATTCTCTACGAAATAGCTCATTACAGTTTTTCACGTAGAATTGTTCGTTTGAAAGATACAGACTCCAAAGTCAGAGCCTCGTGACACTGCGTGTTTTATTTTCGCAGATATCCCACTTCCGGTCAATCGTAAGTGAAAAATGAATATAACTAATCTTGAAGCTAGTTAAATTTTCTGTAAAAAAGGTAATCACAGTTTTTCACGTAGAATTGTTCGTTTGAAAGATACAGGCTTGAAAATCCGAGCCTCATGTCACATTACATCGTATTCTTGCATATATGTATATTTTGAAATATACAATATATCTTGGAGTTTCTCCTGAGTGAAAAATGATTTGACGTTATTTTGAAGCTTATGAAATTGTTCCCAACAGAGTCCTAAAATTTTTCCTTTGCTCAGGACCGACTGTTTGAAATATGATTTTCTTGAGCGAGGCGATATTGAATTTTCCGATGAAAAATATACTCGTATATTTGTTTCTTCGATTGTCGTTCTTTCCTACCGTGGAAAATAGAACAAAAGAATACCGAGTGGTTTCACAAAAGCAAAGAAAACTGTTTTTCCAATACGAAGCCATTTATTTTCTCATCTTTCTCCTCTGCACTCTGAGAAATCTGTCATAAACTTCACCCTGCAGACGATTCATCAATTTGAAACCGCTTCAATCGATATTTGAAAATTGATCGACAAGCTGATCCCCAAGAATCGACAGGCTTCCATAATAATTGAACTAGAGCTTCTCGCGAAAAAGAAATGACGAAGATGAAGAAAGAATGAAGAAAAAAAATAATCCCAGAATCTCAGTTAATCAACCGTCTGTTTGCACAGTTTTCTAACAACTCCGAATTGCACGCTAAAGCTCGATCTGCAGTAAGTAGAGTTTCGAGCTTAATGAGCTGCCTCAAGTATTTTTCTTCGGCATTCGTGAAATGAAACTTCTTGATTAACTTGACGTGAGAAATTCCCCCGGGGGTCGGATCCTGATGCTTCGGAAAAAATTATGATTCAGTTTTATACCTTCTGATCAAAGTCCAGCAGAATCGCACGCGGCTCCCAAATTAATGTTATCGACATAATTATACACCTGAATTTTAAGATATATATATTTTTTTCTTTAGGGCAAAGTTGAAAAGAAACTAAATTGAATCTAACGAATTGCGATATTAAATTATCACAATTTCACACGTGACATTCTTAACGAAATTTCAAACCGTGTTTATCTCACTTCCTGTCCATTACAGGTGAAAATTGAATAGAACCAATTGGAACGAGAATCAAATTTTCTATAGAATTGGAAGAGGAAATTTTTCACCTGAAATCGACCGTTTGGAAGATACAAGCTCTCAAAAAACTGTGATTTCCAGTGAAAATGCTTTCCACGCAGAATACTCGAAACAATTTTATAAACTCCGATAAAGTTTAGTCAGATTGAACAATATTTCATAAAACTCGATATGTATCGTATAACGATTTGATAACGTAGACAAAACGAAGATAGAATTTCATAGAACTTGGTCCTATTCTATCGGATCCTGAGAAGAGAATAATAGTTTTCCCCGGTTATGGATAGCCGACCTCGAGGACAAAAATAAGATCATTGTTCCTCCGATTAGCACCTCCGGTTGTCTTCCCAACGTGACAAGGGACGACGACGTGGAATCCGAGAATGCAACCCTACCCCCGCAGCTCAAGTTCACCGAACAGTCCCTCAGCGTGGTGGTGGTCTACTGTCTCCTCTTCGTGGTGGCGGCTGTAGGAAATTTAACTGTATTCATCACCTTGTCCCGAGGGAGGCACCGGAAGTCGAGAATTTCGTTGATGATGTCGCACCTCGCAGCGGCCGATCTGCTCGTTACGTTCCTAATGATTCCATTGGAGGTAAGAGAATCTCTTCTCTTGTTTCCTATTCCGCGAAATCCTCAATTATTTCGACGAAGAGGATTTAAAATTTTGCCATGTCGGTTCACTAATTGAACGAGGAAGCAGAAATATGGGGAAAACCGTGGACTAAATAGATGACTCTTTTTTTATCTAACTAATTCAATTTTGATTAGAATGATCATTCATTAACAAATTAATTGAAAAATTCAAATCTTATTCATTATTCAAAAAATGAAAATAATTATTTTTATTATTATTATTATTATTATTATGATCGTATTAACAGATTGAAACAAATAAAATATGAAATGATTTCGTGAAATACGAAACAAAAAAAGTGTCAAAAAGACAATTTCAAATGTTACTTTTCGAAGAAAGAGTTGCGAGAAAATGAGAAGAAGTAAGAAAAGCAATTTTGGATAGAAGGATTCAGCCCCGACTCGACTCGAGCATCAGAAAGTACAGAAGACACAAAAATTCCTGTGTTTAATTTCGGGACAAAGAAGTATTATCCGTTTTTATCGTCGTGTGGTTTCGCGAGGCGACATTTTACCATGGAAGAGGAATTCAGGTCGGATAGCCCGAGGCTTGGATTTGAATCTTATTTGATTTCATTTCAGATGGATGAAGTTTTTTTATTGATATGGTTTTGAATTTCGAAAGACAGACTCCGAGCCCGAGGCAGGAAAAAAATTCAAACTCTGCCGACTGTCTAGATTTGAAACACAGCGAGATATAAAAAACTGCTACTTAAAACTTAGAGGAAAGGACAAATTTCATCGACAAGTATTCAGGATTTTAGGAGTCATTCGAATTCGCATAGAAAATTATAAAAACTGATAGTTCGTACCATTTTCAATATTTTTGAATGAAATTTGTTGTGCGGTACAGGAGTATAAAAAAGTGTACGGATAAAAATCTGAAACTATCCGTGAACAGTATTTTCAATTCTAAGCCCACGTCTGTCTGGTTTGGAAGAAGAAGAAAAAATTCGCAAAGAACGACGGCCATGGACTCCGAAATGACGTGTGTTTGAAATCGTGTAGGTATCGAAAACCCTCGTCTGGGTCTGGGACTTGAAAGGAACTTGAATTTCTCTCATTGACCATTTTGCGATTGAGATTGATTCGCGTCTCGATCTACAAAGGCTCGCCTAAAATCCACGTTGATAATAGCCTGCGACCAGGGAATACGGGGTATTCGAGCATTCTGCCTCGATCGTTACAGAAACACGTAGATACTTGACGCAATCTTCCTTAAATTAGCAGAATCGGGACATAAAACCACGCGGGCGTCTTTGACATATAATCTCGCATATAATCAAGAATCGTGCATGAATAGAATCACCGACTTCAAAGCCCCCAGGGTTTAATTAAACAGTGGAATATTCCGTTTTGAATTTCTTCAAAGGAAATTCGACGTTGAGAAAATGAAACTTCGCTGTTTCTCGGATTCAGAGAAACAAAAAATCAATCATTCTTCTAATGCTCGTCTTTTAAATACGATATCGGTAAACCGGGTTCCAAAGTACGCTAGTTGAGCTTCACTTTGGAGAAAGGAAGTCTCGCGGGGAAAATCGCGGAAGTGGAGCTTGCGAAGAGTCGCACATAAAAACGGCGACCGCTGATAACTTCGAGACCGTTTATCCGATCGATTTGAAATTCACACGCTATTTTTATGTCGTCATGATACGAGTTTTCGTAGCACAGTTTTTTTATCTGACCTTTTGTTTTTGAAAAATCATCAAAAACGTCTATGAAAATGACGAAAAAGTTCAATTTTATGCAAACTTCGATATTTTTAGACAAATTTCAATCCATTGAAGAATCGGTTCTGCGAAAGCTCGGAGAATCCCGTTGCGAATGAAATGGACACCTTGTTTCGGTTTTTTGGTTTTTGGTCACTTCGTTTGGCTACCGTTTTTTGCAAGCTTCACTTTTCCCAAAGTTATTGTCTTCTTCTCTGATCAGGTCGGATGGCGTCTGACGGTCCAATGGCTGGCCGGTAATTTGGCTTGCAAATTATTCCTCTTCCTGAGGGCGTTTGGCCTTTATTTATCGAGCAACGTCCTAGTATGCGTTTCCTTGGACAGGTCAGTGGTCAATAAATTATTCACGGTCCAACAAATACTGTCAAAACCGTTCACAGAACCCCCTCGGGGCGGATAAAAGGATTTTATAAATCTGTAGAAATAACAAAAGATGAGAGGATTTTTCATATGATATTTTTATTCCACTTCCCAGGTACTTCGCAATTTTACATCCTTTAAAAGTAAACGACGCTCGACGACGTGGAAAAATGATGCTCGCGGTGGCCTGGATCTGCAGTCTCTTATACGCGGTGCCCCAGGTACGTGAATTTTTCATTATCCTATTATACGAGCTTCTTTTCAACTTCCCGTTTCTCTATTTTCAGAGAAAAGAGGAAGTTAATGTTATCAACCTTTACTTTTTACTTTTAGGATTATTTGAAGAACAAAATCCTAAAAATACGATATAAATGAGGATATGTTGAGAATAGATCGACGGATTTGAATGAAATTTGGTACCACATGGTTTTTTGGATCGCTGATCACGAATCTGAAGCCAAATTTGCGGAATTGAAAATGGTGAATCAAATCTTCTGGGGAAAAAACACTCAAAACATTCTAAATCTCATAAAAATTGGTACTTGAAAGGTTTTTTGAACCACTGATCAAGAATCCGAGCTCAGATCGGCAGAATTCAAAATAGCTGGAAAGAAAATAAATAACGGGAGGCTCAAAGGCTGGCTCATAGTCGGCCCAATCCCGCTTTTTTTCGCCTTGTTGTCTTTGATTCGAAAAAAAAAAAACGCCGCCGGGTATGGAAAATCAAATTTATATTCAATTTTTCCTCTTCTATCTAGTTCGTCGATAACAGAGTGCTGGTGATGCCAGGTCGAATAAACGGGGGAGGAAATATGATTTCGTATCGAATGAACGTCAGCGAGGCGATCGTGCGGAAAGAGTTTCAGTTTCGGTTTAAATTTCGTGTTTTTGCTTCTAAATTTCCAGAGTTTCGTCTTCCACGTATCATCGCACCCCGAGTATCCGAAATTTCACCAGTGTGTCACGTTCGGATTTTTCGTTAACCAGGCGGAAGAGACAGCCTACAATTTATTCTGCGTCGTCGCGATGTACTTCATACCGCTTCTGGTCATATGCTGCACCTACACGAAAATCCTCTGCGAGATCAGCAGCAAGAGCCGGGAGAGCAGACTAGGCCAGTAATTAATTTTCTCATTGCGATTACGAATACGTTAATTAGTATCACATAACTAATTAGGTCAACGCTGATGGAGGAACTTGAAATTAAATTTCAATATCCCTGTGCTTCGTATATCTGATACGGATCATTTACCTTACAATCAGCTTAAGCCTTGAGTGACGTGTTTTTGCGAAAATCTAATCAGAACTTTGCCCAATGATTGAATAAAATCACAGAAATAACACGAATATCGAGATCAAAGGGGTGAAACGACTCGTTGTTTTGAGTACATTGATTTTTTATCCTTTATAAGAAATGTCGGAGTGAAAGAATTAATTAGTGAGTAGTAATTAGTTGAAAGAATTAATTCACAACGATTTTGTCCAATTAGATTGTAGTTTCATTAACTTATATGCATGTTATTATGAATTATGAATTGCAGAAATTGGCAGATCCACGAATGGCACAACGAAGACGAGCTTCAACGGTTCTACAGGGGGTCGTTTCACCCTTCGCAGATCGGATATCAGCAGCATAGAAAGAGCCAGGGGACGGACCCTGAGGATGACGATTACGATCGTCACGGTATTCATTCTTTGCTGGACGCCGTACGTCGCGATGACTTTGTGGTCGGTATTATTTTAATAAATCGAAATTTCAATCAGATTAGTAGAAATTATTAATTAGTGTATAAAAACTTCAATCCAATTTTGTAGAATAATTTACGTTTTCTAAGCTGTGCAAAGTTTACAGAATTTAATTTTTTTTCGGGGTCGAACTGCGTTTTTTTTCTTCAAAACGTCTCTAGTTTTTTTTTTCTTATTCTAGTACTTTCTATAACTAGTTTCTCCTGAATTTTAGAAACTGAAAATTGTCTTCTTGGATCGTAGAAGATCACAGATTTCTAGAATCTTAATTTTTCCACACATTTTAGAAGAAAAAAAGGTTAATAAAAACTTCAAAAAGTTACAATTCACAATCATTTGTCCATATTTTTGTGAAAATTCTTCAAAATTATTTCATTGGTTAAAAAATCTGTAATTTTTTTTTTTTTTGTTACTCATCATCGATGTACCTTCATATACCTTGGTTCCGGTTTCCGCAGGTACATGTTCGACCGGAAGAGTGCCGAGCGCGTGGACACCTGGCTTCAGGACGGTCTGTTCATAATGGCGGTTGGAAACTCCTGCGCAAATCCCCTCGTATACGGAAGTTACGCTGTTAATTTCCGCCGCGAATGTTCCCGGTGCCTGAACCCCTGCGCCGAGACCCCGAACGCCAAGGAGAACCTCGAGGTGAGGGTGGTCTGCAGGAGCACCGGAAAATGAGGGTACGCTGTGGCCTAGCCACCGGAATTGACCAGCAGCCTCGAGGTGACTGCGTATTTTTGAAACTGTTTTTAAGCTCGCGTTAATCGAAAAGTGATAATTACATATACGGTGCATATTTAATGTCTTGTGACTCGAACTAATCAATTTAATCAGATTCGACGACGCCTGTATCTCGTCATCGTGTGATTTTATGATTAAAACTATCTTCCGGTTATTGTTCTCCTCCTCCTATAAATTTAATACATATTTTTGAAGAATAACGAATTTATTTAATTCTTTAGAATAATTTAATTGGTAATCTATATTATATATTTATATATGTATCGATAAATATTTTGCTACTTTGAAGAAGAAAAAGAAAGATCTTATATATCGTACGAATGTAATTCTGTAAGTTTTTGTATATCTCTAGAAGAAAAATCGCAGTATACGAATATTGTAAGAGTTCTTCTTAGGCAATTAGAATAGTCCATTAAAAATGTCGAATTTAATGTGAAAACTAATCGTCGTAAAATTACTGTGTAATAATTACTGTTTCACAGAAGCCATTAATTGATTGTCTTTCCAAATACAGTAGATTTAAATGTGATCTAAAAAAATCTGTTTCTTCCATAAGAGTGTAATTGAATTTCAGTCAATTTTATGGAGTGTTTATTCAAAGAAAAATGCTTTCAGTAATTATCATTTGATAACGTTGAAATTTGTTATTTTCCATGAATTTATTTTCGTAGTAAACGTATTGTAAATTCAATATCAGTTTCAGCCACGTCTTAGAATTTCGAATTTCCACTAATTGTACAAAGGGCACATTTTTACTATAGTAGGGCGAAAAGGATAGGAATGGCCTATTTTGACAGTTCTTAGAAGAAACTTTTCGTTTCTGAAAAATACTTAATTAATTGTCTTCACTCACACCTATTTTCAAGATTAGGTAGGAACAGGGAATAAGATGTAAAGTCGTTCTCAAATCAATCATTAAAAATGTCTCTTTTTGTCATTTGAAAATGTAAATCGATTCATGATTCTGTAATTCCTTTCACTAATTCCCCGAGAGTTTAAATAAAGACTCCATTCCGACCAATTTAATTCAATCATTATTCGATTGACCTGGAAGAGAAAAACTATCGTATAAATTATGCCACCGGAAGTGGCGTCACGTATTGATCTTCGACCCGATGCATTGACGAAAGAATGACTATATGAGGTTGCAGTTATCGCTCGATGAATACTGGCTCATTAACATGAGCCTAAAGAGGCCACGGCGGTTCCACGTGAGCGGAATGAAGGCATTTTTTAAAAAATCGATTTAAGAAAACGTGAAAATTAACGTGAACGATGACGATTTATTGTACAGTGTTCGTGGGGAGTTTTCAACAAAAAGAAACAATTTGGAACAATTATAAGTACCTAAGTATTACATAAAAAAATATATATCATATAAAAATAAGGCTTTTCAATCAATTGAATCAATCAGTCGACGACCGGATCCCGGCGTCCTTAACAGTATCGGGCTTCTCCTTCATCTTCTTGCTGAGCGCACGACCCCTCAGGGTCAGCATGGTCCTCGCGACGAGCCAAATTGCGGCCTTTTCACAAACGCAACGGATTCCGTCGACTGCACCGATTATCAAACAGTGCGGAGGATAGCCTGTGGTTCTTGACTCGATACCCAGAGTCTTTAACGACGATTCGACGAACTTTTCTGGAGTCGGAGCCATCCATGTGGCTTTTCTGAAAATCGGAGATCAGGATATGAAATCTTTCAACGATGATACGCACAGTGCAATTCTTTCCAGTTTTTAGACGCATTAGGACTGTTTTTGCAAATTCGATTCTGCAAAGCTCTTTGAAGATTGTTTAGCGCGTTAGAAAATAAAAAATCGTCACATCGAGTCATGATTATCTTGACTTTGACTCAATAATACTCGAAAATTGATCATTTTTCAGTCCGTTAAAGACCAAATTAGTAAATTCCAAAGCGTTGAACAAGAATTCTTAATCAATTTTCGAGACTCTAATAACCTTGACCACATATCGACAATGATTACCGTGACTTTGGTATATACCTCATTGTGTTGCATCCTTGAGCTCTATCCATATATAGCCCGAAAATTTATAAATGCCCCTTGATAAAAATTCCCGCTTACTTGATCTTGGACATTTTGGTAGCGACCGGTCCAGGAAGGACGCACTGGACGGTGACCCCCCTGGGTCCAGCCTCGGCGGCGAGATCGGCGCTGAGTTTATCAACGTAGGCTTTGCTCGCTGAATAAACCGATAGATAGGGGCTCGGTATCGCGGCAGCGGTTGAACTGATGTTGATAACGATCCCTCTCCTCCGTTCCATCATCCCCGGGAGCACTGCTCTCGCGACACCCGTAACACCGGCGACGTTAAGCTGCAGTATCCGGGCTATGGTGTCCTCGGTGACGCTCGTGAACAGTTCCGGATGATCGTAACTCGTCCCTGCGTTATTCACGAGAACACCGACCTGGGGATTTTATAGAACGATATTTTAATTAACGGATTCTTCGTTTTTTGTCAATATTAATATTAATATATTTATATAATTCAATGTCGCAATTGTATAATTCGTTTGTAAGTCATTTTATACGATTCAATGTGACTTTGAAATAAGTTAACGTGCTTCCCAGTGAATAAATATGATTTAAAAGCGATTGAATACGGTTAAAAAGTGATTAATCATCATTTCTCACGAAATTTAATCGTCTATCCGAAAGACATTGCACGGTAATAAAATTGATACTTGCCTCCAGCTCTTCGATGCTGGTCGCTATCTTAGCGTACACCGGCTGACCCTGCGTGAGATCCGCCTCTAAAATTCTGACCTCTGTACCGAATCGCTGTTTCATATCCTCAGCGACGATTTCGAGCTTGCTAAGGGAACGCGAAATCAAAAGAACGTCCATACCCTTGGACGCCAACGCCTCGGCGTAGGCTTTACCCAGTCCATCGGTCGCCCCCGTGACGACCGCCCAACGCCCTTGGGACGCGACGTCGATACCCAGCCCTAGGGTGGGCGCGATCAGCTTCTTCCACAACAAGTTCGTCACCCTTATCAGCAGCCGGAGACCAACCGCGGCCACTACCACGAGGCAGATCTTCTCCCAACATGTCAAAGACATTTTTACTCCTGTTTGTACGGAGAGTAGGCCTATTTCACTTCGAATGGGACCGAGCCGCGAACCAGACTGTCCGAACCGAACGGAGCCACGGCCACCGCTACTGTTATCGACTATCGGCAGGCCACGTGATCGCGTGATAAGCGACCGCGGTCTATTGTCGTGTAGACGCGTATGTGACGCCGGGAACGGGAACGAGCGTCGACCGGTCGATGATTCCCTCGGTCCGATGCTAGTTCCTCGTCGAAATGTAACGCACTGGCGCCCGCGCGCGCGCAATGTCAGGGCTGAGGCTCCGCTACTTTCCTTTCGGACTCGGAGAGCTCTTTCTTTGACCCACTTGCCGCAGGTCAGTGTCCGTATCGAACGATTTTTCGAAAATTTAATGTATCGATGTGCCTTCAGAAATTTGCAGCTGGAATTTAGGCGAGGAAACTGACCGGTAGATGCGACTTTTTTTCGAAATCACTTTCTCCTTTCTCATTTCTTGTCGCGGCAGTGAACTCATTCGGGAGACACTCTGTACATAGTATTGGAAATTTGCGCGTATTTTCTTTTTCTTTTTTTACATTTACAACATTTTATTCTTTCCTCAATTGAAACAGAATAGATACTACGTTGTGACGTGACTGATGCTGAGGTACTTTTTGCCATAAATAGCAAAAATAATGGAACTCGATTGCCTGTAACTTTTCTGATTATCATTTTTCACGAAAATCTTTCTAAATTATACGCATATAAAAATCGGAAAAAAATCGACGCTCAATGCTTTATTGATATTTGTGATAATCAAGTCCCGTTGTCTGGGCTACTCCACCGGACAGTCTCGAGTGAGTGTATACGTTGACAGTAGGTCAACGTACAGCATGTGCCTGATTGGTATCACATGGTGGCCACTGTAAATAGTAAGAAGAAAAAAAAAACGCTGACTTTTCTGGACCGAATATCAATTTTTCCATGGAGAAAGAAAATGATTTCTAAAAATACTTTTTCATTCATAATTTATACAAGTTTTGCTACTACTTTCCTTGATCAAGAAAAAAATCGCTGGGGATATTTTGTTCCGTCTTGTTTTGTATAGTGATGAAATTCGTTGACTTTTTCCTGATTTCCCGGTTTTCTCTGACCAGTGACCACCATTTTTGGGCTTCTTATGTTTGTAGAAACAAACATTCACACTTAGTGGTCAGCTATAAACCAAATCCGGAAATGTAATGAAGGAATTTTTTTCTTTCTTACACTCTGTGGAAATTTCTCTTTACTCGTTTGTGGACAGCTAATCGTTTCTCATGATGATATCGAGACACACGCATACTTTTGGTCAATTATACTCTCCAAATTCTAATCATTGACTGTACCTAAAAAATATACAACTGATTTCAATTTATCAGTTTATTGTAATGATTTTTACCATTTATTACATCGCCTTTTTCATTTTTGGTCAATTTACGTTGTACAAACAGTAAACGAAGAAAGTTCGAGTTGCACAATTATCGATTATTTGTATCGATGATGAACTTTCACTACTAAAATTGAGGAAAGTAGCGTGTATGCATCGCAATTTCTCGAACTTTAAAGATCGTAAACAAATTCTGCTCGGATCTGGACCCTCGGGGTGAGCCAACCTTCGAATTCAACTGATCTCTCAATACACCAGCTTGTAGAAAGGTGGAAGTGAGTAGAAAGTGGTATCAACTCTCACTGGAAAACACGTTCGGAAGTTATTCGCAACTATTTTATATACGATGAGGTATAACCTCGGACGAGAACGTTTACTCGATATAGATTCAGTGTCAGGAAAATTGAGTAATGAAAATGTCCCCAGGGGAAGGAGAGCGGAGAAACGTTTCGACATCGGTGATGATTATGCGAGGAAGTTAATGGAACCCGCTGACGTCATCGTTTCGGGGAATAAAAAATAAAACACTTAACACTATTGTGTTACCAAAGGAACGTGTAGACGATGCAGAAATACGGAAGTCGTAGGGAAAATATGATGACGCTATTTAATGCTGATGGAATTTATGTGGTTTTCTCTATTGCAGCTCAGAATTGTGGCTCTGCAGTGACGACAAGCTACATTAGCGAGTTTAATTGTGTACATTTCATGCAGAGCATTTAATTTCTCCTCTTCAAAATAGGCAAGACTGATTCGCAACGTTTTCTCTGTTCGAAATAATCGTAGCCGATGTAATTGTCTTCGAAATGAGTCGTTGCCGAACATTTTATCTCAATCCAGTACCAAGATATCAGCAAAAAATACAATTTTCGAAAAAGATCGTCGATCTTCTGTTCAAGGTCAACGTCAAGGTTCAATAAAACGTTTATTTAATGTTCTTCACAAGTTTACGAGGACAACATCGACCCCCTACGTTCTCAGATCTGTATTTTTTATTTCCTGTTCAATGGGTGAATAGTGATCCACCTTCTGCCCGGTTTTTACGACTGGTCTGTCAGCGACCATCATCTTATTGTGATGTGCCTGATGCACGGTTTCCAGGTAGTATCTCCTCCACAGAAGCGCGTTGGTCTCCGTATCGCTGGTCCAGTTCTGCCACTCCCCTCTGTTGACGCCGTTCGATTTCTGCTCCGCGTCGTTGACCACCCTGTGGATCCAGTCGGCCCAGTCCCCGGCCCGGTCGGTAACCTGGTCGATCCACTTGCCCCAGTTTCTGACCTCCCCGGACTCGACCTGGGGCGGGTTGTCGACGAGGAAGCCGAGCTCCGCCTCTTTCAGCAGCCGCTGGACCCACGTCGCCATCTTCCCGGAAACCACATCGATCACGTCCTTCAGGTTCTCTGTAAGGGACTCGGGCCGCTCGAGGTCCGGGAGTTTGGAAAGTTTCTCGTAGACGGCCCGCTGGAGGCGACTGTGCATTACGTCGTCTTCGACCTCCGGCTCGTCCTCAAGCATGTAGTAAACGGCGTCCATGATCTTCCCGAAGGTCACGAATGGTATGTCGGTCCTGAAGAGCTCCCCCTCGCCGATTCCGTCGATAGCCACAGCGGGACCGACCTGCTTGACCTTCTCCTCCTTTTCCCTCTTCATCTTGGCTTCTGCCTCTTTCCGCTTCCGCTCCGCCTCTTCTTCGGCCTCCACCTTCTTCCGTCGCTCTTCGGCCTCTTGTCGCCTCTTGTTGTCCTCTTCTTCCTCCAGGATCCGCTTCTTGCGTCTCTTTTCGTCCTCCTCCGCCTCTTCCTCGAGCTTCTTCCTCCTCCGCTCCTTGTCCTCTTCTTCCTCCCTCTGCCTCCTCTCTTCCGCCTCCTTCCGCCGCTTGCTGTCCTCTTCCTCCTCCTCTGCGAGCTTCTTACGCCTCTCTTCCTCTCGCTTCTCCCTAGCCTCTCTCTCCGCCGCCTCTTCCTCCTCCCTCCTCTTCTTCCTTTCGGCTTCGAGCCTCTCCAGTTCTTCGGCTTCTCTTCGCGCCTTCTCCTCGGCCCCCTGCCTCGTCTTCTCTTCGGCATCTTTTTTCGCGTTCTCTTTCTCCTCCGCTTCCAGCCTTTCCTTTTCAAGCTTGATAGCCTCGTTGTCCTCCGAGTCGTCAGGCTCCAATTTGATCACGATCTCGTCCTCCGCCGCGTCGGGATTATCGCCCGATACGAGGACGATGTCTTCGGCATCCGGCTCATCCGGCTCATCCGCTTCGTCCTCTTCCGGTTCCTCTTTCGGCTCCACCTTAGGTATCTTCGGCAGTTCCTCGTCATCTTCGTCGTCCTCCTCCTCCTCGTCTTCGGGCGCCTTTTCCCGGTCTATTTCGTCCTTGTGTTCGTCAGCGACCTCGATTAGAACGCCGGATATCCAACATGCTATGACATCCGCGAGAAATCTCATCTGCTGGGACTTAAGATCCTCCTGACCTTCGGGTATGTATTCCAAAACGAAGCTGAGACGCTTCAGGATCACGCTGGCTATGTCCTTGAACTCCTCGACCGGGATCTGACACTTCCACTTGAGAATGCTCTTCACGAAGCGTTCGGCCATCAGGTACTGACACATGACCGCCTCCTTGTCGAGCGTCGACGGACACTCGGTCTTCGGCTTCTCTTTGCACTTGTGCTTCGAGCCCTTACCGCACTTACGGTCCTTGACCGCGTCCTTTTTCTTGTCCCGGAAGTACCTTTCAGCCTGTCTGAACGATTGAAAACAAACGTTATTCAAGAGATGCGCTTCGGTCTCGCAGCTGGAGACTCTTACTCCGGGGTCAAGCAGGCACTGCCCTCGATGGTCTTGACCAAGTTGCTTATCATCTCGGCGGGCAGCGAGGCTCCCCGTTCCTGAAGCGTGCCCATTATCAGTCGCCTCGCAGGCTTCGCCATCTCGTTTATGCGACCCGATATCGGCCGGATCTTTCGCACCACCGTCTTTCCGAGACAGGGCATCGGGCACTTCCGGCTGTAATTAAAGAAGTTCATCAGGATCTTATATATCCTGTACGTTATCGATGATCCTATGGCTTTTTCTCACTCTTTAGGACCCGAAGAAGGTTTACCTGGGGGTCGCGAGGAGGTCTGTGTACTCCTGCTTCGACAGACAGTGTCGCGGTATTATTTCCAGCTTCGGTAGATTGCATGGTGGGGAATAGACCATCACGGACATCACATCAGGGGTGTTGGGCTGCTTTTTATTCTTGCTTCGACAGCAGTCCGCCTCTGACTGGGCGGTCTGTGAATTTTCACCGATGATAATGGACTCAAAATTCTAGGCACCAGAAACCACTTACCGTTGGTTTCCTTGCGGATTTATCACACCACTTGGTTTTTCCCTCTTTCTTCTTGCCAGCATCTTTCGGGCTTCCCGCGGTCTCATCCTTCCCCCCTTTTTCAACCTCTTCGGCTACGGGAGTCGCCTTCTTAACGTCCTCAGGTTCGTCCTCGTTGTCCTCCATCTTAATTTAGCGGCCGAAAATTTGTGCGAAATTTTTTTCTCTTCTCTAAATTCTATTTATACATTACTGATAATTTTGTGTGTCGGTTAAAAAACCTTGTTTCTCGTTGCTAAATGTTTGTTGGTTTCATTGTGCGTGATGTGACGGATGATGAAATGACGTTTTGTTTATCGCAATTCATTTATTTCTTCTTTTCACCTCGTTTTCTTTCTCTTCAGAATCCACCAGTCGATCAGACCGTGGAACCGAGGATCAGTGAGAAGCTTTTTATCGGCGGTCAGCGAGTCGCACGTTATCAGCAGCCGGTGTGGAAATTATCCACCGCGGATATGAATATCAGAGTTCTCTTCTCTCGGGCAGTGGATAAAAAGAATCTTCTTTAGATCCTCACTTTCGCGTTTATTCTCGTTCATGTTTACCTAGCTGAACTCTAAAAAGGCCATTTCTTGTTCGTTAATTGATTCAATCATGACGGACGTCAGGATAAATGTAGAGTATTGGTAAGTAATTGACGATATTAATTACCCTCATATATACATACTAATATACTATCCAAATGTATTTGAAGACTTTTAGAATTGTAGACATAACCTAAAATGATTCATTACTAAAAACTCTGTTCCAGTTAATTTAATTTTGGTACATATTTATTTTTTTACAGTGGTTCCTGCGGTCATAGGAAACAGTTTTTAGAAATGTCTGAAATCATTCGTCAAAGTGTGCCAGGAGCGAGTATTTCAGGAACCGAAGGCAGACAAGGCGAGATATCTGAATTTTTCTTGACTAAAACTATTTAGAAGGCTTATCAACTCCTTAGAGTGACTCTGATCACGCTGCTTCTTCCTTAGAATGATCAAATTATCGCTCGAATGTCTTCAAAAGAAGGATATTGCAAAGAATCAATCGACCAAATTTTATGTAATATTGATCGAAATGATTGGTTGATGCGTTTCTTTAGTGATTCAGAGTCGATTTTTTGTTCGTGATAATCGGTCTCTGCTTTCTGATTTCAGCATCTTTCGAAATCAAAGTGAACGATGAACTGGTTTACTCGAAGCTGCAGACGATGGCTTTCCCGGATTATCAAGCTGTGAAAAACCTCGCTAAGGACGTGTCCGAGGGAGGATCGATAAAACCGATAAAAAAGGAGCAGCCGATAGACTGTTCGATATCGTGAATGGAGAACAGTGCTCGTTTCTTGTGAGGATTGTATTAGTTAGAGTTTTATTTCTGATCTAATTAGTGTATCAAGTGACAAGTATGTCTGTTGATCATCAGCATTGTAATAAATCCGCGTCATCTCATTTACCGAAGACTTTATCGCCGATTTTTAGGAGCCTGTTTTCGCTCGAAGCTCTGCTCAGGTAGATACCGAATCTCATTTTTCCGTGAAATTCTTCAGCCAGTGTTCGCAGTGGTTCGACTGTAGTTTTTCCAGTGTTTTGGTCTATGCAGATCATCTGGCACCTAGTGCACTGACCGTCGACCTTGAACGGGATGAATAATCGTTAAAAAAGATAAAATAACTTTGTGAAGAATGAGGAGAAGTGGAGCTTGCGGATAACGGTAGCCAAACGAAGTGTCCAACAAACCGAAACAAGGTGTCCATTTCACTCGCAACGGGATTCCCCGAGCTGTCGCAGAACAGATTCTTTCATGTAGGTACTGAAATTTGTCGAAAATATCGAAGTTTGCATAAAATTGAACTTTTTCGTCATTTTCATAGACGTTTTTATGATTTTTCAAAAACAAAAGGTCGGATAAAAAAACTGTGCTATGAAAACTCGGATAATGACGACATAAAAATAGTGTGTAAATTTCAAATCGATCGGATAAACGGTCTCGAAGTTGTCAGTGGTCACCGTTTTTATTGCGGGGCACGTCGCAAGCTCCACTTCCACGGCGTCTGGGGGCCACAATTTTCGCGATAAATGAGACTCCCTTTCTCGAAAGTGAAGCTCGATTATCGTACTTCGGATCCCCGATTCACCGATTTTGTTTTTCCTCTAATTCTTCACTTTTTTGAATGATTTTGGTACCTGAAATCGAGTTTTCCCGATCATTACACTGTTCCATTTCATTTCTTCGAACGGCTGACATCCCTCGATGACAATGTTCCCCCTAAACCTGTCCAAAATCGATTCTCTATCGCACGCCGAATCCCTCGGAACCTTTTCCTTGAGCCAATCGATGCTGGCCTGATTAATCATCAGGTATTGAGCCTGGCTCGAGAACGATATTTCCTGTGTTTTCTTAGCTGTAATGAAACCCCGATTGAAGGATACCAAAAATCAATTATTCCTTCACCGCAAAATACACACCGCGGCCAATCTTCGCCTCTCCACTTTGCCTCACGAGCCTCAGACCAGGTCGACCCAAGGTCAAACTTAACCACTCCGAAACGTCTGGTCCGCAGTCCACCCCTTCAACTCTGTGACCGCAAACTTTACTCCTGAGAACAGAAGCGGATTCTCCGTTCTTCGGAAGCGTTTTCAGGGGGACCTTCATCGGCGGCATTCCTGGAAGGAAACAATGTTAACAGTTCTATATAATAGAAAGTTAGATATAGCATCAGGTTTCCTTTTTGACTCTTAATGGTCATTCAAATCAATTTTTGGTCTTTTGCTTAGGTCAAACATTAAACATCCGGTCATACATTCACACTTTTGGGTCCAAGAATTCAATTCTCAGTCCTTTTCTCGATCTTCAGGAGCCAGAAAATTGGATTTCCAGTCCTTTTCTGATGTTTGAATGACCAGGAAATGAAAATTTGGTCCCATTTAGACATTTTTTATGATCTACAAGTGACTGTCGAGTCTTTTTATTCAAGTTTTTAAGGCCTGAGAATCACTTTTTAAATAGCGTGGTTCGATTAACACGGTCCCCTCATTCACCCCTGTCGTTTCACTCACCGGGATAATTAAGTTCCAATAAATTTTCCGCCCTTCGTATCGTCGGCCTAATTAAACAGAGTTTAATCTCTTGTTTCTGGGTTAAACAGACGCCCGAGGCTGTTGTGATCATCCATTCCCTGTCGTAGGATAATCCTCTCTCCCCGATAAACCAGGAGTCCGAGACCTCGTAACTACCACACGACTTTACCGGGTAGATGAAGAGCTTCTTCAGTGCGAAAGGACCCCCGTGACCTTCTTCCGGCGATCCTGAGACGTCGTCGCAAGACCTGTCACCCTTTTCTTCCTTGACGGTCGAATCCTGAGTGAACACGTCCGTCTTCAGACCGTCGAACTTGTTCCACAGTTTAAATTTCCGTTCCTTCCACCAGTCGGGAGTCTTCCGAACTTCAGGACCGCGAAGAAAGCACCTTTTGATCATGTCCAGGAGTTTTGTGACGTCAGAGAAGGTCGACATGTAGCCGAAAGAGGCGCGGATGGCGCCCGTCGGTTTACCGTCGATCAGATCCGTTTCGTCTCCGCAGACGTGACCCGCGTTGAAGTTTTTCTTCAGCTCGTCGTTGGACGTGTTGAGGTGCCTCTGGCAGGCACCAGGGTTGCAGAAGCACCCGGTTCGGAGGTGAATCTTGTGCAGGTTCGCCATGTTCAGCACCTCGACGAAGCCGATGTGCTCGCCGTTGGAGCGGAGCAGGTTGAACGCCACGACGCCACCCTGTCTGGTCTCGTCCTCGTAGTCGGTGTCGGAGTATAGAATCGCTAGGGGTCGACCGTTGGCGTGGTGCGACACTAGGAGAGAGTCGTGCAGATATTTTGCGAGCCTGAACACGTGGAGGGATGATTTTTCCACGGGGATCTTAGACAGAGCGTCGAAACCGTGGTGGAGGGAGATTATCGAGAGGAAGGGAAGCGTGCCGTCCTCGAACCTAGGAAATTTTAGAACGATGTACGAAAACATGATCAGTCAACGGGGTTCTGAAGTACGTGGATTGAGCTTTATTTAGGAGAAAGAAAGTCTGATTCATCTCGAAAATTGCGAAGAGCCCCGCATAAAAACGGCGACCACTGATAACTTCGAGACCGTTTATCCGATCGATTTGAAATTTACACACTATTTTTATCTCGTCATTATCCGAGCTTTCATAGCACAGTTTCTTTATCTGACCTCTTGTTTTTGAAAAACCATCAAAAACGTCTATGAAAATTACGAAAAAGTTAAATTTCATGCAAACTTCGATATTTTTGACAAATTTTTGGTCCATTAAAGAATCGGTTCTGCAAAAGCTCGGAGAATCCCGTTGCAAATGAAATGGACACCTTGTTCCGGTTTTTTGGATACTCTGCAAGCTCCACTTCCGCCAATGTTCGAGATAAATTGAACGTCCTTCGTTCAAATCGAGCTCAAACTGTGTCGATGAATTTTTTCTACTAGAATTTCTCACCTCTCATGAAGCACCGGTCTTTTTGAATGATACATGTCGGAGCTGAGGCTGATCTCCACTGTCCCACCGCCGTAGTATACTTTGTTCATGCATTTCTCTGCTGATTTTTTGACTAGTAGAGCCCCAAGGCCGGTTGGGTATCCGAAAATTTTGTAAAATGAAATGCAGACAAAGTCTGGCCCGTGGTCTGTGAGGTTTAGATCGTTGTTCGGTACGAATCCGGCGGCATCGAGTAGTGTGAACCACTCTTTCGGTTTGTTTTCTACCGTGGAATCGAGCAGACGATCTTCCCGAACCTTTTTTATCCAAGAAAGTGGATATTTGAGACCGGAAAAATTGCACTGAGCCGGATAAACGAAGAGAGAATTGTTCCCGCTGGTATTTATGCCGTTTCCACACTTCTTGGACTCCTTGAATATATCGAAAGCCCTTTTGTGCCCCAGGGAAACGACCCTAGCTCCTTTTCCAGCCGCCACTTCTCGCATACCCAAAACCGAGGTGTGGTTATCCTCCAAATGTACGAAATTACCACCGACCCCAGTTCCGGAAGGCGAGAATACGAACGCGTCCGCTAAAAGCCTCAGGGAATCTGTCGCGCTCGCTGTGAAAACAACGCTGTACTCGTCGCTTGTCGTATGAAAATGATCCAGAATCCTGTAATGATACAAAGGTCCAGTAAAATCCGATAAAAAAATAGCGAATAGGAAAGTTGATTCGTAAAGATCTATAAATCGGTAGAGACCTTCATGTTGGCCTAGTACTGAACGGAATCGAAGATTCAAAGGTGCCAGAATTCAGTTTTTTCATCATATCTCGACAAATATTGGTCCTATCGGCACGGAGGTTATTACAAAAGATGAAGCTTACTGAATTCTCTACACGAAAGGTCCAATACATTTATATCGTATCTCTGATAGTTTTTCTCCAATACACCAGTGAATACGGAAATAATTCTCACAACGTTCTGTACAAATATCGGTACTTTAAGCCTTGTATTGCATAGAAACTATCGAACATATGAAAAAAGTGTTCTAAACCTTTGTTATAGAAAATTCAATAATCTTCATTTTTGATAATAACAGCCGTGACGATAGGATTAACGGTTGTCGAGATATGATGAAAAAACTGAACTCCACCTTTGATCCAAGATTCCGGACCGAGCCGTCCAGTTAGAGGTCAGGACTTTCAGTCCTTTCAATATTAGACCAAGATGAAGGTGTCCACCAATTTGTAGATCTTTGATCGTTGATTTATCTATTTTTACTAGACTTCTCCTAAAATTTTCAACATCTTTCACTGAAATTCTGTGTTTGTGTGTTAAAGGTACACGCAACACACTCAAGGCTTTTAATTTTATCGACCGATCGACCCCCCATTGAGATAGATAAGCGAGACGCACGTCGAGCAACCGCCTTATCTCAGCTCCCACTTGGTGTTATCAGTGAATATTTATGACGTACCTAAACCTAATCTGGTCAATAATATCGAGCGTGAGTTTACTCGCAGTACCAAGCGAGTGCGGATTTCCATAAACGCTCGAGGCAAGATCGTCGAATATGTTTTTCATCTGGGTCCTCGAGTACAGAGTGGCTCCAGCGTGGTCGAGGTAACAATTGTCTGAAACAAAAGAAGGATTCAAATTTCCACGATGACTAACATGTTGTTCCCTGCGTTCAACCGGTCGCCAATTTCCCGTCTCGTCTCACCTCTCAACCGGTCAAATTCCTCGTTCAAATACGCCAACGTCTCTGGATCGTAGGTTTCGGATCGATCGATCGAACCCTCTTCCATTTTATCCTTTTTTTAGTAACTCGACGTTGCTAGTGTCGTCGACTGACTGGCAGCTATTTTTCCTTATGTAAGTAAACACGCAGCACTGGACGACGGTTGTTTTCTCTCTCGCGTAATTGCTGCTCAATTACTGACAGGATGGAGCAACAAAACAGAGGTAAACACCTATTTCAGCGAATCGCTATTGCTCACGGTCGAACGATCCGGTCGGAAACCCGACTCGGTCTTTCACTTGTTTTTTCGAAACAAGATTTTACGACTTTCGAAAATTTAACGCGCGGAGCCGGCTGTCGCCGTTATCAACGGTGCATTTGGAGAGACTGCCGAGTGGCGTTCTCTGTGGGAAAATTGACGAACAGAATATTACGTTTTTTATCACGTTTTTATGATTGTTTAATCAGACGGAGAGAGTCGATGTCGATAATACGGAGCTGCGCAGTGATTTGAATCGTATGTGTCCCCGCTTTTTCGGGTTTTGATAATTGATAATCTCGATGTTATCTGGGTCAGGTGAAACGCGCTCTTGCAGCAATCACGCTTAGAGCGGAAAACTGCAACGTTATGTCGTACGAGTCGAGATTCCTTGGCTGTATAGAACGGCGACGTGATGTGCAGAAAAAACGTCATTTTCATTCTCACATGATTGTAAATGTGACCCATAACGCGATAACCTGATATCACAGAGTCACGATTCTCTCGACAAACAAATCTTTCTGCGTCTCATTTCGTCAAGATAAGAGAATGTATAATTTATAGCTGTTTGGCTAATTGATATTTTTTCAAAATTCCAATGCGGGATTCAAAAGCAGCGGATATCCGACAATAATTCAAAGTAGAGCCAGTATCTGAATCGAATTCTGGTGATGGAAAATACCGAGGGAAAAGGCGATTTTTAATGATTTTTTGGTCCTCTTCCAGATAAATGTAACTTTTTGAGTATTCGATATTTTTTCAAAATTCTAACACTGGCTTATGAAGCAGTCGATATGCCACAAATTAAGACTATAGCCATCACATACAATTGATTGTGGTGATAAAAAATAGCGAGAGAAGTCCTTCGAAAAAGGCGATTTTCTTAGGAATTTTTGAAGCCTCCCAGATGAATATAAATTTTCGACTATCTGATATTTTTTTCCAAATTCCAACGTGAGCTTGAAGAGCAGCGGATATCCTTCAAATTCACAGTGTAGCCAGCATCTAAATCGAATTTTGGTGATAGAAAATAGCGAGAGAGATCTAGAATATTTCTCCTGGAAAAAGTTCAATTTATCTTCCGGGTACAAATCAAAATTCAGGAGTTATCGAAAGACGCTGTAATCATGACTCGTTCTATCTGAAAACAGTAACAATAGAATCTAGACCTCCATCTTGGATTTTGAAAATCACATTTGGATCAAATTCGTTGATCGGTATATTAGAGATTGAAATTTTGTTTTTACAATTTTCTGATAAACCACTGAACCGGTTGAATAAAAAAAAGAACAATTTTTTAGTTCCTTAAAACCTCGTCGATTGAGACCAATATGGTTAAAATCGGTTGATTCGTTCCCGAGATATCGTCGAGTGAAGAATAATCGTTCTTCCCTTTCCAAAAGTAGCAATTTTGAACGAATTCTGAATCGATTTTGAGAATGTTTTAGCCCCTGTGAATAAATTGAAGTCGCCACTGGTACAGATACGAGCTTCAGTATACAAGTCAGTCTGTGTGTATGCGCGTTAGCTTTGGTCTCGCAAACAGCAAACGGCTGCAAACGCAAGGATAGACGTTCTTTGGTACAGCGTCGTGTCGCCGTCGACGAGGAATCAACGATGTGGAGAATTCTACCGCTCCAGTTTCCCTCTCGGTCTCAGCCTCGCCTCGCCTCGCCTCGCATCGCTTCCACTCCTTTGCCATACCTCGGGCTATCCTCGCTACCGTATGTCATACACGCTACATACATGCTACATATACGTTCGAAGGTATTCTATGTGTCACGCACGCACTCGCAGGGACAGAGTGAGAGCTATATCTGTCCCGTTTAGAGACACTTTTATTCCATTCAAGAAAAAAAAAAGAAAAAAATGAAGACAACATCTTCTAAACGAGAAAAAGAGCAGAGCGTGTGGCGAGTGCTACAAACTCGTGTTTTTCAGACGTATAGATTTTTATAAACTATACTAACTATAAATAATACTAGGGTAGATGCACCGTTTTTGGCCATCAATTGGTCCGTTAGTGGCCATATTAATCGCATGTAAAAAACAATGGTAGCCATAAACGGTACAAAAGGTACTAAAAACACACTTCAACCTTTGAATAAACTGATTTGTAACTAATTAATTGTTGAAAAACTGTATCCAAGACCTTCTTCAAGCCATATTTATGTTAGTATTCGAATAATTTGATGAAATATGGGCACTAGAAAGAAGTAATCAACCCTTAAGAACTGACCACAAATGGTGGGGTGGCCCAAACGGTGTTTCTACCCTATAACTTATAATAGCAGCGCTGCGTGTTTAATTTCATTCCTTCTTCTTCTTCTTCGTTTTTGGATTTAGGGGTCACCGACTCCTATGTACCAATTAATTTTATACCATGCTTAGTAAGTCTGTGCAGTTCCTATGAACAAAAATTTCGGTTAGATTGCCCCTAAGTTTGAATCAATCTTATACTATAGTTTCAACCCTAGAAGTATAGACTTTTTTTACCTTTAAAGTTCACCCCACACGTTGCTAGTCATAAAATCGTTCTGGAAGCGAATCATGGGACTCATAAACGGATGTCTCAATAAATATACGTTCTTTGGGTCCTCGTCAGGACCGAAACGTCAACGACTCGACGTTTCTTTCTTCCTACATTCACGGAGGTTTGATAAAACTACTTCATTTTTCTTCTTTAATGGCTTCGTCCCTACCTCGCTCAATTAGTACTTCATTTTCCTAAACTTCTTCAAGAGTTCAAAGTTCGACGATATCCTGAAGTCAGGCGATAATGAAGGTCAGTGGCGCCACTGGGGATCGTTTGAAGTGCGCATGCGCGTAAAAAAGGCCCGAGAGCGTAAAGTTGCCCATTCGGTAGGCGCGCATGCGCCGATTAATCCATTTCGTAACTGTAGGTGAGCGAATGTTCGATCCTTCAATCGTCATTTACAGGGTGCATCGACTCCTCGGCAATGCGGACCGCGCAAGTCGGATTATTTTAGGTACTCGTACGTTGTGAGGCATTGTTCGGTGCCTGTCCTATTTTGGCAGTGATCCTGGCTACGCGGTGCACGCGCACATCGGGCGCACTTTGAACCGTACACTCGGTTAAAGACGCTTTAACGATTTTAGTTTTATTCTCTGCAAAACGATAACGTCGACTTAAATTTTGGACGAGTAAAGAGTCGCCATCGCGCCTCAAGCGACGAGAAACGACGTCTAAAACTCCGGCGTCTAACGTCTCCTGCAAACTGAACGGGGGGATGGGACCCTTTTAGAGAATTATTATCAAGTTATCGGAGAGCTTCTCGCCCTCGCGAAGCATTGAATAAATGTCCCTCGCCTCCCGAAAGCGCAGGTCGGGGCGAAGCCGGTCACTCCGGAAGGTAAGACCTCAAAGGACTGCAGGTGGTCATCCGAGTCCGACCGCTCTAATTTCTCTTTGTAGTTTATCAATGGGTAGATATGGGATCGGGAAGGGGGTATAACCGGATTAACGCGACCATCGGCCTGGACGGTAATCGGCGATCATCAAAGACCCGGATTCTCTCGACTGGCATCATATCGCGAAGTGAGTATCGGCTCTGACGCATCCCGCTGAACCCGGAGACCATGAAGAGTTCGATTCTGCTTTAAGGACGTAGTGCGGGTTAGAAAATATTTCGACATTGTGCCGGTGCCGACTTTTTCTCACAAGTTTTTACATTCAAAACTAACAAAAAAAACCACAATATATGATCCATATAAGGTGAAAATTCGATGCGATATACCCAAAAGACCTCCGAAGAACCACTTGAGTTACAGCAACCTCTATTTTTTTCAATATCAGAACAGAGAGAAGAGTAGCTGAGGAATTTGTTGCTGTTACAGTGACAAAAGTTCTCAAAAATGAAGTTTGAAACAATTATTTCCCCCAAAAAGGCACTCTTTTGTCGTTTTTTCTGTTCTTTTTTTATAAATATGAAAGTAAGTCACCTGGATTCAGTGACCAGACATAAAAAAGCTCACGTGGAATTGTTCATAGTATGTCAAAGAAGATATCTGTGAAACTGGAAGTTGATTCGATAAATATTTCATCGCCAGTTACATTTTGAAATCTGAAAAGTGGGTCAAAATTAGTTTTTGAGATAATCAAATATTTGTAGAAGGCTGCATGTCAATTGAGAACTTCATAAAAATAGTCCAAGTGAACTCATATTGTTTTATATTTGGTGTTAGTTTGGTCCGATGACAAGTTCAAGTTTATAATCACTCTTGACTTTTTGTGACATGTATCTTTTTGTACATTCTGAGCTGTGCAATTGGATAATTTTTACAGATTATCACTGTTGGGCCCGGATTAGAACACTCTAAAAATCAGATTTGGATTGGATCCTTGCAGATATTGATCGGTGAATGCATTTAGTAAAGAAATCCGCAACGAAAGGGTTTTTTAAAATCGCATTATTTGGAGGTCTTTTTCAACCCATACTACATCCTTGAAATACGTCCAATGAGGCGGACTGAGGGCAGAAAGAATGTTTTTCAGTTTCTTAGCCCTGATCTCATTGCTGGAGTGGTTCCTTCCTGGTCTATTCGATCAGATTTTTAGGTGGGTAGGTACTCGAGTCGAGGACCGTTACACTTTTGTCGGAAACCGGTGTTCCCTGTTCCTGCGAGTGTATAAAAGAAGAAGAATGAGAATCCTTCATAGAACCAGTATCGCCAAAGCGCGAGGGGTTGCTCCCGGCTTGAAAATCGTCTCTTGGTGTAGGTATAGAAGGAACTGGCCGTTTTAGCTTCCTACTTTTTTAAAAAACGACGATGTTGCAGAAAAAGAGTGAAACTCGTGAATATCTACTCGTTCAGATACCTGCGGATCTTTTTTTACTTATGTACAGAAGAATAGAACGGACGGAGATGCGGAATTAGGCCACATTCGCACAACCCACTGGTTGTTAATTTACGTCACATCGCCTGGGATCACGCGATCCATGGTACCTCGAATGTTTGCCCTGTGCCTGACGTCATGATACGTCACAAAGGATGTCTTTGTGTACCTGTGTGCCAATCCTGGCGTCAGATTGTTTGCTGAAATTATACGCCAAATGCTACCCTTTGTTATACCAATGTTGATGATTCTATGGAACCATTTGATCACAACGGTTTTAGAATATTTTATTATTGTTATACAATATTGCTGCGAGTCTGAATCATCTTTCTGTTTGTTCCTATAAATAAACCCCCCAACCGGTGATATTTGTATCGATTTAAAGTCTTCGTAGGTCAGAATTGTCGACCGTCGACGTAGGCTGGTCGTATTTATAGGAGAAAGAATGTCATTCCTTTCCTCTTTCTATTCTCTGAATTTTTTTCGTCCACAAAAATCACCGCGTCAATCGTCAGGTTGACAATTCTGACAAATCAGAATCTCATATAACGCTGATTGGATGATCGACGTGAGGATATCATTTTTTTTTTGTTTTTAATTTTTATATTGTGTCTTGTGTTTGTAAAATCTGAAAAAAACGGTTAATAGCCAGCATCCTTCATCGATCCATACGTCTTTTAATTAGCTTTCAATGGACAACCTATCCGCGACGTGGCCCTCTGCCAACCAGACACAATCCATACTATAAATACTGCTATATACCGCTCTACCGACTATCCTATATCTTCCTCTTCCTCTTTCCATTCCTTTTCTTTCTCTGGTACTGGGTACCAGGTCTGAACCCTTCCTCTTTTTTCCTGAAATCTTTTTTCTTCTCTTTTATCCTACCTTATCTACGTCGAAACTCTTTTTCTGTCATTCTCATTCCATACCGTCCGCACAGGCTTGTCGCCTTCACAGTCTGATGCGCAAAATCCGTAAAGTATGCTTCTTCAAAGGGGAAAACAATAACTCTTCAAATGTATGACACACACAGCGGTTCTCTCGATTTCTATACACTTACCATCTACATCTGTGAAGTGACATTGGTCGCTATCTCTGAACGTAAGAATTACTACTCTCATGAAACCAAAGACTGTCGTAGTAACTTCCCATGGAGCGAAATAGTAACTTTGCCACCTGTGACATCATGAAATAGACAAGGGTCAGTGTGATGAAATAGACAAGGGTGAGATGGTCACTTTGATAAAGTAGAGGAGAGGAATAGTCAGTCTGATGAAGTAGAGGAGCGAAATGGTCAGACCGATGAAGTAGACGAGGGTGAGATGGTCACTTGGATGAAGTAAAAGACTGACATGGCTACGCTGATGAAGTAGATGAGTGACATGGTCAGTCTGATGAAGTAGACGAAGGTAAGATGGTAACTTTGATGGCTGTGTTGGAGAGTCTGCAGAGGCTACAGGGTTATAGTAGTAGAAGGTATATACCCGAGCGAGAGCTATTACAATCAATGCGTCAAGTGCCGTCAGCTACTTTAAACGACCTGTCAAGAAGAGAGACTCGGAAAGTTCTCGACACCGTGCTTCCTCTTCACTCTTCAGGTTCAGCTTCAGCTATCGCTGTATCATCGGCACGCGGAAGCCTGTAGGAGGAGACCCGTCCGTGCTTGGGGTATCGGATTTGTTATCATTGTTATTATTTTACAATTTTTTGTCACCATCATCATCTCTTCCACACAATTTTTATCGAAGCCAGTGGAGTTTTCACTCAGCAATTATTGCAGCGAGCTAGTGAATCTAATTTCAACTCGTGATGGGAGTGCTACAATTAATTATACGTCACCGGAGTCCTATCTAATTACGCTCTATGTGTAGTACATACTATGTGTAGTACTGCCTCGCCAGTCACCACTCTCGGTGTATGGTACCGTGGGAGCGAAAATAGACTGCGAAATCGAATGGTTCAGTTGCGAAGCGGCTAGGCTTGATTTCTGGAAGAGATAATTATACCCGATTTTATACTTCGTCAAAGAATACTTTGCAAGATTACTTTTGATAAAAGCTCTGCGTGTTGGCAACAAAAAAGAAATAGTACGAAATCGTTTGATGTGGTTTTGTAGTTTTTCAGTAAGTTCAGCAAACGACGTGCTTTGAGTTGGGACTGGCGCGGATTTTCACTTTAGCACTCCATCGTTTTCCATTTCATAGAGAATTTCCCGCTTTACGTTATAGGTATGTGAAAATGTGTCTTTTCATATTCTTCATCAAAGGTTCTGCGGTGTTTGAACCGAATGAAGCGATTCAGATTTTCGCATACGTCACCACGAAATCACATTCGGGTATTAATTATCGTTAAAACCGCGCGCGGGTTATTCGCCGAGGTATAATCAATATCAATCAATAAGTTTACGCGGTGTACCGCGATGTGGGATTGAAAAGCATCGGGGTGTACGTCGTCCGAGGCCTGGTATATGTACTCACATATACATATATATGTACTCATGGATAATTCATGGTTTCGGGGTAATAATCCTGGAGAAACGGAGGGCTGCACGCTGTTAGGTCTGGGTATATAGATTTATCGGTATTCGCAAATTTAGGGATGTGACAGCTGCGTCGATTGCCTGGACTCCGGATATTTGATATAACCTACATGAATCACCTTCATTCTTATCCATAAGACAGAGAAGATGAAGAAAAATGAGAAGACAAAGAAGAAGAAGAAATAGAAGATGGAGGGAAAAAAAAGGAAACGAAGAAGAAGAAGATCAAGAAGTAGAATAAAAAGAAGGACTGGAATAAGAAATCGAAGACGTAGTAGAAAAAGGACAAGAAGAAGAAAAAAAACGCCAAGAAAAGAACAGAAAGAAGAAAAAGAAGAAGAAGTAGAAGAAAAAGGACAAAAACTTGAGAATCATCAGAAAATTCATACAAATAGACGGAGACTAGAATAATTATGAATAAATCACGAAGATAATGTCAAAGAATTTTGAAGATAACTACAAAAGCAGGGTATAGCTTCGAGTCAAATGAAGTACTAATCTCAGAGGGCTGATTGTTGTCCCTGATGCGAAAGAAAGAGCTTCGCTTAGTGACAATGTAAAAACTTGGTACTTTTGATCCTTTTAAAATAACCCCTCGAATATTCCCGTGGCAATTGTTCCGTAAATCGAGATAACGCTCGTTTCGCACGGTTCAACTTCTCATCCGGTATGTATATCCCCTTGCAGCAACGTTTTCCCAGCCAATTTGCAAGCTCGGGAGCCACGATGAATATGCTGGATGGATTAGGCGATCATCCACGTCTTGGGCTTTTAACAACGTCCTCGAACTCCAACGAAGACTTCGGTGTCTTCGGACTGAATAATGCAGGGACGAACGTCCTGGATCCGTATAAAACTGCTAATTATCTATAAAAGCTACAAACCTTGTCCCGTTGTTGTTGCATTTTAACAATTGATCCCCTTACCTATATCTCACCGTTACCTCGACAATGGAAACATTTTCAATGCTAAAAATTGATCAACGGGTTATCGGAAGTTCCGGCTTACTTCGCGACGCCCGGAAACCGTGTAACAGCTATAATCATGCTCAGCTAACTTCAGCACTAAACATTTAATATACTATAACCTCCCATACCGGAGTCTCGAGTCTGGCTAGTAAGCGAGGAAGTGCATAATTGGATATTGGCGCAGGAGTTCTGCCGTAATGTTGAAGGGCATTTCTGGGTACCAGCTACCCTGAGTTACGAGTATCAAAGTTAGGATCATTACCCCGCTCGTTGTAACGAGGATCCCGAGTCCCTATCATTTTTATACTCAATTCGCGGCGAGGGAAATAAGTATAAACCCTCGCTAATTAATTAACGCTTTGCTTAATAATCTCTTGTGCGAGTCTACCGAGAGCAGTTTATACCTAGAAGTAGCTACTCGTTTTTTTTCTCTCTTTAAACATCCTTCCAAGAAACGTTGAGACCCGCGTACCACGAATTCATTATATTTATAATTAGGATAAGGGCCTCGCGGAGATCCTACCGCACGGATAATGACAAAAAAAAAAAAAAAAACAATCGACTCAAACTAATTCCAAGATTTTTTTGGCTACTGAAAGTAGCCTGAATTTGGGGAAAAAAGGGCTGGAATTTAGTCGCCTCGTGAGATTGCCGTGTCTAGGGGATCCGCACGTTTCCTTCTAAAATTTAAACCCTCGGCTAAATGAAACCCGGATGATGAACGGTCTCATATCTTAGAAAAGAGGATTACAAAAATAGCAGCTTGCCATTCCTTATATTCTTCTGATAATTTCTTACTCGAAGAAGAAGAAGAAGAAGAAGAAGAAGAAGAAGAAGAAGACAGAACTATGAATGTTGGGAATTGAGGCGCTGGTAAAAGCGTGACCCTCGTCGTATCCGGTGAAGATCATTCGGCAATAAGACTTGAGTTGTGAGACACTTGGTAGGAAAGTGGTAAGTAAGTTTGAGATGTAAAGGGGGTGGATTTACTCTCGCCATAAACTCTTGTCCTGACGTGATGCGACGCGACGCTATGGAAGGAAGGTGGGAAGGAAGGAAGGATCCGTGAGGAATTGAGGATAGTCAAGTGGGCTAAGGACACCGTGTGAACCTCCTTTCTGACACTGTCTTAGAAATTTTATCCTCAATTTCATACCCTTCGTACAATCTTGAGCGGGATAATTCCTCTTTAGGTGATAACTTTCGAGCACCAAAAAGACGAACGGTTCTTCTCCTCTCGCCAGATGGTGGTTCGTACTTTGAAAGGTGTTTTTCAATTATCTACTTCTGTTACGTCGAGAATTCTAATCATCGACGCCGATTTTTGTAATTAAAATCTGCAGTCTATTGTAGAATTGTCAAAACGTTCGTGAATTCGGAACCCAGATGGTGATGACATCGCGATGTCAGTGAATTGAATCGAAAAGTTAATTAGTGAATATCTGTGAATCGGTATAGAGACCTTCATCTTGGTCCGGTATTGAACGGAATAGAAGAATCAAAGGTGCTAGAATTCAATTTTGCCATCCTATCTCGACAAATATTGATCCTATCGTGACGAAGGTTATTACAAAAAATGAAGCTCACTAAATTTTCTACAACAAAGGTTCAATACATTTATATCGTATCTTCTATAGTTTTTCTCCAATACACCAGTGAAGACGGACATAATTCTCACAAGGTTCTGTACAAATATCGGTACTTTACGCCTTGTATTGCATAGAAACTATCGAAGATATGAAAAAAGTGTTCTAAACCTTTGTTATAGAGAATTCAATAATCTTCATTTTTGATAATAACAGCCGTGACGATAGGATTAACGGTTGTCGAGATATGACGAAAAAACTGAACTCCACCTTTGATCCAAGATTCCGGACCGAGCCGTCCAGTTAGAGCTAGGTCATGACTTTGAGTCTAAGATGAAGTCCTCCACCGGCTGATAGATCTTTGCTGATCAATCTTTTTATTTTGGCCAATTTGACTGGACTGGGAAGGGGAAATCGTTCTGTTTATCGTCAAATCCCTGATCGAGGGTGTTGAGGCTTCGTACCGTTGTTATCGGTTTCCAGTTTCCACGTGTCATTCGCTCTGACACGGCATCCCGCCGGAAGAGGAACACCTACCGCTCGTGCAAGGTCCCTTCAATATCGTCAAACGACATGTTCGACGCAGTCGTTTGCTGCGCAGTAGATTGCCATGTACGGTCTCTACCCTTGGTAAGGCTTAGTTCTATGAATAGCGATATTTAAATGTACTTTAAGAGTGCCGGCCAACAAACGTTGTATCAAAATATAGCCGAGTTGGCTGGTCACGGCTCGCGGTCAGATCGGCTATCCTGATTGGCCGATTATTTGGCACAGTATCCAAAATAGTCCCCACCCAGTACCCCAGGTTTAACGGTATCCAAACCCGATTGTCTCGCCGAGCGATACCAGCTAGTTTCCATTCCATTTGGTCACAATTGAATTATTTTTTTCCTCCACCTCATCTGCGTCGTACATCGGTAAAAATTTCCAGTGTCTCGAATCACCCCGGGGTTTCCGCATCGCCGATATTGACACGTGCGTGGCATCGAGGATCCGCACAGATCGCGGAAAGTGAGTCAGTGTCATCAAGCTGGAGCTGGGAAAGAGGAATTTTCACCTCAGAAGGTAGGATGATCTCGTTTTTGAGCGACGGGGTTGGGGTTGGCGAGGCGGGCGCGATGTGTACGTGGACGTCGTGTGTGCGAGATGAAATATAGAAGGTTGAGAGAGCCGCGCTCCCGCGGATGCTGCGCCTGGCGATCAATACGCCACGTGACGCCACACGTCAGATCTCTGCAGCGTTGGTTGGCGGCCCTGTGTCTCACTCCGCGGTCCATATCTCCGTCCGTTTGTGTTCAAGTCGCTCTTTGGGTCGCAACTTTGACACGCCGACAGGTACATTCAATTTATCACGTCGCACGTAGAGTCCCGTAGAGCGGAAAGTTTGTTAATTATTTTTCAAACTCGGGGTATCTGTACGTCCAACGCGTTTCACACACTCGGATCATCCTGACGTTCATAGGATACCGTCTAGACTCGATAAAAAGCGAGATCGAAGAACAACAAGCAATCGTCCAAATTGTTTGGGAGGGTAAACTGAACGTGCAGGACAAATTTTGATGATGAATTTTGAGAATATTTCACCGGAAATGCGAGATGAATGAAATCTCTCCCGATAATTTCTTCGTTATCACAAACTCGGACTACGCACCGAATTTCATCACAAAATATTGAAAATTGTCAAAGTTATTGAAGTTTGAAAATTCGATTTTAAGGGCGAGAAGAAATGAATTCAAGCCTATTTTTTCACCAAAAAGGCGAGATAAATGAAATCTCTCTTGATAGCTTGTTCGGTATCCCAAACTTAGACTACACACCAAATTTTATTTTAAAAAATGTTAAAAATTGTAGAAGTTATCAAATATTGAAATTTCGATTCTTAGGGCGAAAAAAAAAAGAAAAAACTCGTTTGCTTCCAATCTCTGAGAAGCATTAATTCAGAAGCTCGATAACCACGAGAATAATTATTTCCCTTCTGTTTCCTGTATTGAAAAATATTTCAAATATACTATAAATATGTGCGATAAGGAGGGGAAGGATGGCTGCAGGTGAGAGGTTCACATCATGTTTCATTGCATGGGGGGGTAGAAATTTATCCAGGTATTATGCCCCGAGGCAATGGGATTTCCACCCGGTCTCTGGTGTAATTGAATAGAGTGCCGGAATACAACCGGATAACTTCCGCGACTCCCTGCCCCCCCTGAACCCCCCCAAATGGGGTCACGTACGTTGCTCACTGACGCGAAGGATCGACGTCGCGTTGAGAGAAACGATGAGAATTATTAGAGCAGTGTTAGATACAGTTTTTTCTGATTTCCTATTTTATTCAAATATTTCGCGCACTCCCAGTCCAGCCATAGAAAGCGTTCGATAACGTGAATCTTCTGGAGGTTGATAAGGGTGGATTTTGGATCGGGGTTATAATAAGGGGGGCTCAATGCCATCTCGGTATCTGTCGAGTTCGGAATGGGAAGAGATTCTTCGGATATGGATCATTAAAGTTTGAGAGAGACTCTCGAAATCGCGGTATTTTGAGTATCCGAGATTTCGAACCCTCATGGATCCTACCTTTCACCAAAAACTTGGGTAAACAGCCACGTGAACTCAACCTCACCGCCTTTCATACCGGAAGAAAATATATCCTACTGGAGTAGCCGCGCAAAAAAAAAAAGAATTGCCATAATGAAAAGAAAACAATTTTGAAAAATCTACTGTGTATAAAATGTCAGGTTTTAGAACAGTGAGGTAAAGAAGAATAAAATTGGCCCATGCGCAGGTCAATAATGACCAACTTTCTGCACTGGGACTTTTTTTTCGCGCCTTCGAACTCAAAATCACTCGCCACGTTTCAGATTCACCTAACTTCCGCCCTCGCCACAAGAGCTTTTATTATTCTCGGATTTTTCTCTGTCTGGAAGGCAAAAAGAACCGATCGCATCGTATCCTGTTTCCTTATGATTCCCCAAAATCGAGCATACTTGATGCTTCAATAACGTGGACGAAGAAAAAATGGGCTATCGATCAAAGTCGTGTCATAATCTACGTACGAGCGCGAGAGCTGATAAAAGCTCCGGAAAATTCGACCGTCTTTTTTTCTCTTTCTCTCTTTCTCTCTGTTTCTTTTTTGCTCATTTATTTTTTCATTTTCCTTCTTTTCCACGCTGTTGAATTCCTGCAGCCACGTGGGTCTATGTGAGCGGAGATCTTTTGATCGATGAACCGAACTGATTATATCTAGAGCGAATGATTGATCCCTTCTAATACCGAACGGTTCGGCCCGGTTCCCTCACGCCCCTGATTAACGCCGTGTGTTGGGGGGGAAAACTGGGGCAAAGTGGACACCGACGCCTAAAAATCGAGTGTAACTCAGTCCTCAAAGAATCCTTTTTATTTGAACCCGGAGAAAATGGGGGAATAAACAGAATTGCAAAAAGACTGATAAAATCAGGGGTTTGCATATTTTGTGAGGAGTTTTTCACCTCTGGTCTCGTTCACTGCAACCTCGTCCTGATTTTGTGTCACTGAAATAATTCAGCGGAATTCAGAGTTTCGAATTGGATAGAAATAATTTTCATAGAAAATTAACGATCTTCAACTTGACTCGACCGAAAATAATCTAATCGATAAAAAAAAAGAAAGAAATTGAGTTCGTCTCTATAAAAACTGCGATTCACGTTCCTTAAGAACTGATTATCCTCCAAAAATGGAAGCTGTAAAATTTCGTGTCTTATTCTCGAGTTTTGAAACCCTGAATACATATTTTTTTCTTCCTATCGGTAAAACTTTCTTTCTGGATCGATAGATATTCTAATGGGTCGTTCAAAACGAAGCACCATGTAGGTACTGTTGGTTGTAAAAAGTGTAAAATATCCAGGTTTTACTGGCCAATAAAAGTCAAAGACAGCCCCGCGCACTAAGACCCCAAACTGCAGTCCTCTGGTCCAAGCGTCGTATAGTTTTACTACCCTCGACTTGCGCGGTCAGTTAGTGACTTAGAAGATGTAATTTCAGTTCGATTGAATTTTTTTTTCATCATAAAAATGTTTAGACGAACCATATTATTAGGGAAAATGAACAGAAAAAAAATTGAGGCCATTTTGAAGGTATTTGAGGTTTAGGGTTAATTTTCGTAAAAAATCCTGACGTAATTTTCGATCTGAAAGAAAACGAAGCTCGAAAAAATATATATTCTTGTTAGAATTTTGATGGGACCAAAAAGTTCTTCGATCATTTCGAAAAGGTTTGTTTACTGAACAGTCTGAGACCAGAAAAGGCCGAACAAAAATGTTTTTCCAAAATCTTGTGAAAATTATTCTAGAGACGAAAAATTACTTTCTTCCAGACATTTTACAAGGTCTGTACATAATTGAAGTATTTATGTAAGATGAAAATCTTTCTCATCTAACAAATATAAAAAATTATATGATTCTAATAAAACAAAGAATATTTCAAGATGAAAAAGCATCTGGATAGTCCGAGTACCGCCGTGTTATCCTATTTAAACCTAAGAAAAGTTAAGGAAAGGAGGTTAAATTTACTCCAGTAAATGTTGTTAAAAATCGCATTTTCGATAATCTCAGCAAATCGATAAGTGAATCCTGCCATAATTCCAAATACTGCACCCATTGACGTAAAGACAGCTTTAATCTATTTTTCTTCAATTTTATTGGCATTATCAATCAGTTATTTAATATTTTTATCAAGAGAAAAGATTTGTTTATAAAATAATTTCACAGGTTTCTTAATTTTTTTTTATTCGAATTTTAATAATGTTTCAAATTTTGACTTTTGGAGTAAAAAATAAATTTTTTGCTTCGGTTGAGACCCTATGCATCCCCTGTGGTGTCATAATCCCGCAGGCATCGACGGTGCTAATTTTAGTGGAATGATTTCGCGTATCGATAATTGATTAATTCACCCCATCCCGAAAATCTACCGTTGACTAGCGTAGGCTAGCTGAGTCGGTGACGTGACACGCATGCCATCATTTCAATTACTCCCCCGCACAGCCCACCTATACCAGAGTCTCTCTTCGTAGCTACAGGTGGTTCACAAAATCAGAGATAAATAGCGTAACCGCTTGACCGTATCGAACCTACCCTAATGTCCGGTTCCTCCGATGTGTTACCCTCGAAATTCTACGACAGCAGGATTCCCCGGAAATTTTTTTTCTACAGACGCTTCACTCTAAAAAAGAAAAAACTCTCAAAATTCGATTTGACGGGAATTTATTGAAATTCCAACTCGATGTATAATCAGGCGTATAAAATCGTTTCAGAGGCAGAAGCTCAGGGTCGTAAGGGTGCGTGTTCACTAGCCAGCTAAATTTTCGAGTTAGATTTTAATTAAAATTAATGAAATACTGGGTCGTGACTAACCGTTACGGTCTCATTCGGCGTAAGCATATCCCTGAGAGGAATTGTCGCAGCTGGGTCACAACCCCGCGACTAATTGGAGCAGCGACGCCATTTTTATTATCATCAACGAATCTTAAAAAATTCATAACAGTGTCCGTGACATTGAATGTATTTTACATATTTTCTTCAACGCTTCTCCAGCTAGTCAGGTGAAAAGACAAAAAAGACGCTCTGGACTTGGAGTCAAATTAATACTCTATGATCGTATGAATTGACGCGCGAGGGTCAGGCGAGGGGCCAATAAGGGCAGAGGGTCTAACTTTTGAGTCACTGAATTATGTGTACCGTTGACAAACACCAGTCAAACTTACTCAATATTTACGTGCAGAAAAGTTCAGCTTCAGTAGATGAAATTATAGCTTCAGTTATAGAATGATCGTTTCATCGATACAAAATTAGAAGTTTATAATACGGGACGAGGGTTGAAACGACGAAGGGAAAAATTCAATTTAAAAAGAAAAAAAAGTACCTCATGAATATATAATGTGTATATAATGCAGTTTGAAATCGCAGTGGAAGCGACCCTTTAAGCCAGACGGTTTTTCTATGGTCTCACACAGTGAGTCGCGCTGGTTGCTCCGGGTTGCATTATATCGTCGGTTTTTTTCCCTTTTCCTCCTCCATCGGAATCCCTACATCGCTTCTTATGAAAAGAGCCTTCTTTCACGAACGTGTGTAATAATAATGGGCAGAGGTAACACATACGTTTCCCGAAAGGGTGAAAGAGCCAGACGTAGATATGCAGCTTAAATGATAGGCTGTATAAAAAAACCCTTGTTACATGAGAATCTTGAAAAAATATTATCCAGATCCCAAGAACTATAAAAATGTAATCCTTTTTTTTTTAGTTTGTCGAGATTCTACGATAAATTTCCCTTTATAAAGGGAAAAAGAAAATTCAAATGCAGTTCGTTGAGGGTGAAATAAAATATTGCAGGGCTACCCGTTAGGCCAGAGGCACCCTTGCATGCTGCATCGCTTCAGTTGGTACTCTCTACCGGAGGGGGTGAGCGATGGGGAGCAGGGGGTGCAGGGATGCAGACACCCCCGCCCCCCGTTCGTGATCAATATTACGCCCCTGGCTTCCAGGCAAGCCAGAGGATACCAGAGGTAGATCAGAGGCCAGCCTGAGTCCCGAGTCAGGTATTCGCGGTCGTACCGACTACCGCGAAATTCCATATCGCCTCGACGCCCGAAATTAACAAAAAAAAAGCCCAAGAAAGCGAGGGTTACAAAAGTACAATTTTCTAGAATCTCTTGCAAAAAATGGGAGACAGGCGTTAAAAAGTGGCTTTTTAAAGCCTGTGCCGCAAAAGACTGAACATCACGAGTGTATGAAAAAAAGCGAAGGGACGAACGAGGCAAAAAAGTAACAGACAGGAAGGAAGGAAGAGGGGTGGGGAAAATCAAATCCGCTGGATCGAGCCGCCGCGAGCGGTAGAAGGAAGGCCATTTGGGGTGTTTTCGGTGCTATTTGTATTTGTACAAGTAGTAATATCGGGTTCTAGTCAGACCGCAGGCTTCCGGCTTTCCCCGACCTCTGCCTTGTCGACCGGTCCGTTTCGCCGACCCTGGTACAGACACAGAGTCGGTTGTGGGTGGATATAGAAATCGAGAGAGGGAGAGAGAGAGAGTTATGAATATTCTCATTCCCGACTGTACCCCAGCTGTAGCCTGGGGGACTGTACGTCTGCCTCTCCAATCTGCAGGCTATTGTGACACTCCTCCACTTCTGGCTTGCTCCCCTCGCTCGACGCTCTCAAAGTCTATCTCTCTCCCTCTTTCTCTTTCGGCCTCGGTTTTCCTCTCAGTTTGTCTCGGTTACTCTGTCTCTCCCTCTCTCTGGGTTCCTTCTTCGCCACCCCCGCGACTCCATCCCGTTTCGCGGCAGACAGCGTGGCTTTCACAAGCTTCAAACCTCCCAAACTCACGCAGCACCGAAGAGATAGTTACACCCCTCCGATTATTTCCCTCCTTCCCCTCCTCATTGAACTATTTTTCATTATTGAGCTTTTTTTTTATCGAAAGCTCGTTTTTGAAATTGAATCATTTTCGCGTGTGAAAGGCTTTTTTTGTCGAACTTTTAGGTATTCTCTCAATTTTCTTCCGGTTGCTTTTGTGTCAAAAATGATAGAAACTAATTTTGAAGCTCTTAAAACTCCCTTGAAAAGGGAGCTTGAAAAGTCTGTCGTTAGAATGCTTGTGTGCAAAAGCCTTTTTTGTCAAACCTATGAGAAGTCTTCCGTTTTTTTATATTATCTCACTTCCGGTCGCATCTACGTCAAAAATGATAAGGATCAATTTTGAAGCCTATAAATTTCGCTACAAAAACTACTCTCATACTTTTCCTCGTACGGTAGACCGTTTGAAAGATATACAGGCTTGAAAAGTTTGTCATTTGAATTCCTGTGTGCAAAATCCTTTTCTTGTCAAACCTTTCGGAACTCTTTCATTTTTCTTGAATTTACCTCACTTCCGGTCGCATCTACGTTAAAAATGATGAGAACTAATTTTGAAGCTTACAAACTTCGCTACAAAAATGACTTCTATACTTTTTTGCGTACAGTGAACCCTTTGACAGATATACAGGCTTGAAAAGTCTGTCGTTAGAATGCTTGTGTGCAAAAGCCTTTTTTGTCAAACCTATGAGAAGTCTTCCGTTTTTTTTATATTATCTCACTTTCGGTTGCTTCTACGTCAAAAATGATGAGAACTAATTTTGAAGCTATAAATTTCGCTACAAAAATATTCATACTTTTTCGTACGGTAGACCGTTTGAAAGATATACAGGCTTGAAAAGTTTGTCATTTGAATTCCTGTGTGCAAAATCCTTTTCTTGTCAAACCTTTCGGAACTCTTTCATTTTTCTTGAATTTACCTCACTTCCGGTCGCATCTACGTTAAAAATGATGAGAACTAATTTTGAAGCTTACAAACTTCGCTACAAAAATGACTTCTATACTTTTTTGCGTACAGTGAACCCTTTGACAGATATACAGGCTTGAAAAGTCTGTCGTTAGAATGCTTGTGTGCAAAAGCCTTTTTTGTCAAACCTATGAGAAGTCTTCCGTTTTTTTTATATTATCTCACTTTCGGTTGCTTCTACGTCAAAAATGATGAGAACTAATTTTGAAGCTTATAAACTTCGCTACAAAAATGATTTCTATACTTTTTTGCGTACAGTGGACCCTTTGACAGATATACAGGTTTGAAAAGTCTATCACTTGAATCGTCCCATGGTTAATTAATCAAATGACGAGGATTTTTTGTTTCGAATATTAGTAGGGGTTCTTCGTTGCAAGGAGACGTCCCTGATCCTATTTGCGCATCGTCTGGCTCGTGGTTCACCGTGCGGCAAACGAGCTGTGGTTTAATTCTAGATTACAGTATGGGAGAAAACAAAATTGTAATCATCAGGGATTTGATACAGTTCACAGATGATTAGTGATATTTTCCCCCTAACCCCCTTAATCATTAAATATACATTTTTTTTCATTTCCACTCAAATAACTCGGGGTAAAATAATTTCTAGCCATTTATAAAAAGACAAATAGAAAATCATTGTCTCAGTAGCAAAGTTTTCCATATTTTCCACCAAATTTAACAAAAATGTATTCGAAATTGCCGATAAAAGAGAGGAAAAGAAAAATCGTATAGAAAACCATTTTTACCGAAAAAATGTATGAAAAAGATTTTTGAGAATCTGACAAAGCAGAGATTTCTTTTTCACTGCTAGTTAAGTAACGCTCGTAGTACATGGGGTAGAAGTGGGGTGAAATAGGATTAAGCTAAAGCGATTAGGGCGTCGTATAGTGTGTAGGACTGTAGAGCATAGAAGGTCGTTGATTCTGTCGTAACGTCCAGACGAGTACGGCTTCCTATTTCTTGCATTTCTGATTTTTGTTCCAGTTTAAATTGTCGAGAGATAGAAAATTTTTATTTTTGTCTCCCTCACTTTTCAAGAATCTTCACAAAGTCCACGTGAATCGAATTCGTCACTGCTACGCGCTGAGATCGTCGACCTTGAAAATTAAACGACCAGATCTCACGTTTTGGGTTAACGACCTTCAATACTCCCCACGTTTCTAGAATCTAGAGTCTGAAAATAGTGTTAGACGATGCTTTGAGATGAATTCTCGGAAATATATAGGTTCATGTAATGCTCAGTAGCCGCCCAAGATTGATATGAATTTTTCGTGGCTAAACGCGAGAGGGTCGTTTTCTTGGCGGTTATAATAACGTCGATAAACTTTTCTTCTCAAAAAAAGAAAAAAAAAATAGTGTGCACAATTCAAATATTGATGAAAGTGAGGCTGCTGAAATTAGGGATCTGAATAATGTGCGTTTCATGCTAAGCAAGATGCGAAAAGTACTTTTTTCAATACTCTCTCTTTCATTCTGACCAAATTCTTTTCTTTTTCTTTCAATTTTCGGGTCCAGTAATTTTTCATCATTCCTGTAATACCGATTCGGATAGCTGTGATGTATACAGGCTCATTCAAAATTCGTAACGAAATTGAAGTAACGGAATACAGAATTGTGGAATTGAAAAGAAAATTGAAAGTGGCCAAAGAATCGATTCGATAGAATTTTTAATGAGAGTTTTATCAACGGTATAAAATATTCTCAACGAATTTTGAGTCACCCTGTAGAGGGAATAAAAATGATGAGCAGAAATTAAAACGAAGGGGGGGATGAGGGAGAGGGAGAGGGAGAGGAAAGAAATTAGAGTTTCGGGTCGTAGCGGACACCCTTGTACAGAGTATGTCTTTGAATTAGGAGAAGGGCACGAAAAGCGGAGATCGTGGTACCCATCACGCAACGGAGTCGGAGTGATGAGAGTGAACTTCGAATAACGAGCGACGAGCTCGAGACCACCGAGTTTATCCACCGATCTTCGTTTCAAAGCATTTTCAAAAACTGACCTATTTTTTGTATCGACGATTCCGGACGAACCGGTTGACCGATTTGGCTGAAATTTGGACAGGAAATGGTCCCCTCAGAGTCGACGAGACGGTGTGATTTTAGCCTGATTCCCACTTCCGGTTTCAAAACGGCAGACGTTCAAACTTTCGTGAAAATTCTCAAACTCCACATTTCTCGATATCACTTCGTTCGAACTTTGGATCGCAGCTTTCTGCCATAGAAATCGACTCGTCGTTGTCATTTTCCGAAATTTTTACCATCCCTCGGTTGAAAATTGATCCGAAATTTGTAACCTCTCGTGGATTTACGAGGAACCGCGGGGAACCGATTTTGGTCAATCTTTGACACCGTTCCCATTGGGTTTCGAATTGATTCGACATGTTTCCGCATCCTCAGACTCCATTCTACTCCCCAAAGAGCAGCGCTTTGCGCTGTCTCTGGCTCGTCGTCGCAGCAACTCCGCAGCCAGTAATTGCCTCTGACCCGAGTATTAATTAGTTTACATTACACTCTCAGCGTCAGTGCAGGGCCTCTATACCATTTACTGGCCAAAATCTTCGACCTTCTCTCCTCTCCGGCTCTGATGCACCGCGCCTGCACTATGACTGTAACACTGCGCAAAGTGCCTCCCGCGGAGCTATTTCAGCGCTGCAATGTGACTATTTATACTACTAGGTGCAACGAGTGAAATGCTCACCTAATTCACTCCATTCCACGTTATTTGGTATCTAAATTTTCCATTTTTGATTAGAAAAATTTTCCGGTGTCGGGACTCGAACCCGGGTCTCCCGCTTGGTGTCCAGGGACTCGGACCACGAGACCGGCAGGTTCGCCCGAAATTCCATATCTCAATCGACTTTATCATTACTCAGTCCGCGTTGAATCTCTGATATTATTTGATATCGTGGGAAAGAATTATACGAAGAGTTATGATCCCGAGCTGAAAGTTCGATCCAACACCGCGAGGTTTGAGATTGAATAAAATTCGGTGTGATAATTAACCGCAATTGATTCCCCGTTTGATATAGAGGTTCAGAAAATTTACAAGCAAGCGGGTTTATATTCGCTAGCGGTAATTACATGGCATATCTTGAAGAGGTTAATTATCGTTGCATGAATGCTGCAGCACCTAGGGTACCCACAACGAGCTTTGAGGAGCTTAACGAGCTTAATTCTGTACTGTAATTAAAGAAAAGGAAAATTAATTATCCTCCAGAGATTCTTTTTTGCTTCTCGCAGCAACAATGTAAAAGCTTGCAAAATCGAGCGGGAAATTTGGTCCGTAGGCTTTGGTAAAACGAAATTGGGATAATCTAATGCGCATAAATTATAATTAAGCATCATCCTTTCGCATGATAAGCTCTAATTATCCGCCTCAATCGGCGTTTCGGTATGAAACAATGCTAGATGCTTTCAAGATATAAAAAACTAATTTCAGAAGATGAACGATGTTTTTCGTTTGTCCCTGTTCGATCATCAATTGGGTAGATTTGGATTATCAAAACCCTGGAATCCTCATTGAAAGAAAAGTATATGTTCACGACGTTTTTCCTGACGATCTGAATATAGTGAATTTTTTTCTATATCGATTTGTCAAATTACATCATTTTTTGTGAAAGAATAAAGACAAGAATATAGTAGAAAAGTGCCTGAAAAAAAAACCGGATCATTTTAAAGCGTAATCGATTCTTTAAAAAAAAAACGGTTTTCTTTTTGTTTTTTATTTTTTCTAGAGAGATTTTGAAAGCTGATTCTTCGAGATCGTGTATCTCATTGACCGATGAATGTTTTTCAGTTTTCCTGAAGCTAAATTTAAGCTCGATTCTTCTTCTTTCGATCTAAAAAAAGTTTTCGAAAATCGTTCCACGTGTTCAGATTTTATCCACGCTTTAATACAGTCCGGATTTTTTTATGCCGATGGTCACTAAAATTTTGTACAGGAAAAATCAGAAAAGCTTGAGCATCGAGGATTTCACAGGACCTGTTGCAGTTTTAGGGAACCACAAAAAAGGTGTCTTTTTCTCTTTTAGTACTCTCTGCACGTCCGCGATCTTTCGCCTCGAACCACAGCGTAATTCTGAAACTCACTTAGCAGCTGTTGATAAGAAAACAACAATTTTTCTTCCTCTTTCTTCTCCTAATTTTGTAAATGTATGATAATGAAACATGCATACATAATTTATACAATTTTCTATTCTTTTATACTCTACATACTTTATAGAATCTTTTCAATCTTCTATTATGAAACAATTGAAGATTTTAGAAAAAATTTGTTTCTCAAATTAATCTGAAAGAAAAATGAAGTAATGCGATCTTAATGATCAATTTTTTTTGTCATTTTTTTTTTTTTTTCTTTGCAAAATACCCCAAACCAATAGCAATAGACTGCAACCGGATGGTTATATCTCTCATATTAGTACCTACTACCCAGGACTACCTAGGACGTCAACGAGACTGGCATTCGCGAAGCTTTGCAGCGGGGCGTCGCGGCGCCTTTTACTTGCGCGCCTAGGGTGCGCGGGGTGCGCCCTAGGCACGCCGACGACAGTGTCGCGCCAGCCCCCGGCCCCGCTGCACCAAGTACCACAAACCACGTACCATAAATCCAGGTCCAGCAACCTGCCTTTTTACCTGTTTCTCTGTATCAAAAAAAAAAAAAAAAAAAAAACGGAAGTAAAAAAAGTAGCTTAAAAGAAAAAAGAAGAAGAATATTAAAAATTGAGAAAAAACAACAACAGCAACCAGAAAAAGGAATAAAAATTTGAATTCCTCGTGTACCGCGAATTCTTTGCAAAAAAAAAAAAAAAAATTAAAAAGAAAAAAAAATAGAAAAACCGCGAAAAATTTGAACCTGCATAGCATCCTATTATTATCCGATAGAGACGGGAAGAGAGAAAGAGATAGAAGAAACGCACGCATATCAGTGACCCCCCCGGAGATCGTGTCTCGTCTTAAGGATTCGCCTAACCTGATCGGCAAGTCTTACACACATTCGATTGATCGTGAGTTGCGTGTGCGTGTGATTGTGATTCTGATTCTGATGCATCTGCATCATTTATTTTATTTATACCGATGCGTTTCGGGTGATTATAGTAAATTTTTATGCGTTTATACAATTTTCATTTATTTATTAATTATTCAGACAGCCGTGTGTTTTTTTTTTTTTTTTTTACAATCAATCAATTAATCAAGATTTTTCTTTTTCATCTTTCAATCCGAAGAATGAATTTTTTTTTTTTCATTTTTAGCAATTGTTTTATTATAGTTTTTAAATTTATTTTAGTGTTTTGTTTTATAGAAATTCATATTACAGCCTATTGTTCTTCCTAATCAATTTATTTTATTAATTTCAATTTTTTATTCTTCTTCTCATTATTATTAATATTTTTTTTTTTTTATCATGATCTGATACGATTTTTTTTTTTTTCATATAATTTACAAATACTTATTCGAATTATGATTATAATTACCGTGTGAATGAAGATTTTAATATCGATTATTATTGAAAGTCGATAACCACAATTGAACTTCGCTCTAAATCGTGGATCATTTGAAAAGCGTGATGAATTGATATTCTTGATAAATCGTTAAGAAAAATTGAAAAAACAATCTAGAAAAGATTTCAATTATAAAGTGAAATAAAAAATGTTAGCGATTATAATTTGGAAAGAATATAAAGATAAAAAAAATATATAAAAATGGCGCCGATCATCGAGGGTCGAATAAAACCTCATTTTTACAACTGCAATTATACGAAAGATTGCAAGATATTTTTTGTTTATCTCCTTACAATATTTTCTCAATTAATTCAATAAACAGAATCTTATAATCTAATAAAATTCAAGTAGACAGTCGTAATTAAATAATTGAATCAAAAAGCTATGATAATCAGACGTTTATCGATCAGACAAAATAATAATAATAATAACGATAGTAATGAATGAGAACCCAAAGAGAAAAAAAAATGAAAACCTTTTTCTATTATAATGATAACAAATTCGAATAATCTTTGTAAAATTTTGACCTGCGATTATAATCTTCAATCAACGTAACGAAATTAAAATACCGAAATTTGAGACACACGATATTCAGTATCTGAATTTGAATTATCGATTGATTTCTTGAGTAGCTTTTTGAAATCGTTATAAAAAAAATTGGAAAAAACGGATTAGGAAAGAGAGAACATTTTTTGTTTCATTGGAAAATAATTTGTTAATTTCTAGTTTCATATATTACACTGTAAATGATTATAATTCCGTGGTAGCGTGACCTCGCCAAATTGATGTCACCCCGCGATCAGACTCAGAGAAAACGAACCGGACCGAGTTTAGAAACTGCCGAGTATTTTGATTTTGACTGGGTTTTCTAGATTATTTCGGCAACGTACATAAGTATATATACCTACTAGACGTTGATATTTATGCTAAATCCAACGTCGTCGGACCGTCTCGCTACCCCCTCCCGCACCCTCCTCCTTCCACGTGTCTAATTCTGGGTCATTAATTAACGCTTATAATATAAACGATATATTAATCAATCAACGCTTAAACAGAATCGACGATTAAAAAACGAAATCGATGCTTTTATCATTTTTTTTTTTTTTTTTTTTTATTATAACAGAAAAAACGAAATGAGAAGATCACAATCGGATTCTGTTCCGTGTATAATAGCCCAGAGTGACGTCACCGCGACACGTGTCTTCTTACTATACTTTTGATATTTTACGATACGGAAATAAACACGAAATTTCTATACCCACACCGGACACGATTTCTATAGTCTACGATTATTCATTGCAAGCTCGATCTAGAATTCGTATCGTTTGCCCTCCTCAACGGGGTGAAAGTCACATTTTTTTTTACTGGGGAAAAAAAATTTGCCAGCAGGGAAAAAAAACTCTCGTAATCATGGTGACGGTGAAATAAACCAAGAAAGGCTCGACAAAAAACGCCTTCTTCCTTCTCTTGGTGCATAATTTACTATTTTTTGATAATCTAGAGCGAATTTCTAGACGATTTCGAAGATAATCGTGGAGGATAATAGAAGCGAATATATCTTTCAATGTTCATCGTGTATAGGATAGCTGCTGGCTTTGTCAAACGAAGATTAGGTTTCTTTCGAAAAAATAAAACAATTTTGGTCCTTTAATACTTTTTCAATTTTTTTTCCCCCATTTTCAATATAATCAATGATCCAATAAATGACTGACAACGAAAGAAAATTGAAAATACCGTATCTACAGGGTGAGATTTCATCGATGACACAGTCTGAAGTTGTCTATAATCGAGAAATTATTATTTCAAAACTGTCCAAAGACTTAAATCCATTGGAGAAAAGAAGAAGAACCGTTTAAACTGTTTGAAGGCTTGTTTCTCGGTTCTAGCCAACTTCAGACTGTAATATCATCGTTAGAAATTCACCCTGTATATTGGAAACCGATGTGGGGGCGTGGCTTAGCGAAAATTTGTCCCATCTGCCATTTTTCCTGTAGACTTTTCTTATTTTAGGTTATTTTATACGTAAAGATACAGAGTGAATGGATTTTGATGATTTTGGGTTCTATCGACGCTGATTTTCGAAACCTAAGATCGAGAAAATTCTGGCTTTGATCGGTTCAGTGCTTTTGAATTTAATAAATAAAAACCACGATATACGGAGACCGCGGGTCAACGGATTTGGATGAAAACTGCTATTCGCACGTTTTTTGGGTCACCGATCACGAATCTGGAGTCAGATTCGCGAAATTCAAAATAGCGAATCCAATTGGGTGGAAAGAATCTAGTAATATTCTGATTTCGATCAAAATTTCCGCACCCCCCAGGCCTTTTGCATCGCTGATCTCAAATCTGAACTCTTATTCGCAAACTTCGAAATAACGAACCCAACACGATTCTAGAAAAATTCTAAAAATTTTCCTATTCTCGGTACGGTATTTGTCTTCAATTTTCCGCGAAATTCGGAATTTTCAATCCCACCGAAAGTGAGAAAGAATTTTTTTTCTGTCTATCACGAAATAAAATCTATCCGGTGGACCGATTTTAGTTTTTCTGGTCTCAAGCCGTTCAGAAAAGAGGCCTATTCAATATGAACAGATAACTTTAATTTTACTCGAGTTATCATGAAAAGTAACGTATATGAAGACAGAATAAAGGCTATTTTATTCTAAAAAATGATTAATATCTGGTACAATTTTTGTCGGATCAAGAAGTTATCTGTTCATTTCGAAAAGGCCTCTTTACTGAATAGTCGAGTCCCGGAAAACTCAAATTGATCCACCGATAGATTTTATTTTGTGCATCGCAGACAAAAAAAAAATGTGTTCCCAAAATTGTGTGAAAAACATTCTAAAATATGAAAAATGACATCAATATCTCATCCAAAGTTCATTATACACATCGAAAAATGTACTTTCTTCAAAATCACTTGTCGTAAGGTTTCAGACACACGGTTGATTCGATTACGTCTATCGACCTGTCATTTTCTTCGGAGAGTAATTCTTCATCGTGCGAATGAGGGAAACTGAGAACAAAAAATCCTGCGATAAGTTGTGGTCAGTTATCGAAATTTATCGACAATCTGGTCACTCTTTTGCTGATAACTAGGTCCAAAAATTGTGTTCTTCAATTTCCCTCATTCGCACGACGAAGGATTGCTCTCCGAAGAAAATGAGACGTCGAAAGACATAATCGGATCAACCGTGTGCCTGAAACCTTACGACAATCGATCTTTGAGTCCAATTCCATTTTCTCACACCCGGTCGCAAAATGCCACTTTTCATACCTCTTGAGCGGGCGCAAAACAGATCTTTTCGGCCCTCGGGCGGAAATGTGCTTTGCGCCCGCCTAAAGCGGGCGCAAACGACTCTTTTCCTGCCCTCGGGCGCAAAGTTCCGTTTTGCGCCCGCTCAAGAGGTATGAAAATAACTATTTGCGCCCTTGATACACAATGTACTATTTTCGATCTGAAACAAACTTTGGATAAGATATTAACGATTTTTTGAATATGGAGAATTTCTTCAATCACGCTCCACTGGTCCCCTCGAAACGGTTAGAGTCAGTCGCCCAAAAGATCGTTTTCAGCGTCGAAACTGTGCGAGGTAGGAGATACAGGTGCAAACCAGGCACAGAGCTGTTCTATCAGCGGTCCTGCAGGCCATCAGGCTCCAGCTTCCAGCGAGTTGGAGATATTTCATTGTGTATTATGTGCACGGGAAGCGTTTGCCGGTGTGACCCGGGTATTCCACCGGCTCTAGAACGGAATCTCGCGTTCTAGCACAGCGTACATAGGTGCCATAGAGCCCGCGGTACATGGGAGACCGGGAATATCTAGTTACAGTGACGGACAGACGGGAAACCCGTCGGAGCGACGGACGTTGATAACGGATTTACGCCCCTGGGTTGACTGCGGCGACGCCTCCTCTCAAACTACGTGTATGGTATACCAGGCGAAACTTCTCTGTTCTATAACCGCGCCGTGAATCTGACCGTGAGATATTCAATTATTAATTACCACGATGCTCGCGAGTTCGGGGGGCAGGGGCAGGGGGAAATACATTCGCTTGTCGTCTTGATCCGTTCAATACTAGCTTTTGCTCTAATAAACGCGGGGAAAGGAACAATTGAGGGCTGATCGACCCTGTTTCTCTTTATTATTTTTTTTTATTATAGTCAGTTTTCCCATTTATTATAAATTTTTTTTCCCCCTCCAGTCGAGTTGCGGTTGCTTCAAAATTTATTATTTTATTTTTTCATCAAAGTTCTGTAAAAATGAGTCAACATATTTGTGCCTTTTGTTTCAAATTAATTTGTATAAATGTGTGAAGTATAACGTAGATTTTATACCACGAGGTTGTGACTTTTAGGCTTGTATCTTCCAAACGGTCTATTCTACGTGAAAACCTTTAGGGAACATTTTTGTAGAGGATATTAAGGACTTCAAAATTGGTTCAGGTCATTTTTCATCCCGGAGCTACCGGAAGTGAGATATCGTCAGAAACAACAAGAAAAAAGTGAAAACGATTTATTTCACCCGACAGCTAACGGTTAATCATTCATTTAGATTCATTCATTTTATCAATAATCATTAATTTATTTAGATTATAATTTTGGGAGGATAATATTGAAATTAAAAGGACAGAAATTATCGCCTGTTTTACTGAAAGTTACTAAAAATTACTGTGATTGTCCATCAATTCTCTGAATTTGTAATTCGAGGCAGAAATCAAAGAATTAAAAAATTTGAATTTTGATATTTTAAATTATAGTTTAAAAAAATACTGAACAAAATCTGCTGAAGATAAAAAATATAGAAATCGAATAAAAAAATTTGAAAAAATTATCATTCAATTACTTCAGCTGTTTAAGAATCGGAGATAGTTTTCTAACAATAACGATAAAAATGACGAAAGAAAAATAAAACGTATGAAAGAACATCGAAAGGAATGATAAAAGTTTTTTAAAATTGCCAGCTGGAAGAACGGGGAGAAAGAAAATAATAAATTTTACCCATACGAGTTTTATATACGATATGAAGCCATCTTGAACCGCGGGAATATTGAAAAATAAAGAAAATCAGCGCAAGAACTGCGAGCTTTATACAAAGAAAAGCAAACTACGTCCGCGCAGCTGGAGGTCCGACGAGGCTAATTGTTCCTTTACTCTTTTTACACCGCAGTGTCTCTATAAACGTGTTTCACATATCAATTTCTTCTCGTTCTCGACTCGTTTGAATTCTCGTAATGCGAAGAAAAAAAATTACCCCCGTAGGAAACTGAGAGGTCACAAAAACCTTCGTCAAATCCTGTCGCTGATGGGTTTTAATTTCCGCTTCTATCACTCGCAGTCCTTCCACCCTGATCTCGATCATATTCTCTTTGGATCAATCACTGAGGAATTACTGAAAACCCCAGCAAAAAGCATTTCCGAATTTCAGAGTCGAATCGACGTCCCTAACGACTCGAAAAATCATTTTCCCATTCACAGTCTGACGAGCTTTCGATTTTGATTGATTAGATTCGATATCAGCAGAATTTTTTTTAGTGGCTCATTTGATCCGGGATTTTCAAATTCGGTCATCTGACCTCAGATTCGTTATCAACAGCCCAAAAAACCTTTGAGCATCAATTTTTATGAATATCTGTTGACATCTTCAAATTTCTTTCATTTTAGGAATTTTTTGTTCTCTAAATTAATCGAAAACTACTGAACCGATCGGATAAAAAATTTTATCAGTTCTGAGGTTTGAAAAACAGCGTCGATTGAGATGAAAACGATCAAAATCCGGTGACTCGTTCTCGAAATATCGTCAATCAAAGAATTAGTCATGTGACACTCATATGATATCATATATGTATAATGACAAGCGTCAATTTCAACGATTCTGGGTGATTGCAGTGACTTTCGTTGAAGATTGCGACGATAACTTTTCCCCGAATTAATTGACACGACGCGTTTCGTCTGGTCCAGGGTAATTCCGTTACACCTTGGGTATTGCATCAACTGAGAAAACATCGTACGTCTTTACTCTTTGGTCAGAATTAAGGCGATTGGGACAGTTGCCAAATCCCCTGTTCGAGACCTCGACTTTAAACTATATACGTATGGCTGCGATATCAAAAAGACCCGTGTCGGGCTGTTTGGCCACGATTGATAGCCCGCTTTGCAGAACAAATATCTCCTCGCCAAATTCACTATAGGCATACATTTATAGAAATAGTCGAGCTTTCTTTGGTCAAATGTATTCAGCGACGAAACAGTCTCACAAACTTGGGATATGACGGCGATTTTTTTGAAAGCTCTAAAACAAAAGTGGAAATTAGCTTGAAGACTTATTTTAAGACAGTATTCTGTCCAAATTGCAGTAGAATCGGTTCCTCTTAAATCCTCGAGGGGTTACAAATTTCGGATCAATTTTGACCGAGGGAATGGTAAAAATTTCGGAAAATGACAACGACGAGTCGATTTCTATGGCAGAAAGCTGCGATCCAAAGTTCGAACGAAGTTATATCGAGAAATGTGGAGTTTGAGAATTTTCACGAAAGTTTGAACGTCTGCCGTTTTGAAACCGGAAGTGGGAATCAGGCTAAAGTCACACCGTCTCGTCGACTCTGAGGGGACCATTTCCTGTCCAAATTTCAGCCAAGTCGGTCAACCGGTTCGTCCGGAATCGTCGATACAAAAAATAGGTCAGTTTTTGAAAATGCTTTGAAACGAAGATCGGTGGATAAACTCGGTGGTCTCGAGCTCGTCGCTCGTTATTCGAGGTTCACTCTCATCACTCCGACTCCGTTGCGTGATGGGTACCACGATCTCCGCTTTTCGCGCCCTTCTCCTAATTCAAAGACATAATCTGTACAAGGGTGTCCGCTACGACCCGAAACTCTAATTTCTTTCCTCTCCCTCTCCCTCATCCCCCCTTTGTTTTAATTTCTGCTCATCATTTTTATTCCCTCTACAGGGTGATTCGAAATTCGTTGAGAATATTTTATACCGTTGATAAGACCCTCATTAAAAATTCTATCGAATCGATTCTTTGGCCTCTTTCAATTTTCTTTTAAATTTTAATTCGCTTCAGAGATCGCAGAGACATTTTCATACCGTCAATAAATCTTCAACTCCTCGATAATTTGAGTGCTTGTAAACCGATCATCCCTTTTTATCCTCTATTCAGAGGAAAAGCACCGCGAGTGGTTGTCCTGGGTATATATTATATCCAGTCTAATACATGCGGACTATATAGCCTCGCGGAACGATCATCGCGCCTTACTCGCATCTCCTAGACCCCTCAGGGTCTGCATGGAAAAACGAGCCACCTGTCGACCGTCCGATTTCCCCTCCCCTTATCAACGCCCTCAAGGAAATGGGATTGAATTTCGAAAAAAAAGATGCCAAAATTCTTCGCTCCAAGATGAAAAGAAAAATTTAGGGCAGATACGCGTTCTTCGACTATATTCGTACTCTGATAAATGAGATATCAGACGAGGATAATTTTCTCCTTTATTATCACCACTACTCAACGTAGAATTGGATTAGGCACTAGATTGGCGGGGATTCAGCCGCCCCGTTCTTCGGCAGCTGCTATAAGTCAGATTTTATGACGGTTCGTAAAAGTAAAGGGTGGATATATATTCTCGCCATCACCACCGGCACTCTCTGAAGCTCGCTGTACATGAATTAAACGAGGAGCGACGCGTGCCTTGAGTAAGTGAAAGAGAAAAGTGCTCACAGTATTTTATTAGGTATTTAGTATCTTGTGAGACCCCGTTTATATCGGTCTTGAATCTCAAATTTACTGCCTGAGAGTGTTTCGAGGCCATTAGCGCTTTTCTTTATCGTCGCAGACACTAATTCAAGTGACAAATAACAACCAAACGTCGTCACGTCGCTTAGATGCGATTTAGGTCGATTCAAATTTCCCGCCACGCCGTGACGTCACTGTTCGGCACGACTCGACCGCCATCTAGCGTCGTCTGTGTCAACCCTCTCCTCATGAACGTGGAGGCTTTGAGAAATCGATTGTTCTTCTTCCATAGGAATTTTATACTGAAATTTGAAATTCTAAAGGTTGTCTTAATTACATTTTCGCTCAACATTTTCTAGCAATTTTTGCTCCACGGTAATCTTAAAAATGTTGACAGCGAATTTCTTTTTCAATTTCAAATAATGAATATTTTTGACTCAACTTTCAAAATCGTGACCATATATGTCACCACTGTTTCATAACTTTAAACCTTTGGAAATAAAATAAGGTTTTCTGCTATTTTATAAATGAAAAAAAAAACAAAAAACTGTTTAAAGTAGAGAAAACTTGTAATAAAATTCAGAAAAATAATCGCCCACTCTTAGACCTTCGCTTTCCCGAAGGGAGAAACATTGGATCGTCCAAATATGGCGGTGAAATTCTGAATTCTTACGTCACGGTCAATCAGAGAATCTGATAAACGATTTTGAACTGATTTTATTTGCGAAAATTGTTTCAATGCTTGCATTAGTTTGATGAATCCGGAAATCGGGAGGTTCTATTTCCTCTCTTTTTCTCTGCAGGGAGAACCTCCCCTACATACCTACCGCACGTGCAACTAGATCCTAGACTCGTACCCTCGTTGACCTAAAAATAGTATCGATTTTAGCCTCATTTCTGTTTTTTTTTCCTCTCTTTCTCCCTCTTCTTGTATTCATCCAACCCTGGCAACAGCCGCGGTCTTACGGATCTGGAAATTTGAATCCGGTTTCAGTTAGAACAAGGCGAAGCCCTAGGCCATCGGGCACACGTACCGAACCAGTATTACCCGATACCTGAAAGGTTTCACTCTAACCGTCTTAACGAACGAGCTTAACTCACGTCGTCACGTCAGAATGACACGTACGTACCTATCTAGCCAGCTGAAGCTGGTAGAGACTCGAATCTGTGCTACGACAGTCTTGCACTTTATGCCGAAGAAGAAGAAGAAGAATAAACACAATTTTTGAAGAGCTTTTGGGGTGGCAGCTGATAAACAGCCCATTTCAATCGTGGATAAAACGTGAACGAGTGAACCGATCTCCAAAAACTTTATTTTCAACTCAAAGTAGAAGAATCAAGCTTCAATTTCGCGCTTGAAGAGTTGAAAAATTTTGATTCGTTGCTGAGATACACAGGCTTGAAAAACTAGCTTTACAGAACTCGATTGCAGGTCCTTCGAAATTTTTTTGAGCAATTTTTCGAAATTCTGTATCTCAGCGATGGATCAACATTTTTACACTCTTCAAACGCCAAATTGAAGCTCGATTCTTCTACTTCGAGATGAAAAAAAAGTTTTTGAAAATCGATCAACGCGTTCAGGTTCTTTCAACGATTAAAAATAGGCTGTCTTTCTACTGCCATTCCTAGATGAACAGTTTTCTTCACAAGCTTCTCCAATTTGTTGATTGACTTGACGATTTGAGTTTCTAATTTCGATCACAAATTGTTTTGAGTAGCATCAAACTAGCAGCTTTGGTATGATAATGATAATCTCTTTATATATAAAAAAATCCTTCGTCGTCGTTCGCCACGTAACTATGGGTAACTATGGACGGTTGTTGATTTTATCTGACACTGACACTTGTTGATCTGTCTGTGTGTGTGTGTGTATACATATATGTGCAGGACCATCGGCCATAGTTCTGGATGTCCAGGTCTCAGTTCCGGGTGTCCAGGTCTCAGTTCCGGGTGTCCAGGTCTATCGCTCCATAGTTCTGGATGTCCAGGTCTGTTCTGGATGTCCAGGTCTTAGTTCTGGATGTCCAGGTATACGGCGCCATAGTTCCTGGTGTCCAGGTCTATCGCGCCATAGTTCTGGGTGTCCAGGTCTACCGCGCCATAGTTTTTGGTCTCCAGGTCTATCGCGCCATAGTTCTGGATGTCCAGGTCTATCGCGCCATAGTTCTGGATGTCCAGGTCTATCCGCGCCATAGTTCTGGGTGTCCAGGTCTATCGCGCCATAGTTCTGGGGTCCAGGTCTATCGCGCCATCGTTCTGGATGTCCAGGTCTACCGCGCCATAGTTTTTGGTCCCCAGGTCTATCGCGCCATAGTTCTGGATAGTTCCAGGTCTCAGTTCTGGGTGTCCAGGTCTATCGCGCCATCGTTCTGGATGTCCAGGTCTACCGCGCCATAGTTTTTGGTCCCCAGGTCTATCGCGCCATAGTTCTGGATGTCCAGGTCTACCGCGCCATAGTTCTGGATGTCCAGGTCTCAGTACTGGGTGTCCAGGTCTATCCCGCCATAGTTCTGGGGTCCAGGTCTATCGCGCCATCGTTCTGGATGTCCAGGTCTACCGCGCCATAGTTTTTGGTCCCCAGGTCTATCGCGCCATAGTTCTGGATGTCCAGGTCTACCGCGCCATAGTTCTGGATGTCCAGGTCTCAGTTCTGGGTGTCCAGGTCTATCCCGCGTCTCAGTTCCGGGTGTCCAGGTCTATCGCGCCATAGTTCTGGATGTCCAGGTCTGTTCTGGATGTCCAGGTCTTAGTTCTGGATGTCCAGGTCTACCGCGCCATAGTTTTTGGTCCCCAGGTTTATCGCGCCATAGTTCTGGATGTCCAGGTCACAGTTCTGGGTGTCCGGTCTCAGTTCTGGGTGTCCAGGTCTATCCCGCCATAGTTCTGGGGTCCAGGTCTATCGCGCCATCGTTCTGGATGTCCAGGTCTCAGTTCTGGGTGTCCAGGTCTATCCCGCGTCTCAGTTCCGAGTGTCCAGGTCTATCGCGCCATAGTTCTGGATGTCCAGGTCTGTTCTGGATGTCCAGGTCTTAGTTCTGGATGTCCAGGTCTACCGCGCCATAGTTTTTGGTCCCCAGGTTTATCGCGCCATAGTTCTGGATGTCCAGGTCACAGTTCTGGGTGTCCGGTCTCAGTTCTGGGTGTCCAGGTCTATCCCGCCATAGTTCTGGGGTCCAGGTCTATCGCGCCATCGTTCTGGATGTCCAGGTCTACCGCGCCATAGTTTTTGGTCCCCAGGTCTATCGCGCCATAGTTCTGGATGTCCAGGTCTCAGTACTGGGTGTCCAGGTCTATCCCGCCATAGTTCTGGGGTCCAGGTCTATCGCGCCATAGTTCTGGATGTCCAGGTCTACCGCGCCATAGTTTTTGGTCCCCAGGTCTATCGCGCCATAGTTTTTGGTGTCCAGGTCTATCGCGCCATAGTTCTGGATGTCCAGGTCTCAGTACTGGGTGTCCAGGTCTATCCCGCCATAGTTCTGGGGTCCAGGTCTATCGCGCCATCGTTCTGGATGTCCAGGTCTACCGCGCCATAGTTTTTGGTCCCCAGGTCTATCGCGCCATAGTTCTGGATGTCCAGGTCTACCGCGCCATAGTTCTGGATGTTCAGGTCTCAGTTCTGGGTGTCCAGGTCTATCCCGCGTCTCAGTTCCGGGTGTCCAGGTCTATCGCGCCATAGTTCTGGATGTCCAGGTCTGTTCTGGATGTCCAGGTCTTAGTTCTGGATGTCCAGGTCTACCGCGCCATAGTTTTTGGTCCCCAGGTTTATCGCGCCATAGTTCTGGATGTCCAGGTCACAGTTCTGGGTGTCCGGTCTCAGTTCTGGGTGTCCAGGTCTATCCCGCCATAGTTCTGGGGTCCAGGTCTATCGCGCCATCGTTCTGGATGTCCAGGTCTACCGCGCCATAGTTTTTGGTCTCCAGGTCTATCGCGCGCGCCATAGTTCTGGATGTCCAGGTCTACCGCGCCAAGTTTTTGGTCTCCAGGTCTATCGCGCCATAGTTCTGGGTGTCCAGGTCTATCGCGCCATAGTTCTGGATGTCCAGGTCTATCGCGCCATAGTTCTGGGTGTCCAGGTCTACCGCGCCATAGTTTTTGGTCCCCAGGTCTATCGCGCCATAGTTTTTGGTCTCCAGGTCTATCGCGCCATAGTTCCGGACGTCCAGGTCTACCGCGCCATAGTTTTCGGTCTCCAGGTCTATCGCGCCATAGTTCCGGACGTCCAGGTCTACCGCGCCATAGTTTTCGGTCTCCAGGTTCATCGCGCCCTGGGTGTCCAGGTCTATCGCGCTATAGTTCTGGGTGTCCAGGCCAGGGCATACAGGTCTTTTAACAATAATTCGTCTGTTTTTGCAAGAAGGGTTAGAAATGGTTAGAATAGCCACTGACGGCTAGAAAAAGTTAGGCCAGTCATTCCTAGGAAAAATGAGTGTCCCAAGAAGGGTTAGAAATGGGTAGAACAGCCACTGACGGTTAGAAAAAGTTAGGCCAGCCATTCCTAGGAAAAGTGAGGCGCGAAGCGCCGAGTGCCCGAGGCGCGTAGCGCCGAGCGGGGTTGCCGCGCGAAGCGCGGAGGGGCGGAGCCCCTAGTAATAAATATTATAGCAAAGTCGCAACTGACCCGGCAAATTTAACTAGCTCATGCGCGTTTAATATGTTCTCGGTAGAGTTGACGCACGTTACGTGACGTTGGATCATATAGTCATCCGTGTGGGTGCAGTTTGTGGTTGGTGTTAGAACCGAAGAACTCGAATCGCTAATGCAAGAGTTATACGCTGCTACAGATTACGTCGTTTCCGCCTATGCCACTGCTACCTCGTCTCGCACATTACGGCAAACGTATATTATAAATTATAATTACGTCATTAATTTTAATTACCCTACCTGTTATTCGTTTTTTTTTTTCCCAACACCGTGCAGCAAAACTCGCACCGTGATGTTATATAATTAATTTGCAGATTCTCAAATTAAAGCGAACGAAATACACGGTTAAAAAAATACGTATGAACTCTTCGAGGATAGAGAAAAACGAAATCAGCAAACGGAGTTCAAAAGTACACAAATTGATCTTCATTCTGAGACGAGAAATTCGCATTTATCTTGAAAATTGTGGCCTCCACACGACGCGGAAGTGGAGCTTGTAAAAAACGGCGGTCAAACGAAGTGTCCAAAAAACCGAACCAAGCTGTCCATTTCATTCGCAACGGGAATTTCCGAGTTTTCGCAGAACCGATTCTTTAATGGACTGAAATTCGTCAAAAATATCGAAGTTTGCATGAAATTTAACTTTTTCGTCATTTTCATAGACGTTTTTGATGATTTTTCAAAAACAAAAAGTCAGATAAAAAAACTGTGCTATCAAAGCTCGGATAATGACGACATAAAAATAGTGTGCAAATTTCAAATCGATCGGATAAACGGTCTCGAAGTTATCAGTGGTCGCCGTTTTTATGCGGGGCTTTTCGCAAGCTCCACTTCCGCGGCGTCTGGAGGCCACGATTTTCGAGACGAATGAGACTTCCTTTCTCCAAAGTTGAGCTCAATTAGCGTATATACTTTGGTTTTCCCTCTATTTTTCACGAAGTTAGTAAATAAATTTCTAAAACGAGGTACAAAAATTCGATGAAATGAAATTAACAGCTCCTGCGAGGGATCGAGGTTGAATCCCACGGGTTAGTTTATTCGGGTAAACAAATTCGATTAGAATTCAATACAAAGGACACGCTCCAGCGAATGGAACGTTGCGGAGCGGTGCAGGTGCCCCATGGCGCGCAGAGTGCCGCGTTTCCGGATCCCGAGATCCCGAGATTCCGGATAATCACGTCGTTTGAAGTTGTTCGTTCAGACCGAATTAATGGATGGGTCTCTCCGTCCTGCATCCTGTCAGTCAGGTTTGCGGTTCCATCAGATCCTGATCTCCAGGAGCCCCCTAAACCTCCGAGGTTTTACCCGCTGTCACCTCGTCTGATTAGATACGAGGATAAGGGTGAAAAATTTTCCCGTTCAGACAAATGGACCCGGACCACGAACCGGTGGTCCGTTCCGGCTCGAATTTCGACCGAAAATCGTCCACTCGGGACCGACGTGACAGTGTGATTTTTGGACCATTTGCACTTCCGGTTCCAAAATGGCGGACCTCAAAACATCCACGTTCCGTGTCACAGCTTCGAATTGAAGTTGAACTGAGATGAATTTAGTGGAATTAAGTGAAATTGAGTTGAATCAAGTTGAATCAATCTGGATTAAAGAATTACGTCGGATTGAATGAATTATTCTGAATCATTTGAATCCTTGGAATTAATGTGTCAGTCAAATCTCGAGTCATTTCCCCCTCGCCCAGTTGGGACTCGGGCCGTTTCCACTTCCGGTCTACGGTACAGGATTATCGGACTATCAATAGTTTCGGTGATTCGTGTCTCTGCAGAAACTGATTTGCCTACGCCGGCTATAAATTTCTGCCCTCTGGGTATACATAGCCGTGCTGTATACCTGCTTGTAAATATGTGCATATATATTCGTGAGTTCGCACAGGGTGGGAATAATTTCTCACCTTTATAAAGGGATGTTTAGATTTGAATAACATTTACATCCGATTAGAAACACTCCTCCGCTGTTTTTATCATTCTTTATCATCGTTCGTTCGCTTCGTTTCGTTATTTTAATCTCAAAGATTAAAAATAGGATAAACAAATAAACGTGATATCTATATTCTCTTTTAATTGGACGCAATTTTTTATTCTTTTTTTTATCAAACTGGACACTAACTCTTTTTTATTGTATACCAATTTGTCAGCTATTAGTGAGGTTTCGAATTCCCCAATCTCACTCAAATTTCATTGTTACTAAATTTTGTACTCTATCAGAAAGGGAATTTCGAACAATTTTAATCAATCGATAGTGTTTATTGGGTTCTAATCAACTGTTTTTTCAATCTCTCCGTTTTTTTTTCTATTCTGGTGAATGTTTTGCAATATATTTTTTTATCGTCTTCTTCTTCTCCATTTTGTAATTTTTAATTATTCATACAATCAATTTATTGCGATTGAGTGAATGAAGTAATAAACGAATTCTGACACATCAAAATGTTTCTCTTTTTTGTAGTAAAATTTTATCTCGCCATAAGTTGATATGCTACTGCAGTCAGTGTTTAGTCTGCCCAAATAATTGAACAGCTGTTAATTAGGGATTTGAATTTATTAATTAACTCGGCACTGTAAACTGACTCTGGCATTAATACAACCATGTGTGCACAACGTTAACCGTACATATACTATATACAATTACACATTTTTTTTTTTTTAATCCCAAAATCAAACGGCGTATAGAATTAGGACCTTTGATACATCCAACTGGCTTGATCAAACGAACTGGTATCCACGCGATAATTAATTCAAAAAGGAAAAATAATTAACACAGTAGAAAAAAAAAATTAAAAGAACGAAGTAAAATTAATGGGAAGATAAAATTGAGCTGTTGCGTAGTTCTTCTTCTTCTTTTTCTTATCATTTATCCAACAGTTATTCCCCGTCCTGGTATCTCGGCAGGGGGGCGATCTCTTTCTCCACCACTTCCAGAGGTTCGCCCCAGCTTAGAGAGTTTAATCAGGCGTTTACTTACCAGCTGTGTAATTATACTCGAACAGCTAATGCCACCGCCTAGAGAGAGGAGGGGAGGAGGGAATTCTGTGAAAAAAATTGCCATTACCTTAATTCAAATCCAGCCACCGGATGAGCTAGTTTTTTTCTTTTTTTATTCAAGCATTATTATTATTATTTTATGCATCGCTGCGAAAAGTGAAAATCAGTTTCTTTCTACATTTTTTTTCAATTTTTCCTTTTTTTCTTTTAATCTTGATTAGAAAAGGTAATTAGTGTAGAGTAATAACGATCGTAATCAACGAAGCAGACGGTTTTATTCCCTGAAAATTTGACGACGACGACGTTCTATTTGGGAAATTGAGTGCGCTCAGAGGTTCGCCGGAAGTTGGAAGAAACGTTGATTTCACTCCCCTACCCTACCCCAAGTTGGAAAATTAATTTACGTCGTATTATGCGAAATCCCTTGATTAGTTTTCTTTTCTTAGTTTTCCTCTTTACACAGTCATTAACGAGAAGGAATCGTTTCCTCCGAGTATTCGGTACTTTTGTATCGATTATTCTCTTTTTTACATCAACCCCAAATTTTCTTGCCTTCGAGGTATAATTGGACCCGGATTTATCGTGATACTTGATAACGGTTCGCGGGATTCTATTCAGAAAACCTCAGTGGGAAGTCGAGACCCGTATCGATTCGGTAGGAAAGACTCGACCAGGTCCGGCGATATGGACAGTAATTAATGATTAGAAATCAATAATTCATTGATACATATTGAATCGGTTTAAATATCTTCAAAATGTCATATTAATTTATCCATTCATCTTATCAATCGATCGAAAAATAACTAAAATTGTTTAATAATTTTTTAATAAAAGAATCTATAAATCTATGGTTTTCCGCGCAAATTTCTTAGCATTGAACAAAAAATAATCTGGATCGTTTGGTTGTTAAATTTACTACTATACTAGATTTAATCGTCCTAGAATTGCATCAATTTTTTTTTCCCAATGACGTTAACGCGAAATTATTAGAGACGTTAGAAGACAGTAAGAAAACAGTTAATGAAACTTATCCAAAGTTCATTACACATCGAAAGTTTGAGTATTTCAATAATCAATTGTCGTAAGGTTTCAGACACAAGGTTGATCCGATTATGTCTTTCGACTTCTTATTTTCTTCGGAGAGCAATTCTTCATCGTGCGAATGAAGGTAATCGAAGAACAAAATTTTTGAACCAAGTTATCAGCCCAAGAGTGACCAGATTGTCGATAAATTTCGATAACTGACCACAACTTATCACAGGATTTTTTTTTCCTCAGTTTCCCTCATTCACATTTTGAAGAAGTGCTCTCCAAGAAAATTAGACATCGAGGGACATAATCGAATCGACCGTGTGTCTGAAACCTTACGACAAGTGGTTTAAACAAAAAAGTCCATTTTTCGATGTGTAATGAACTTTTCTCACACCCGGTCGCAAAATGCCACTTTTCATACCTCTTGAGCGGGCGCAAAACAGATCTTTTCGGCCCTCGGGCGGAAATGTGCTTTGCGCCCGCCTAAAGCGGGCGCAAACGACTCTTTTCCTGCCCTCGGGCGCAAAGTTCCGTTTTGCGCCCGCTCACTCGGTCTGAAAAGAGGCATTTTTGCAGACCAGGTGTTGAAAAAAAAATCGTGTGCAACACGGGCGCAAGGCTATTTTGGCGAGTGTGATTGCAGTACACTCGCCTTCGGCTCGTACTGCAAATTTCACACTCGAAAAATAGTGTTTGGCGCCCTTGATACACAATGTACTATTAGATAAGGTATTCATGATTTTTGGAGTATGTAGAATTTGCCGAATCACGCTGTACCGGTCGCCTTAATTATCAAACGATATCTATTTCATACATGTTACGCAAATGTATAATTTTACCATCCACATACGATATCCACTGTAATATGATATAATAGGGAACGAAGGCAACGTTTGGAGCAATTGTGGGATCAAAAGGGTCCCTGATGCTATAATCTCCGCGTGCTGGTCTACTGCGTCCATTTAACATCGACGTGGACGTAATATCAGATCAATCCGTAGTAAACCGTATTTATTTAATATCGTCATATTATGCAAGTTTATTTTTGATTAACTTTCTTTTTATGACGTACGTGATGAGAGTGAATAGACTCTGAAAAA